>CAWUFW010000079.1:5072500-5610000 GCA_963921515.1 Calotriton arnoldi | reverse complement strand
TTCCTCTCTGGAAGTATGCGGAGGCGGAAAGAAGGTGGGCAAAGTGATGGTCTGCCCAATGTGGAAGGCAGTAACCACCTTTGACAAGAAGGACGGACGCGTCCGAAGAACAACCTTGTCTGGATGGACAGACAGAAAGGGAGGTTTGCATGATAGAGCCTGGAGCTCACTCACCCGCCGAGCGGAGGTGATGGCCACCAGAAAGGCTGTCTTCAGAGTCAGAAGACGAAGAGGACAGTTATGTAGAGGCTCAAAGGGAGCGCACATGAGAAAGGTAAGAACCAAGTTCAAGTCCCACTGAGGCATCACAAACGGAACAGGAGGGAAGAGGTGTGTAATGCCTTTTAGGAACCTGTTAACAACAGGGGACTTGAAAAGGGAGGGCTGATCAGGAAGCCTGAGGAAGGCCGAGATAGCACAAAGATAGCCCTTGATGGTACCCAGGGCAGAACCCTGTTGGGCCAGAGAAAGAAGGAACAGAAGAACCTCAGAAAGAGGGGATTCACAGCCTTTGCTGTGCACCATGCCACAAACTTGTTCCACCTGCAGGCGTATACCACCTTAGTGGAGGGACGCCTGGCTGCCAGAATCACATCACAAACTTCGGGAGGCAAGTTGAAAGGAATCAACTGCCGCCGCTCAATCTCCACGCAAGCAGGTGGAGACTGGACAGGTTCGGGTGGAGGACCGTCCCCTGCTGCTGCGACAGAAGATCCTCCCGAAGAGGCAGACGGATCGGGGATCGACGCTCATACTGAGTAGCTCGGGATACCAAACTGTTCGAGCCCAGTCCGGAGCCACAAGGATGACTTGGGCCCGGTCGCGCCGAATCTTCTTCAACACTCTGGGTAGAAGTGGTATAGGCGGAAAGGCGTACAACAGACCGCAACTCCACTCGCGACGAAAAGCGTCGCCGAGCGAGTGCCGCCTTGGAAATTACAACGCGCAGAACTGCTGACATTGCGCGTTCTCTTCGGTGGCGAACAGGTCTAACCAAGGCTCTCCCCACTGCTGAAAGAGACCTTGCGCCACCTCCGAGTGAAGACGCCATTCGTGATCCATCATGCACCTGCGGCTGGAGTTCGTCCGCCCTGGCGTTTAGGGAACCTGCCAGGTGTTGAACCATCAGGAACATGCCCTGATGTTCCAGCCATGTCCAGAGGCGCAGAGCCTCCTGACAGAGGGTCCACGACCCCACCCCGCCTTGTTTGTTGCAGTACCACATGGCGGTGGTGTTGTCTGTGAACACCTGCACTACCTTCCCTTTGACAGAGGGAAGGAATGCCTTGAGTGCAAGTCAGATCGCCCGGAGCTCCAGAACGTTGATATGGAGCCGGGACTCCGCCGGAGACCAGAGGCCTCTGATCTCCGCCTCTCCCATGTGACCGCCCCATCCCAGAAGGGACGCGTCCGTCACAACTGTGTGCTCTGGCTGGGGAAGGGAGAGGGATCTGCCCATGACCCATTGCCGGTTCGAGAGCCACCACTGCAACTGTTTTGCAGTCCCCTCCGAGATCTGGACGTGATCGGACAGGTTGCCCTGATGCTGCGCCCACTGGAACTTCAGGTCCCACTGCAGAGCCCGCATATGCTATCTGGCATGATCGACCAGCAGGATGCAGGAGGCCATGAGGCCCAGCAGCTTCAGGGTCATCCATACCGAAACCCAGGATAAAGGCTGAAAGATCGGAATCATAGCCTGAATATCCCGGACTCGCCGTTCGGGAGGATAGGCCCGAAACTGCGTCGTGTCCAGAACTGCTCCGATGAAAAGGAGCTGTGGAGAAGGAGTCAGATGCGACTTTGGCACATTGATGGAGACCCCAGCGAGTGCAGGAGTTCGGCCGTAGTCTGGAGGTGGGAGACGACTGCCTGGGACGAGCCCGCCTTCAGCAGCCAGTCGTCGAGGTAGGGGAAGACTGGAACCCCTGCCCGGCGCTGATGAGCTGCGACCACCGCCATCACTTTCGTGAACACCCGAGGGGCACTGGTAAGGCCAAAGGGGAGCACGGTGAACTGAAAATGCTCGATGCCTACCGTGAACCGCAGGTAACGCCGATGGGCCGGCAGGACGGGGATGTGGAAATAAGCGTCCTGTAAGTCCAACGCTACCAACCAGTCTCCGGGGTCGAGGGCAGTCAAGACCTGAGCTAGGGTGAGCATCTTGAACTTCTCCTTCCGGAGGAAGCGATTGACGTTCCGGAGGTCCAAGATAGGACGCATGTCTTCCTTGTCCTTTTGGGCACCAGAAAGTAGTGGGAGTAGCAACCACGTCCTACTTCTGGGGTCGGAACATGCTCGATGGCCCTCTTGGCCAAGAGGGCCGCAACTTCCTTCTGAAGAAGCACCAAGTGATCCCCTGACATGCAGTGGAATTGAGGTGGCATGGCTGGGGGGGTGGTCTCGAAGGGGAGGGAGTAGCCCCTTCGGACAATGTCCAAGACCCACCTGTCCGAGGTGATGGCACGCCAGTGGTGAAGGTGATGGCGGACCCTGCCCCCTACTGGCGTGCTGTGCACCTGAAAGGAAGGACTAAGAGGGCTTGGAGGCCGCGGACGGGGCGGGGTTGGTGGCCTGACCCGGCACGGCGGGAGCCACGTCCTCGGCCACGCGAAGACGCTTGCTGCGCGGGCCGGTGGCTGGGCAGCGGACGTGACTGGGCGCCCCTTCCGTGGCCACAAAAGGGGCGAAAAGCAGAGGTTAGCGGAGGGCGCACAGCAGAAAGGCCCAGGGACTTGGCAGTAGCCCGTGAGTCCTTAAAACGCTCCAGCGCATGGTCTGCTTTGGTACCAAAAAGACCGACTCCATCAAAGGGCATGTCCATGAGTGTGTTTTGGACATCTCCCGAGAAACCAGTCGTCCTCAGCCAGGCGTGGCGATGCAGCGCCACTGTCGTTGCAAGCGATCTGCCCAGCGAGTCGGCGGTATCAAGGCCACAACGGATGGTGTACTTTGCCGCATCCCTTCCTTCCGCAATGGCGCGGGAAAGCAGTGTCTGGACCTCCTCAGGACACTGGGGCAAAACGAGCGCCACCGAATCCCACAGAGAGTGGGAGTATCGGCCCAAAAGGCAAGCGGTGTTCACGGACCGCAAGCCAGCACTGGAGGGAGAAAAGGCCTTCTTCCCAAATTGATCCATGCGTTTGGATTCCCTATCCGGAGGGGCGGTAGGGAAGGCGGTTTGGGAGGCAGAGGCGTGGACAACCAAGCTCTCGGGGGTGGGATGTTGAGAGAGAAACATGGGGTCGCCCGGAGCAGGGCGATGGCGTCGGGCCACGTTCTTATCCACAGGAGCCCCTGTGGCGGGCTTGGACCAGGTGCCCAAAAGAACGTCAGAAAGTGCATCATTAAACGGCAGCAATGGCTCCGAGGAGGTAGCTGCCGGCTGAAGCACTTCCGTCAGGAGGTTAGTCCTGACAGCCACTGTAGGCAATTGGAGGTGTAAGGCTCCAGCTGCTCTCCACGCAACACCGTTGCGAAATTTGCTCCCTCCTCCGTAGCCACGGAAGGAGGAGACAGCATGCCAGTGTCAGGGGAAGTGTCCAGACCACTGGCATCCCCAAGTTCCTCAGCCCAGTCCTGATCATAGTCACACTGCTGTGTGAGAGGGTCATCCGACCCCTCCCAGCTCTCCTGGTCCTCCTCAGGTTGAAAATAAGGAGGAGGAGGGACGTCCGGGACCCAAGGTCTCATCGGCGCCGGCGTCGGGCGACGTCGGTCCGACGCCGCGTCCGGATCCGGAGATAACTGGGGAACGACGCCGCCCAGAGCCCCGGGCGGCGTCAGGAACGGCACCGGGGACGTCGGCGGAGGCGTGGTTAGGTCAACCGGCGTCGATGGGGGTTGCGGTACCACCGGAGCCGGGATCGAGGCCGGGGCCGAAGCCGGGGCCGGGAGCGAGGCTGGTGGGACAGGCGGCGCAGGGACCGGAGTCGTCGGCGGCGCCGGGGCAATCCCATTAGGGCCCGTGGGGCCCGAAGGCGCATCGAAGGGGCCTTGAGGCCCGAAGAGGCGGGCCATGGCCGACAGGAATTCCTGTATCTCGGCCGGAGTCGCCCCCGAACCCGGGAAGGACGGGTAATGCGGGGGCGGCGCCACAGGCACATCCGGAGCCGCGGGGACGGTGCCGACAGGGGCCTCAGCCGAGTCGCGAGACCGGCGAGGCGAAGTCTTAGAGCGATGGTGCTTCTTAGACTTTTGTGCTTCGACTTACCCGAGGAGTGCGAAGACTTGGACTCCGATGACGGGCGAGGACTCCGCGACCGGCCCCTCGACCTCTCCCGTGACCGGGGTTTGGTGCGGCGCGGAGCCGACTGCCAGACCTCGAGGAGCTTTCGAGACCGCTCTCGCAAAGCCTTCGGGTGCAAGGCTCGGCAGTCGGAACACGACTTCGTGTCGTGGTCGCGGCCGAGACAGTAGAGACACTCTAAGTGCGGGTCTGTGATCGACATCATTCGACCACAGGCGTCGCATGGCTTGAAGCCGGGCATCCCTACCGACACCGTGGAGCCGAGATGACTCGAAGAAAACAGTGAAAAATCACCAAAAAGTTAGTCAAAAAATGACTAGGGCACTGCTCTTCCCGGATCTGCGCTTACTGGCGCGGAAAAAAGAAGAACTGACGTCAGCGCGCAGGGGCGGCGTCTAAGTACTGCCCGCGACGTCATCCCGGCGGTCGCGACGCCGACGACGGACGCGGAGCCGCACGACGCCGCCTACCGACGCGCAAGGGTACTGCTACTCAAGGACTTTCCGGATCCAGCCTGACGCCTGGGGATATTCTAAGGTAAGGAATCTGTCACTAACGTGTCTCTTTCAGATATGCAGGGTCTTAAGGGCTGTCTTTGGTTTTTCCTACATGTTCAAAATGCATTACTGACTTAAGAGAGATTGTTCAAAATGTACTTTGCAGTGAACTATTGCCTGTTTAAGTCGAAGCTTTATGAAATTGATAGTTACACTGCACCTGGAAAACGCAATAGAAAATTAATATGTGGTCTACTTATCAATTGTAACATAAGCATAGTCCTGGGCACACGCGGTGAGGGTATTGGTAATGTGATATGCAGTATAAATGCGTTATTCAAAAGCGACGGTCAACATCAGTATTTATCCAAATAGATGTTTTTTATTTCAACAACAACTGTGTTGAATATAGTACATCAGCCTAGTAAACCAGCCGACACGTGTTTCGTCACCGGGAACAATCCCGTGACTCATCAGGGCTAAGGACCGGAAGAGTGTACGACGGCCCGTAGGGGTTGAGTCGAATTCAAGATTGTAAAGAAGGTAGCACGAACTGGGGGGAGCGTGGTGATGGCATCAAGGATGCAGCGGGGAGGGAAACGCGTTGAGGTCTCCCTGGGCTGATGCCCGTGTTGCGCAGGGGCGGATACGCCTCGGCAGAAATGAGATGCAAGATTTAAGGAGAGCAGCGAGGGCGCACTGGAGCCGAGGAGACTGAGTCTCTCCGATCCGGATCCCAGGCGGTTCCAATACCCTGCCTTACATACCTCCTGACTTCTCTCCAATTCCCGCACCCGGGCCTGACCCTCGCACCCCGCCTACCCGGCTACGTGCATTTCCTACCGAGCCGGACACTGGACAGCCTCCTACGTTACCCTTAAATCTTGCATCTCATTTCTGCCAAGGCGTATCCGCCCCTGCGCAACACGGGCATCAGCCCAGGGAGACCTCAACGCGTTTCCCTCCCCGCTGCATCCTTGATGCCATCACCACGCTCCCCCCAGTTCGTGCTACCTTCTTTACAATCTTGAATTCGACTCAACCCCTACGGGCCGTCGTACACTCTTCCGGTCCTTAGCCCTGATGAGTCACGGGATTGTTCCCGGTGACGAAACACGTGTCGGCTGGTTTACTAGGCTGATGTACTATATTCAACACAGTTGTTGTTGAAATAAAAAACATCTATTTGGATAAATACTGATGTTGACCGTCGCTTTTGAATAACGCATTTATACTGCATATCACATTACCAATACCCTCACCGCGTGTGCCCAGGACTATGCTTATGTTATAAATTGTGGATCTCGTGATCCACAGATTCCCCAGGGGTTATCGGGTTATTCCCCTGATCTGGCAGCACCGCACTACCAAAGGTTCATTAATAGCACACGCAATTGCCAGAGCTCCATTTTCCTGACTAAACACAAAACCCCCCATTCCAACCTACTTATCAATTGTATTCATCACCAATAACTAAAAAGTGGGGTAGGACGGTTCGATTTTCCACTGTCTTACACCAGAGCGCACATTGTGTTTGCACTATTTATAAAACGCAAACATGAAGTTGCAGCACAACAGGCACCTGTGGTATGAACAAGAATACACCCAGCAAGTCATGCTTGCAAACATTCAAATTTGCTGTACTCTCGAAAATGTATGCATACATTCACAAGTGTCACAACATCTCAGCAAATATTAGCGAGCATAAAGGCATTCATGCATAAATAGGAAACCGCTGTGAAAGATGACTTCTGCCTACAATCTAATCAAGGCAGTGCGACACAATTATTTCATACAGAAGAATTTACTCATGTATATGTATTACAAAAAAGCATAATTTTTAAAGCTCTCACTGGAGGCGGCAGAAATAAAGGTATTCTGTAGTACCATTCTTGGTAGTCGATTCCTTTGAGTGAGGAAAGCTGTTATCGCAAGACATTCCTATATATTTTCAACTGAATTAAACTCAAACTAACCAAGATACAACATTTTGAAATTGGACCCATCTTTACAGCAATCTAAGTAAACGTAAAGCTATCTGTTTTTTTATTTTTTTATTTAACAGTCTATAAAACAGGATTATTATGCATCACCTTCCTACCTTTTCCAATGGTGTATGTCAGTTTAGTACTTCAAATTAACCAAAAAAATAAAACTGAGTTTTTGTTTTCAACACAGTATAAACCAACAAACACAATCTTGTTTATCAAATATGAAAAAGTCTTTCCTTCAAGTCCCACATAATCAAAAATCCTCAAACAAACTGTGAACAAAGAAGTATCCACAAAATCAAACCATTCCATTACAAAATTCTGAACAACTGTGCAGGCTGAGGAGTAGGTCAAAACGATTTTGGGGAATCCAGTCTCCACCTATTAAAGGCTGTCCCTGCGTGCTTTTGCATACTAATCAGTGGATGCGGAAAATGTGGCCACAACATTCTCATCCTCCAATATCTGAAATGGATCTCCATACCAGCAAGAATAACACTCAAAACTTGCTGTGATATCTATAATGTGCTCAACTCTTCCAAACCACACTGCCTTGCCAACAAACATAACATCTCAGGAAATCAAGAAAAAACAAGGAGAGATAACTTTTCATTGATGTGAAAGGATCTCAGAAATGAAGGACACATGGTTGGATGTAGAGCACTGGTTATTAAGTCAGAAAATTACGTAGATGCATTACAGAGTTAAGGCCCCCAAGAGTGTCTGCCACAAATTGAGGATAATAATCAGTCAAAACACACAACAGATGCACCAAGGCCTCATCTTGTCTCCTGAAAACAGCTAGACAGAAAGAATGATTGAGCAGCAGATCTCATCAACAGCGACTGCCAGGTAACAACTACCAGTATTCACTTTGCTTTAGGCGTGGGCCATGTGCGTAGTAAACGTTAAGAGCAAATGTATCGAGTACTTGAGAGTATTTACATTTTTTGCTAGGATCCAGCAAAGCACCCACGTACAGTAGAACAAAATTCTTATTAAGCCTCCTCCGCTCACTTCAATTACCACCTATCCCACATTTGCAAAACAATGGCCTGGGTAACAATGAAAAAACTACCCTGGCCAATGAAACTACAGAAAGCGTCCAGAAAGAAAGTCAAAAATTGTCCTGCATGAGACAGGTATTGATAATTAGATAAGGCACATTTATAGTTAGACTGAGGACTCAGCCAGGGCTGCAAATTGGATTAAACATGAATGTTTGTATTACTGGGAGCTGAGAAAGACCAATACTTCAATATCTCAGAGCAGGCAAGCAGAAATACCAATGATTTAGTGTATATGGGAATAAGTCTACCAACAGCTTAACAACTTGAGCTCATGTCTGAGTTTTATTGCATACAACAAAACAGTGCTGACAAATTTGAAACCATTCATCTGTTTATAATTCCTTGGTTGCAATATATCACAAGCTACCTAGGTATGTGGCCCTAATGTTGCACAATACCTGGCACACTGTGTCTGTGACCCATAATTACCCAAATGACTGGCGAGGCTGTTCACTGAGGAGCCTCATCTTCCTTCCACTGCATACTAACTAGCAGTGCCTTAATGGCTCCTAATTAGGTCTTGGTAATGTAATTAGGAGTATTAAGACCACGATTGTAAGATTTGCAAGTGCTGTTCCTAACATTAGTAAACTACGACTGATTGTGCTGTTCCTAACATTTGCACACTACGGCTGATTGATAGGTGCAAGAGAGCGCTGTTTTAACTATTGACAAAAAATACTTGAGGCCAATGCCGAAGCCATAATTGGAGAGATGGGCAGAGATGATAGGGCCAAGATGAGTGGAAGCAGTGTCCTGTCAATCCATTGGACAAATTCTGAACCTGACTCCTTGTAATAAGAGCATCTCCTATTGGTGAAGGAAACCTAGGTTCTGAACAAGGTGAGGAGCATGGCTACCATAAGAAATCATGGAATCAGCTGCTCTCCCATGAATGCCTCAAAAACAAATAGCTCTTGATCAGCTGGTAGATTACTGGTGGCAGGGAACAAATCTCCTGGACTTTTTCCTGCCTCTCAAAGATCTATAACAGCCAGCCTACATACCTGAAGTGGAGACTGCTGCAAATGTTTTGACAGTCGAATTCAGGATTAAGGTTGCTATGGGAATGAGAAGGGATTTGTGGGTGGGGGTATTCAAACCTCACAGGCATACCCTCAATTATGGTGAGATGGCGATGCAGGAAGAAGGGAATACAGTCAGCCATAACTGAAGTGAACATCATTTGGAGGGTCCGACCCAAAGTCCTAATTCGTAGTGAACAAATGTTAATGTTAATGTTATTGGGACTTATATAGCGCTAACTGTTACCCGAAGGTGTCCTGGCGCTGTGTGAAGTCCTGACTGAAAACAACGTCGGTATAGTTCTAGGCAGGTTTATTTAGGGAAAAGCCATGTTTTTAGTGCCTTACGGAACACTAGTATATTGTTCATGCTTCTCAAGTGAAGTGGGAGGTCATTCCATGCTTTGGTCGCATTGGCAACAAAGCTTCGGCCGCCCCAGTTAACCTTTTTCACGCGGGGCACCACCACTAGATTAGCATCAGAAGATCGCAAAACTCTTTTTGGTGTTTACCAGCGAAATTTTTGTTTTAGAAAGTCCGGCCCAGTTCCATGCAAGGCTTTAAAGACCAGACATAGCGCCTTGAACTGAGAACGCTTCCTGACAGGAAGCCAATGGAGCTTTTTTATTTTGGCTGAGATCGATTCAAATTTTGGTGTGCCTGTAAGAAGTCTGGCTCAGCATTTTGAAGGATTTGTAATTTGTTCAGTGATCCTTCGTGGATCTTGAGATACAGACTATTGCAATAGTCCAATCTTGACATTATTAGCGCAGTGACCACTGTTTGTTGCGCCTCTTTAGGTAAGAGTGGCATTATTTTTTTGCATGATCTGAGAATGTATGATGTTGAAGAAACCACTGTATTCACCTGGTCCCTGAAGCTAAGTTTGTCGTCTATCCACACTCCCAAGTTCCTCACCTTCCTAATCGGGTTTGGGAGCGGGCCTGACGCTTCCGGCCAGCACCTAGGGGTCCAGAAGTTAGCATTCTTACCGAACAACATAACCTCCGTTTTTGTGGAGTTAAGTTTTAGGCAGTTATGGGCCATCCATGTGCCCACGGCCTTCATGCAGTTTTGCAATCTGGATGCAGTTTCCTGGATCACTTCTGGCAGTATAGTCACCACAATTTGTGTGTCATCCGCATATGACGTCAGATTGAATCCAAAGGATTCAATTAAAGGAGCCAGTGAGGACACAAACATTGAATAACGTCGGACTAAGCGAGGACCCCTGTGGCACTCCACAGGGTAGAGAAAAGGACTCTGCTTCAAATTTGTCAAGGGCCACCGTTTGTGTTCTATCCGAAAGGAAGGATTTGAGCAATTTCCAGGCAATGCCCTTGACTCCTATCTTGTCCAGACGGTCCATCAGCAAAGCATGGTGGACCGTATCAAATGCTGCAGACAGATCCAACATGATCAATACAGCATTTCCTCCTTGGTCAAGAATAGTCCTGATTTCTTCTGTGGATTTGAGGAGCGCCGTTTTCGTACTGTGGCTCTCTCTGAAACCATATTGAGTTGGATTCAGTGCTTGAGATTTTTGCAAAAACTGGTTGAGTTGAGAGTTCATATTTCTTTCAATGATTTTTGCCGGTAGTGGTAATCTGGAAATAGGTCTGAAATTATTTGGATCATTAGCGTCCAGATTAGGTTTCTTCAACAGGGGCAGGATTGATACCTGTTTCCAATCAATTGGAAAATATCCTTCCCGGTACATTGCGTTAATAATGGGAGTCAATTTACGTGACACTGGCTCTGCCACTAGTTTGACTACGGCTGGTGGGCATGGATCGTAGGGAGAGCCTGACTTAACTTTAGCGAGAAGATTGAGAGTGTCAGATTCCGTTAAAGAGGTGAATTGGTCAAAGAGAGGGGCATCTTTTATTTCTCTCACATGGCCATTTGTGCAATTAATCGATGTTTTTGCTGTAGAATGTGAGAAAGTTTGGAAGATGCCATTAACTTTGTCAAAAAGAAATTGGCCACTTTATTGCACAAGTCTTGGCTAGCAGGGATAGTGGGAGAATTTGAGAGAGCAAGTGTATTTACAATTTTGAACAACTCTTTGGGAGAGTTTTTGGCCAATTTAATTTTATTGGAATAGTACTCTTGTTTCGTTCTTTGAAGTAGCCGTTTGTATTGAACAAGACTTAGTTTCTATTCCCATTTATCCTTTTCCTTGTATTCCTTCCTCCAGTTTCTTTCCAGGTGTTTACAAGCCAATTTTTGGAGCCTAAGTTCCTGAGAATACCAACGGGCAGACGGTTGCTGCCTGGTATGGTGAAGAAGTTTTTTGGGTGCTAGCTTGTTTCCCGCAACTTCTAACCAATTAGTGTAGGATCTGGTAGCCTCGTCAAGATCCCTAGGGGTTGGGGTGAAGGTTGAAGTTAATAATTGATATAGCTCCCCTGCTTCTATTTTGTTCCAGGCTCTTTTTTCTAGATATTTAGTTGATAATTTTGGGGCCGTGCGGTCAGGCAAGGTAAGCTTAAAAAGTACCGCCATATGGTCAGACCAAACCAGAGGGAGGATGCTGGTGAATAACAGCTGGGATAACTTGATTCTTGCTCTAGGTCTCCAAAAGACACAACACAATGCACATGTTAAGAACTGATTTGAATGCCTGTACCAGAGAACCATCAGTAAACCATTTCAATACTTACTCTCTTGACGTTTAAGTCAGCTGTAAAGTGCACACAAATGTCCCAAGTTGCCTACATGTGAAATTCCAAATGTGAGCCTGCAGAGAAATTGCTTCATTCACATTTGTAGCAAAGTCTGTGAAGTGAGCAAAGGAAACGGTCCTAAAACTCTGCATAACAGGGCTGGGTTTTTAAGATAACGCTTTCAGCTTCTTCACACTTAAAGGTCTAAATATAACACCACGTAAGCCAACTGTCACTGTGCCTTGTCAAAGTTAGGCCTATGTGCCCAGTACATAAATGTATTATATAAATTATGCTCATACCTACATTTAAAGAGAATAACACGAGCTTAGGTGCTTAGATACTAGAGACGCTGCTGCAAATTTACAGTTTGAAAAGACCTATTGGCAGGAAAGTCAATCTCATGGCATTTTAATTATTAGGGGAAATAAAAATCATTAATCAAAAAGGGATTTTATTATATATCATGCATAGCAAATTTCACAAGTTGTCACTGGTTTCAGCCTTTTATGCAGCAAATCTGCGCTGGTGGCCTTTATTCTTTTCTTACAGTTAAGGCACCTGTGATTCACAAGTTGAACTGTTTCTTTCATGCCTCTTTCCCTCTCAGTGTTTATTCCCCATGACAGCATGAGTGAGAGCATCCCTTCAGGTGATGGTCAGGACTTGCAGTTCTCACTCGCCTTACTTGTGGGGGTGCCTAGCATTTGCGCTTGGATGCCTATGACATCTTCACCAGAGTTTGGGCAAACTTCAGACGTCCATCATCCTGGATGGTGGTGGTGGTGCTCCTGCTTGCTAGTCTTCCGACGTAGGAGTCTACTGCTGCCTTGTCATGTGCATGGCTCCTTTTCGGGAGCACTGTGGCAGCTTTACATATAGCATGGGAGCTAGCGTTGAACGTTCTGTGGCTGTGCTAGAATCGTTTGCTGCTTTTGTTCTGTTTCTACACCCCCATTTTACCACAGGAAGTGAAGCCTAGAAAACCAACCCAAAATGGTCTCCTTCCTTCATTTCTGGCATATACCCATAACAATCGAAGATGGAGCCCTTAGTTTCCTGTTTTCTCTTCTGATACTGTAAACAGAATGGGACAGTCAGCCTTGACAGCACTGCAACACAGTGTTTATTTTTTTAAATTTTTTGTTTTTACTGGGCCATTGCCCTTTGCTATTATTTTAATGTCTGGCATTTTGGGGTGTGGAATCCCTTCAGCCTTGTTTGTTATTCAGTGTAGCACTGGCCCGGAGATCTTACAAGCCCCTTTTACATCTTTAATTGTCTTCGCCTTTCTCATATTATTTTCCGTCTTCTAGCTTTTTACTCCAATCTATTTGCCCTTCACTGAAGGTGTCTGTCCTTCACACATTAACTATTTGTGAAGAGGACACAGCAGCTACAGAAATAGGTTGCCTTTACCAGAGAGAAGAAAGTCCGAAGCTGATAATTCCATGTTGTGTCCAGCACTTAACAGGTTGTGATGCCAACATTTTCAATGCCTGCATGATACCACAGACACCACGGTTGATATGGCAGTTGTCTTGTGAAGCAAAATGGACAAGTTACATACCTTCGGTAGCACCTTATCTGGCAGAGACATGATTTAGCCACAGATTCCTTACCTCTGAACTTCCATGCGTCAGGCTGGATCCGGGATCCGCGCAGTACCCCTGTGTGCCGGTAGGTGGAGTCGGTCGACTCCGTGTGACGTCGTAGGCGTCATGTTCGCAGTCGTCGTGACGTCTGCGTCGTCAATATAACCCCCACTCCGGCACGCTGACATCAGTACTTTTCACGACTTTCCACGCCAGAAGCACGGAGTCATGAAGTGACTGACCGTGGTGTGTTAAAAAAGGCAACAAGGGCCCTGAAAGGAAAAAGCCCTTGACACTAGAACCAATCCGCAGTGCGGGAAGGATGGGTGGGTCGGTTAGGAATCTGCAACTAGATCACGTTTCTACCAGAGAAAGAGTTACCGAAGGTAAGTAATTTGTCCATCTGATAGAGACATCTAGCTGCAGATTTCTTACCTTTGAACAGATACCCAAGCAATGCCATCCCCGGAGGATGGACTGGGGAAAGGTTAGACCAGGAAGTCTTGCAAGACAGAGAGACCAAACAGGCCTTCTCTGTGAACCTGGGAATCCAGGCAGTAGTGTCTGGCCAACGTGTGCAGCGATGCCCACATGGCAGCTTGGCAGATATCTGAAATGGGAACACCACGCTAGTGAGCCGTAGTGGCCGCTTTTGCCCTGGTGGAATGGGCTCTAAGTCCTTCAGGAGGATCCTTCTTTGCTAAGGCGTAACAGATTTTGATACAGAGGATAACCCAGCGGGATATAGTCATCTTTTGGACAGCACGCCCCTTCTTTGCACCCACGCACCCTATAAAGAGTTGGTCATCAACCTGGAACTCTTTGGTTCGATCGAGGTAGAACGATAAAGATCTTTTTGGGTCCAGACGATGGAGACGCTCCTCTTCCTTGGAAGGGTGCGGAGTTGCATAGAAAGTGGGTAGAGTAACCGACTGTCCCATATGAAAGGGTTTTACTACCTTAGGTAGAAAAGATGCCCTTGTGCGGAGCACCACTTTATCTGGAAAGCCCGTCAGGTAAGGAGGCTGTGATGACAGTGCCTACAGTTCGCTCACCCTCCTGGCAGAGGTTATTGCCACTAAGAAGGCCGTTATGATGATGAGCAGCTGTAGATGGCATTTGTGCAGTGGCTCGAACGGTGCACACATCAGAAAGTTGAAAGCCAAATTAAGGTCCCACTGTGGCATAATGAAGGGTGAAGGGGGAACAAGTGGGTTAACCCCTTCAAGAATCTCTGCACCAGAGGGGATTTAAAAAGGGAAGGCTGGGGGGCGTGGCTTGGCGCCAGCGAAGATGGCCGCCTAACAGGGGAGCTCCGTCGGAGCGAAGCCCTTATTCCCCCAAAATCCGTCGGAAATCCTGCAGGCACCACGTCGGAGGGGCGGAAATGCCCTCCAGAACTTAAGCGGCATCAGGTCCCGAAATCCGGAGGTTCGGGGACGCCGCGGTGACCGCGACATAGCAGGTGCGTGAGGCAGCGGCCGAGAGAGCCTGGAGGACGGGTGGCGCGCGCGCCCGTTGGCCGCCTACGCAACACCCCGGCGTTGGGGCCGGCGGTGGCGCCTGTCATCGGAGGTGCGGCCGGGCCCGGACGGCCCCACTGACTGCACTCACAACAGCAAAAGGGGGTCGTGAAGCGAACAGCGGCCCCTGGGAGACACTCTTTTGGACGGCACCCGAGGTGGAGGCTCGAAGGCTCTGGACGCTTCCGGGACCGCGAAAGTGCGGCGGCGGCCTTGAAGGCCCTATGAGACGGCGGGGGGACGCTTATCTCCTCCGCCTAAGAAATCAGCCCGACGGCGAACCTGGTGGGGGACCCTGCGCTCCGGGGGGCGCCCTCATCAACCCTGATATAGGACCGAGGGAGGCACCAGTAGCAGACAGAGACCACAGGTTGTGAAGGAGGGAGAAATAGCCGGACTGCGGCGGGGCCCGGCGAGGCCTGAGGAGTATCGCTGATCGACGCGGCGCGGGCGACTGCGGGTGAGATCCGCTGAATTGCGCCGACGAACCAGCTGGTCGGTGAGGGACCCTACCGGCGTGGTGGGCCCCCCCCCCTTCTTTGAACCCGACGACCTGCTGCCGATCGAGCCGCCCGGAGCGGGGGAGAGCCCCCGAGGGACCGGGGCAGTGTGAGAGAGGAATCGGAGGTGGTCCCCAGGCGACGGATACGTTGGAGAGCCCAGGTGCGGAGGCGGGACGTGCGAGGTGGCCTATGAAGCGGTGAGAGAGCCCGGCCCTGCCCAAAAGCCAATGGTGGCGGCCACATAGAGATCTGGACATATCGCCCTAGCGGCGGACAGGGGCCAAGGGAGACCAAGGGAGACCTCGTCCATTGGGCCCACCTGGCAGGCCTGAGTGGGACTGGAGGCCAGCGGCGGGACAAAGAGACCTGGCTGGAGCGGAGCGCGCGCTCGTGACTGGGGAGTACAGGCCCGTGAGCGCGCCAAGTAAAACGGACACGGACCCGGCTGGGCGGCAGTGGGGATCGCAATAGCGCGGCGCAGTCCTATCTGGGACGGCCGGAAGATTCCTATCTGTATCAACCTACTGAGCGACCACGGGAAGAAATCACAAGATCACGGGGGAGCTCAGCTGGAGGCAGCCTGGACAAAGGAGACAGCAAAATGAGGCCTAAGGGTGCGGCGGTCACCCAGACAAACAAGCTCGACAAATACGCAGTCCCGATGTCAGTCCCTCAGACCGAGGGAGCGGCCGGGGGCCAACTGATGCAGGCGGAGCCCTCCTTGGCTTCCATCATGGCGGCCATTCAAACACTGGGGACCACTCTCGAGACGAAAATCGATAAGATGTCCATTGAGATGAACCTTATACGCACCGATCTCAACAAGACGTCGGAAAAAACCAGGACCAACGAGACGGATCTCCGAGAGCTCCAGGCATCCTCCAAACAGCTCGAACAGAGGGTCAATGACCTGGTACACCAACACCGCCAGGTCGCCTTGAAGCTCGAAGACCAGGAAGGGAGGGCCCGACGGAACAACATTCGCGTGGTGGGCGTTCCAGAGGGTTCAGAAGGGCCTAGCATGGACCTCTTCCTTGAAGATTTGATCCTCAACTGTCTGAAACCGAAACGGCTCTCAACTATGTTCTCCATCGAGAGGGCGCACCGTGCGCCGATCCCCAGGCCCAAACCGGGAGCTCCGCCGAGAACTATCATTGCAAAAATACTCAATTATAGGGACCGAGACGCCATCTTGCAGGCAGCCAGACAGATGGGAGACCTCCAATATGAGAATGCAACGGTGAGGTTCTTCCCCGACTTTACGTTTAAAGTGCAGCGGGACCGGCGCTCATTTGATGGGGTGAAAGCGGCGCTTCGGAGCAAAGGCATTCAATACATGATGTTCTTCCCAGCAAAGCTCAAAATCATTGCTGGCGGCAAGTCCCTTTTCTTCACTACGCCCTCGGAGGTGCAGGACTGGTTGGACAGAGGCGCAACACAGACGTCGGCAACAGCGACAGGTGACAAGTGGAGAGACGCCCGGGCCGTGTCATCGGGCTCACTGGATGGACGACCGGAGACCGACAGAACGAGTCAGCGCTCATGGCGATCGAGGTCTCGCAGCCCCGACATGAACGGCACTCAGGGACACTAGTGGACTCACATTGACTGGAGAGACTACATTCTCGGACCTTGGCACGCAGTATTGTAAAGTATAAGTCTTTCATATGTTATAGGGGGCGTAAGATTTCGGAGGTTGTGCTAGCCGGGGAGGGGCGATGTGCTCTCCATGCCCGGCATGGGTTGATCCGGACGATGGGGCTGGAGATACCTCCTGACTTTTATATTCTGCACTTCCCGGGCAGTATTCAAGGCCGGTTACGGGACATTGATAGATGCATATGGTAGGGGGCGAGATGGGATTGACGGTGCCATCTGGATTTATTTGTAAGATGTGTGCATTTGCCTGCTGAGATACTACATGCATGGGGATAGGCGTTTAGCGGCCGGAGTTGGTGCCAGCGCATTTCCCCGCTCAATAGTTCTTTGGGGGAGGGGGGATTCTCTCTCTCTTACCCCCTTTTTGGGGGCGAAAGGCACTCTGCTAGTTGGGGATGTGGGTAGTTATTAACCTACGTGGCAGGGTAGCAGGGTGGGGGGTAGGCGGGGGGACAGCAGTTGCATTGTTATGTCCTAATGTTTAGTAAGGTTTGGGGGGTGGGGGGAGGGCTTGAGTTGGTCTGGTTGGGAATGTATTGATGGCCGGTGCGATGTTGCAGGAGCTACAGATTGCGTACTTGGATAACTTCCAGCGATGGCTACAAGGTGGGATAAAAGTCTTAAAATTCTTAGTTGGAATGTCAATGGGTTGGGGGACAAGCTCAAGAGGAGTATAGTCCTACAATTTGTTAAACGCCATCTCCCAGATGTTGTCCTCTTGCAAGAAACGCATCTTCTCGGTAACACATGCCAAGCACTCAACAGATGGGGCTACACACTGGCGGCGCATGCCGGCTTCACTTCAGGGTCCCGCGGGGTGGGCATACTGTTGCGCCGTAACTTTCCATTTGTCATTGAACACTCGGAGACTGACCCGCTGGGGCGCTATGCGATGCTCTCGGGGAGGTGGGAGGGACGCACTCTCAACTTGGTCACGGTTTATATCCCACCGGGTCTTCAAACCCAGTCGTATCAGAATTTGGGTAGACTTCGCCTTTCCCTTCCAGAGGGGCAACTTCTACTTGGGGGAGACTTCAATGCAGTGGTGTCGGGGGGGATGGATAGGCACCCATCCAGAGATATCGCGACTGGACATATGTGGCTTTCCAATCTCCTGGAGGCATTCGGATTAGTTGACCTCTGGCGTATGCGCCACCCAAGCCTACAACAGTACACATTCTTCTCGGGACCACACCACACGTTTTCTAGAATTGATTACATCCTCGCACCTCTGCAAAATGACACTGCCATTCGAGAGATCAGACATCTGGCACGGGGTATATCTGACCACTCCCCTATATGGGCACACCTTACTATCGGGGAACAGAGGGTAGGCTGTGTAGCGCCCATCAACCCCTGGTTCCTACATAATCCGGAGACCAAGACGAAGATCACCCGAGCGATAGACCAATACTTCCAAGATAATGTTGGGACGGTGGACTCCCCGGCTGTCCTCTGGGAAGCATTTAAAACCGTGCTGCGGGGTGAGGCCCTTTCTATGATCACCGGACAGCGCAAAGAAAAGGAGACGCAAATGCTTACCATTGAGTGCGATCTTCTCGTGTTAGAGGGGGAGCAAAAGTTAACGGGAATCCGGGGCTCTACACCAGATGCAGCTTAAAGCGGCCGAATATAAAGAGCTAGCTACAGACGCCGCAAAACACCTGGCGAGAGCCAGGGACGGCCGATTGTATGACCAAGGGGACAAAGCGGGCAAATTAATAGCCTGGTTGGACAAAAAACAGAGAGCGCAGAGGGTGGTGACTGAGCTTCGGACTGAACTGGGCGTCATCCTCACTGAGCCCCAGGAGATAATAAACGAGTTTGCAGCACATTTCAAAAGAGTATACCGCAGGGGGTCGGAGAGGCCGGAGGAGGACTCCTCCGCGCTCTTGGCCGACATTGCGATGCCCACCCTTTCTGAGGATGACCGAGGAGTTTTGGAGGGGTACTCACTGTAGAAGAACTGGCCAAGGCAATTAAGGAACTCCAGCCTGGGAAAGCCCTAGGACCAAATGGTCTCCCTATTGAGCTGTACAAGCTCAAACCTGACTGTCTGGGTCACCACCTTAAAAACATGTTCGAGGATAGTATAGTCCGGGGCACACTGCCGAGAAACCAGCGCATCGCCACACTGGTGGCCATCCCTAAAGAAGGGAAACCCAGAGAACTATGCGCCTCCTACAGGCCGATATCATTGCTAAATGCTGAACCCAAAATCCTCGCGAAGCTGCTCGCAAACAGGATCAAGCCAATAATCACCAAACTGGTCCACCCAGACCAATCCGGCTTCATGCCGAACCGCAACACTGCGCTCAACTTGCGACGACTCCACGGAGTATTGGGACGCTGTCACACGATCCAGGAAGACGTGGTCGTGGTCTCGTTGGATGCCGCTATGGCATTCGACACGCTTGAATGGACTTATATGATGGCGGTCCTAAAAAAGTTGGGCTTCGGCCCTAATTTCATTGGGTGGGTGCGTCTCCTCTACACCGAACCACTAGCCCAGGTGGTGGTAAATAATAAGATCTCAGAGGTTTTCACACTGGAGCGAGGGACGCGCCAGGGCTGTCCCCTCTCGCCCCTGCTTTTCGCCCTCTCCCTGGAGCCTCTAGCGGCCTGGATACGGCAAAACCTCTCACTACGGGGGCTCCGATGGGCAGATGGATGGGAGGACCGGATTTCGCTTTATGCGGACGATATCCTTTTGTATCTGGCCTCCCCCTCAAAGTCCCTCAGAGTGGCACTCGATATTTTCACAAATTTTGGGAGAAACTCAGGCTACAGTATTAACTGGGGAAATCAGTGCTTTACGTCCTGCATGGAGCCCCTCCGTCAATTCCGCGCGACTGCCCGATCAAGGTGACCACAGAGGGGTTCAAATACCTTGGCATCTTTATCTCCATGGACGTGGCGACACGATACGAGCGGAATCTCTTACCACCCCTGCAAAGATTTAAAAGGGACACTGCCATCTGGAAGACGCTCCCGCTGTCCCTCCTGGGTCGGGCAGCTCTTTTTAAAATGATGGCGCTCCCGCGCTTTTTATATGCCCTCCAAAACTATCCAGATTTAGTCCCACAAAAGTACTTTATAGATATTGAAGCTACTCAGAGGGACCTGTTTTGGGCTGGAACGCCGCGCATATCGCTCCAGAAGCTGACACTGGGGTGGTACGATGGGGGTATAGCACTCCCAGACATTCGGAAATACTACTGGGCGGCACACCTTTCAGCCATAAACCAGGGCACATATAGCGGAGGGGACGATCCCGGATACGGGATTGACAGATGGCTCCTCCCGGGGGGGAATTTTGAGGCTGCGCTCTACTCTAGACCTAACAAATATCCACTCACGGGACCTACAAGACATTCGGTCCAACTCTGGCATATGGTGAGTCGCAAGCTAGGATGGGTCGATAAGCTCACTTTGGCAACCCCGCTTTGGGTCTCCGAACGGTTGGGTACACTGGGCCGCACAAAAGGGTTTCGCAACTGGGACCTGATAGGGATCTCCCAGATAAAAGATTTATGGGGGCCCAATGGAATGGTGACATTTGCCTCCCTACAGCAAAAGTACGACTTAGCGCAAACGGAATATTTCCGGTACATACAGATCAGACACTCACTCCAGTCTAACATTCCACCCGGCACGATGCTCCCGGAATCCTCCCCCTGGAGGACAGACTGCTGGACGGCCATCTACCGGAGAAGGCTATCTCCCTCACATATAAAAAACTTATACATCACACCCCTGATCCCTTGCTTGCCCTTAGGAGAAAGTGGGAGACTGATGGTCTTGAGATCGATGACGAAGAATGGAGGGAAGCGCTTTCCTCCCCCGGGAGGTAGCGATTTCGGCAAAACTGAGACTGATACAACTCAAAATACTACACCGCGTATACATCTCGGGTACACGACTGATATTGATGGGTAGGAGTGCGGACGGGCTTTGTAGGAGACGGTGTGGGGAGGTGGGGACATTCCTCCACATAATTTGGGAGTGCCCTCTAATACAAACCTACTGGAAACGAGTACACAGCTGTATGCGAACTGTCTGGGGGGCAGAACTACGACCCGAAATAAAAAGGTGCATTTTAAACATCTGGGAGCCCACAGACATGTCCGAAAAAGGCAAAATATGGGCGACACTGGGACAGATGATTGCAAAACGAAATATAGCACGCCAATGGGGAGCGGACGCACCCCCAACACTAAGTGTCTGGAAAAAAGACATGGATTGGTGCATGTTGCGAGAGAAGACAGTCTATGTGGCTCGGGGATGTCCCCGGAAATGGGTAGCAATTTGGACAAAATGGAACGAATACCGAGGACATCTGTGTGAACCCCCCCTTGTCCCCTCCCTTGAAGAAGCATTAACGTTGTAAAGAATTGTATATTGTGGCCACCTTGTTTGCTGTAACATCAAAGGAAATATACTGAATTGTAAATATGTGAATGCAACACCGTACTTAACAAACATCCATGTGTGTAAATGACCAACAAGTTTATTTTTGTAAATAAAAAGAGTTATTAAAAAAAAAAAAAAGGGAAGGCTGATCAGGCAGCCGAAGAAAAGAGGAAAGGGCCGATAGATAGCCCTTCAAGGTGCCCAGAGCAGAGCCCTGCTGGGCTAAGGAAAGTATGAACAGGAGGACATCAGATAAAGATGCAGATAGAGGGTCAATACAACGTTCTGTACAATATTTACAACATTTGGACCATCGGCAGTTGTATACCGACTCTGTGGAGGGACGCCTGCCTGCCAAAATAACCTCACAGACTTCGGGAGCAAGGTCAAAGCTGTCAGCTGTCGCCACCCAACCTGTCGTGGAAAGGTTCAGGTGGAGAACCCTCCCCTGCTGCTGCAACAGGAGATCTTCCCAAAGGGGCAGCCTGATCGGAGGATCAATGCTTATTGCCAGGAGCTCAAGATACCAGACTCTCCGTGCCCAGTGCAGAGCCACAAGAATGACTTGTGCACGGTCAATCCTGTTCTTCTTGAGCACTCTGGGTAGGAGTGGTATGGGCAGAAAGGCATACAGGAAGCCGGAGCTCCACTCGGGCCTAAAAGTGTCACAGAGCGAGAGCCGCCTTGGAAACTCCAGCGAGCAAAACTGCTGACATTGCACGTTCTCTGCGGAGGCGAACAGACCTAACCAAGGCTCTCCCCACTGCTGAAAGAGTCCTTGCGCCACCTCCAGATGGAGACGCCATCCATGCAGGCACCTACGGCTGAGTTTGTCCGTTCTGGCGTTCAGAGAACCGGCCAGATGCTGAACCACCAGGGTAATGCCCTGCTGTTCCAGCCAAGTCTAGAGAAGCAAAGCCTCTTAACACAGGGTCCTTGACCCCACCCCGCTTTGTTTGTTGCAGTACCACATTGCGGTCATGTTGTCCGTGAACACCTGAACTAGCCTCCCCTTGATGGACAGCAAGAAGGCTTTTAGTGCCAGCCTGGTCGCCCGAAGCTCCAACAGGTTTTATAGAGCTGGGCCTCCGTCGGAGACCAGAGTCCTCTGATCTTCACCTCTCCCAGATGGCCGCCCCATCCCAAAAGGGACGCATCCGTCACTACTGTGAGGTCTGGATGGGGAAGGGAGAGGATCTGCCTCTGACCCAATCGCGGTTTGATAGCCATCACTGCAAGTCTTTCGCAGTGCCCTCCGAAATCTGGAACAGGTCGGTGAGATTTCCCAGATGCTGCGCCCATTGGAACTTCAGGTCCCACTGCAGAGCCCGCATGTGCCATCTGGCATGGTCCACAAGAAGGATGCAAGAGGCCATGAGGCCCAACAGCCTGAGAGTAATTCTCACCGAAATCCAGGATAGAGGATGAAATATCAGTATCATAGTCCGAATATCCTGGACTCGCCACTCGGGAGGATAAGCCCGAAATTGCACTGTGTCCAGAACTGCTCCGATGAAGGGGAGCGTCTAAGAGGGAGTCAGGTGTGACTTCGGCATTTTGGTAGTGAACCCCAGCGAGTGCAATAGGTTTGCCGTAGTCTGGAGATGGGAGACGACTGCTTGGGACGAGCCCGCCTTCAACAGCCAGTCGTCGAGATAGGGGAAGACTGGAACCCCTGATCTCCACAGATGAGCTGCGACCACCGCCATCACTTTCGTGAATACCCAAGGGGAGCTGGTAAGGCCAAAGGGGAGCACGGTAAACTGAAAGTGCTTCTGGCCCACTGTAAACCGCAGGTATCGACGATGGGCCGGCAGGACGGGGATATGAAAATAAGCGTCCTGCAAGTCCAACGCTACCATCCAGTCTCCAGGGTCGAGAGCAGACAAGACCTGAGCGAGCGTCAACATTTTGAACTTCTCCTTCCGGAGGAAGCGGTTGACGTACCTGAGATCCAAGATAGGACGCAGGCCTTTGTCCTTCTTGGGCACCAGAAAGTAGCGGGAATAGCAACCACGACCTACTTCTGGGACAGGAACGCGCTCGATGGCACCCTTGGCCAAGAGTGCCGAAACTTCCTGTTGGAGAAGGGCCAGGTGATCCTCCGACATGCGATGGTACTGAGGTGGCATGGAGGGAGGAGTAGTCTCGAAGGGGAGGAAGTAGCCCCTTCGGACTATTTGCAAAACCCACCTGTCCGACGTGATGGTGCGCCAGTGGGGGAGGTGATGGCGGATCCTGCTGCCCACTGGCGTTTGGTGGCCCTGAATTGTCGGACTAGGAAGGTTTGGAGGCTTCTGCAGAGGGGGCGGTGGTGGACTGGCCCGCTCGCTGGCCTGCAGAACCACGCCGGTGGTTCCCACGTCCCCGGCCGCACTGAGACTGTACAGCTTGCGCCGGCCTGTGGCCCTGGGCGGGACGTAGTGGGGCACCCCTTCTGTAGCCACGAAAGGGGCGAAAAGCAGACTGCGGAGGGCGGGTGGTGGAGAGGCCCAAGGACCTGGCCATAGCCTGTGAGCCCTTAAAGCGCTCCTGCGCGTTGTCTGCCTTGTTGCCGAAAAGTCGACGGCCATCAAAGGGCATGTCCATAAGGGTGGATTGGACATCCCCTGAAAAACCAGTCGAACGCAACCGGGCGTAGCGTTGAAGGGCTACTGATGTTGAAATCGTCCTGCCAAGTGCGTCGGCGTTATCCAGCCCACAGCGGATGGTAAACTTCGCTGCGTCTCTCCCCTCGGCAACTGCACGGGAGAGCACGGCCCGGTCCTCCTCCAGCCACTGAGGCAGCACCCCTGCCACCGTATCCTTTACAGAGTGGGTATAACGGCCCAACAGACATGCGGTGTTGACCGACCGCAGGCCCAAGCTGGCGGAAGAAAACATTTTCTTTCCAAGGTGGTCCAGCTTTTTGGATTCCCTTTCCGGAGGTGCGGTAGGGAAGGCGCCCTTGGACGTGGAGGCTTGGACTACCAAGCTCTCAGGGGTGGGGTGTTGGGAGAGGAAAGTGGGGTCGCCCGGAGCCGGACGGTGGCGTCGGGCAATCATCCTGTCCACAGGAGCCCCTGTGTTGGGCCTGGACCAAGTGCCCAAAAGGATGTCCGTAAGGGCTTCATTAAACGGGAGCAGGGGCTCCGAAGAGCTCGCTGCCAGCTGAAGCACCTCTGTCAGGAGGTTAGTCCTGACTGCCACAGTAGGAAGCTCGAGGTTGAGAGCCTCGGCCGCCCTACGCAACACCACTGCGTATGACGCTCCCTCCTCCGTAGCCACGGTAGGAGGAGACAACATGCCTAGGTCTGGGGAGGTATCCAGACCACTGGCGTCCCCCAGTTCCTCTCTCCAGACCGGATTGTAGTCCAACTGGTCAGTCAAAGGGTCACCAGACCCCTCCTAGTCTTCCTCGCCCTCTTCTGGCTGCCAATCTGGTTGAAAATAGCCAGGGTGGAACACAGGGACAAAAGTACCCATCGGCGTCTAGTCCGGCGTCAGCCGACACCGGTCCGGCTCCGGGTCCACGTCGAGGTGGGAGCTGGGGTCGACGCTGGCTGGGGGTCCAGTTGGCGTCGGTTGCGGACGTGGCGCCGGTGGAGGTGTAACAAGGTCGACCGGCGCCGATCCGGATCCAGGCCTGGATCCAAGGGTGCCCTGCGGTGCCGAGGCCGAAGCAGCCGGCGTCAAAGGCCTAGGGACCCCAACCGAGTCCGCGGGGTCAGAAGGCGCGCCGGCGGAGTCGGGCTGCCCAAAGATGGCGTGCATCGCTTCGTAAAATTGACTGGGCAGGGGTCGCTCCGGGTCCCGGGAAGGGAGGGAAGTCGACCCTGAAGGCTCCGCACGCGGAGCCACGGGAGTGGCACCACCCGCACCCTGGGTCGCGTCGGCCGACGGAAGAGGGGAAGTCGAAGAGCGACTGTGCTTCTTCGACTTCTTCTTGTGCTTCAACTTACCTGACCCCGAGTGCGAAGACTTAGAAGAGGAGTGATGATGACTCCGCGATCGGTCCCTCAACCTCCCACGCGACCGGGACCTTGCGCAACGCGGAGCAGACTGCCGGGCCTCGAGGAGCTTTCGGGACCGCTCCCGCAAAGACTTCGGGGCCATGGTTCGACAGTCGGAGCACCACTTGGGGTCATGGTCGCGCTCCAGGCAGAAGAGGCACACGCGGTGCGGATCCGTCACCGACATCATTCAGGACCAGGAACCGCAGGCCTTGAAACCGGGTATCCCTCGTGCACCAGGAGTCGGATAATGACTCGAAACAAAGTTGACAAAAGTCGCAAAAACTCAGTCAAAAAATGACTGGGGGTACCGCCCTTCCCGGATCTGCGCTTGCTGGTGTGGAAAAAGAAAGAACTGACGTCAGCGCGCGAGGGCGGCGTCTAAGTAACTTCCGCGACGTCATCCCGGCGACCACGACGCCGAAAGGACGCAGAGTCGACCGACGCCACCTTCAGAAGCGCAGGGGTACTGCTGACAAAAAAACTTTCCGGATCCAGTCTGACGCCTGGGGGGAGATTCTAAGGTAAGGAATCTATAACTAACTGTTTCTTTCAGATTGTTTGATTAATTCAGTATTGCGTCCATCATCTGTTCTTTTTGCAGTTGCCACTGGAAGGGCACAAGTGGTCCGTCTTCTAATGAGAAGCGGTCCCGTACAGGTATCATAAAAGAGCAAGCCAAGATAGCGCCAGCCACGAAACCGAGGTGGACGCGCACGCTGAGAGAGCGGCTGTGAACTTGCCGAACCGCACTCGGGTAAGTCATAAAGATTGGGTATACGGGGGTCGCCTCAGTGATAGAAATTTTAGGGTATTTTCCACAATACCAGGGGGACGGACTCAGGAATAAGTGCACTCTGCATTTTCTCATGGCAGGTCCAGATGCCGAGAGACAGGCCGTGGATCCTCTGGCCCGTACATGGGTGCAGATGATACTAGAGCAACACGCTTTTATGCCGATAAGGAAGATTACACAGTATTGATAAATTCTAAATTCTTACTCATGATCGAACTATTTACTTTCAGGTATGAGGCACTACAGTCTATAGACCATTATATTAATATTATGTGAGAATACTCCATTATAAATGAAAATACTTTTTATCATTCTACAGAGAGAGACTACGGAGTACAAGTACATTGATATACTGGTGACGGTTGCGTACACTGAATATATATGGGAATTTGGGTTCCACTACCATGGCACTGCTATGTTCTTATGCATGGTTCTTGTCATACACGATTCACAGGACTTTTTATAATTATATAATTTGATATTATTGTACTCAACTTACACCATATAAATTATAAGGACCCACACACTAGGTGTAGTGGCAATCAAAGAGATAGGTGCTGAGAAGGTGCCAAGCATGTCACAAATAAATGTTCCCAAATAGAGATGAATAAAGTGGAAATAGCGTTCCAAGTGTTAAAAATTCACATTTCCAATATCACTCCATAACGTACATTGGGAATTAGTTGGAAGAGACACTATGCAAAGTTCCAATTTGCATGTAAGGGACATCTTTGTAAGATAGGCTTTAATTTTGTTTTTCCCACCCCGAGGAAATCGTAGGGTGACACACCCATTGACGAAACACGTGTTTGCTGGTAGAAGAATCCAAATTCAATTAAAGAAAAGATTGAAGAACATAAGAGTGATGGGATGACTCTTATTTGTGTTTATATAACACTGCGTGTGCTAGGAGACTTAAGTTTAAGTATCTTACCTCTGTGTTAGGGATGCAGGCATGATATCCCTTCTCTTTTAGCACCACCCTAGTATAACACACTACAGCTCTTTGTGTACTGTGTCTCGAGTGCCTAACTCCCTTGATCTCCCCCTAGTAGAAAATCCATTTATACATCGTATGACGTACATTACCTTCGACTGCTGCACTTCCCCCTTGCACCCCCTTTGCATTTCTTTTGCTAACTGACGCACATTGTTCAGCAGTTTGGGCAGAGACACGCTGTCTTTCTGCCTTAATAGTATTCAATGGTTCTACTTGGTTCCCTTTTCGGTTACATCTCTTTGTTCTATGAAGCCCGACCCCACATGCCACCAATGCGCTGGTTTCCTGCTCCGCGCGCAGTAGCCACTCACCTTACCCTTACCAGCCAACAACATGACACACACTAACACCATCACCTATCCACACATGTTGCACTTTTACAGGAAACACACTTGGGCTCCAGCAGCACCGGTGTGGTCAGGTGTATGCCACCAACTTCTCTTCCTATGCCAGAGGAGTGCTGATCTGGATAAGGCGCGGGGTCTCCTTTACGGAGGAGGAGGTGGTGGTATCAGAAGCTGAGGGCCAACATGTACTCAAAAAAGGTTGATTTGGTTGATTTAACGGCCAGCACATCCTTATAGGAAGCACATCTGCAGCCTGCGGAGGAATCCCTGTTCCTCCGCAGGCTGTCCGAGACACACTCTCGGAGTGGAGTTCCGTGAGTTATAGGAGTTTATTTCAACTGTGTCCTGAACAATGACCGATCCTTTCCTTCTCTGCCCCGCACGCCCGCCACCTCTACCCACCAGGCACTACTTGACTGGCTCCAGCATTGCACCTTGTAGACATCTGGCACCAGCGTAATGCCCTCAACAAAGGTGTACTCCTTTTCTTCACCACATCATCTGAATGTTAGAATTGAGCAATCTGTTGGCTTGACCAACTTACTGCCCTCCGTTACACACACCGACTACCCTAGGCCGCACCCATTTCGATCATAATCCCCAATTCCTGCAGCTCACATGGGACAGAGGCCCTTCCACCATTCCCACCTGGTGATTACAAGCAGCTGCGCTTAAGACCCCCCTTTCCGTGCTCCACTAAATACTGCCATTGAGGATTACTTTGAGCAGAACCGCGAGCCAGCAACAATTAGACTGATTGACTGGGACGCATTTAAAGAGGCAATCAGGGGCCACTGCATAGGGGTAACCTGGAAAATATGTCAACAACTTGACAAGGACATATCCTGCATAGAAAGCACACTCTTTCAACAGAAGACCCAGACGGCACGGAACCCAGTGGACTCTTGCCGCCGGCTGAAGGCGCAACGTGAGCATACCTCCTTGCTGGAGCTCCTGCGCTGCCTAAATTATGCTGCCCACTCTGAAAGGACTCTACTACTGCTGACAAATCTGGCTCGTTGTTGGCATTGCTGATATGCTGGGATCAGCCCAAGCATCCTGTCATGGCACTATGATCCACCACTGGCACTCTGCTCTACACTATACATTGTGAGCTGGCCAGCCACTACACCTCACTATATCAGTCGGTATCCACCGTCACCTTGCCTGACATAGACTCCTTCTCCACTGTACCCCTGCCCCACATTGCACCAGACCAACGGGCGGAGATTGACGAACCTATTACACTTTTTGAAATACAAGAAGTGATTAGAACCCTAGCCACAGGCAGGGCCCTGGCCCGAATGGCTTACCCGTTGAATGTTACAAGGCCTACGCCCTGCTCCTTGCTCCCTGCCTGCACACACTATATGAAGAGGCCTACACCCTTTGTGAAGCACAACTCATATCCCTTCCCAAGCCAGACAATGATTTGGGCTCCTACAGGCCCTTGGCGCTGCCCAACATGGACTACAAAGTGTTGGCCAAAATTCTGGTTGGTCAGCTGGCACTTCTGGTCCCGGTGTGATCCATTAGAACCAGAATGGTTTGTATTAGCCCGCAAAACATCCCTAAACTTTTGGAGTTTTTTTCGTGTTCTAAGATATTCTCCAGGCCTGTGGCCCTGGGCGGGGTGTCTGGTGCTGGACTTAGCAAAAGCCTTTGAATCTCTGGAATGGACTTTTCTGTTTGAACCCCTACCACGTTATGGCACTGGGAACTGCTTTATATGGCTGGTTAAGCTATTATACACTCACCCACTGGCCAGAGTCAAGACAGGCCTCCTGGTCTCGGACCAGTTACAGACACATAAGGGCACCCACCAGGGTTGCCCGCTCTCTCCACTACTCATCTCCCTAGCAACAGAGCCACTGGCGCTTGCCCTTCGAGAGTGGAGTGGTGACTGGGATATACCTCTGGGTGGCGGACTGCACTCAGTCTCGCTTTATGCAGATGAACTGTTTATCTACCTCAGGGATGTACATTCAATCCCTAACGCAATCGCTCTGACACTCGACCGCTTTGCTTACCTTTCTGATCTAAGGGTTAACTGGTTTAAGTCCTGCTTGTTACCCTTTGTTCCTAGACTACCGGATCCCCTTCTCACCCTCAGCGCGACCCAAGTGGCTTGGCAACCCTCCACATTCAGGTGTATCATTCAACTGAGGACCTATACGATGGTAATTTTACACAGGCCACTATGTCCTTACAGGCACAGATGACTTTCTGGCAGACGCTGCCATTGTCAGCAGCAGGGCGCGTATCCCTAATCAAAATGGTTGTCCTACCCCACCTCTTATACTACTTAGCCAAACTTCCCCTCTAAATTCCTGCACCCTTCTTTCGCTTCACGGAGAAGCTAATGAGGGAATTCATATGGAATAATTCTTGCTGCAGGGTGGCGCTGTCGAAATTATACATACCCACAGACAAGGGTGGGCTTGCGGTGCCAAATCCTGAGCATTACTACCTTGCGTCTCAACTCAATGGGTGGCTAAGTGGCTGGCAGGTCTACAGCTTGCAGACAAAGCGTCAACAGCACCTGCTTGGTGCTGCTTGATACCTTCCACCTGTTCCACCCCTGCACACGAGCATCAACACCTGGGGCCAGATGTACGACCATTGGAAATTGCGACTCGCAAATTGTGACAGATTGCGAGTCGCAATTTCCAATATACAACAGTATCTGAGACACTATTAGCGATTCCCAATGGGGTCGCAAATTGCATGCCTCATGAATATTAATGAGGCTGTCGCGATTTGCGACCCCATTGGGATTAGCGGGCACTCCCAGGGATGGTGGCCTGCTGGGGTCAGCAGACCTCCATGTCTGGGACTGCTTCTAAATAAAGCAGTTTTTTTTAAAATGCAGCCCCTTTTCCTTAAAGGAAAACAGGATACATTTAAAAAATTAACTTTTCATTTTCATTTTTTAAGGGCAGGCAGTGGTCCCTGGGACCACTGCCTGCCTTAAAAAAAAATGTGCGCATGCATTCCCAAAGGGGAAGGGGTCCCCTGGGGACCCCTTCCCGTTTGCAAGTGATTTACCACCCTCCTGAAGAGGGTGGTAAACTGCGAGTGTTTTGTGACCGCAATTGCGGTCGCAAAACATTCTTACATGGCTTGTGGGGTCGCTATTAGGAAGGGAACGCCCCTTCCTAATAGCGAGTCACTAAACACCATTTTGCGAGTCGTAAATTATTTGCGACTCGCAAAATAGTGTTAGTACATGGCCCACAGGATTTTTGCATGCGCAAACAGGTCTGAAACCCATTTGCGCATGCAAAAATCCGTTGTACATCTGGCCCCTGATCCCTTACTTCTGGGAGTGGCATACCGCAGCTATCATCGATCTCTCTACCTAACAAACAGTGACACCCTATGCCCCAGCAGTGGCTCTACTTGTCACGTCCTGAGGACACATCACCACATCATCGGCGGGACTAACCGCCTGGCACTCTGTGGGCCTTCACACCCTAGGAGACCTCTACCGAGATGGAAGCCTCCTACCTTATGAATCCTTGATGGAGGAAGATGGTCTACCACCAGGTCATTTCCTCTTATACAACTCCCTGGTTGCGGTGTTGGGGAACAGATGGGGCGACAAGGCACAGGAACATCTGACACCTCACCCTGCAGTACCTTCACATGATGGGGCCGGGCAGGCACCCAATCCATTGGTTTGCAGTCTTGCTGTGCACCCACACCACTCTGCAGCTCACACCGCTCTCTGCAGCTCACGCCCCTCCGCTGCTGGTGCGTGGAAGACCTGACCCGCCCCTTTAAGGACAAATAATGGGCGGCCCTGTTGGGAAACCCGGACCACATCCACCGTAATGCCTGTTTTTGCCTTATTCAATTTTATACTATGCACAGAGCATATCTCACCCCAGCCAAGATAAACTAACACTTCCAGCGGGCAAACGCTGCCTGTCCCCATTGTCATCTGGTAGAAGCATATCTCCTCCATATGCTATGGGCATGTCCGCCCCTGCAGTAATACTGGCAGGGTTTCACACATTACCTGTCCGCCTGCACAGGAAGCCTGTCACTGCAAGCATGGAAGTATGTCTTCTAGGCCTATATACGAGGAACAAGAAACAGATGCACATCCTACTTTCTTGACTTAAGGTTCCTGACAGCAATGTGTCTCCTCACAAGTCACTGGAAATCACAAGAACCACCAGCTCTGATACAATCCTTCATTGCATGGACCCAGGCAGAAAGTGTCGCCTTACACCGGGAAGACAGTCTAGGGCTACGCAAATATCCTATAGCAACCAACTGGGAAGCTATCCTGGTTTATCTGCAAACTGCCACTCAACAAGCACAGATGCTCACACTGGCTCACTAACTAAAGAATTGCTCGATTACAAGACATGCTTAGGGAGCAAACATCTCTCTGCATAATATGATCCAGGACCCCATCTGACTGTTTCACCTTGATGCATGGTGTCTTCTCCTGCTTAAACCCAATGAGTGTGGCTGTTTGAGGGGAGGGCAAGGGGGAGCTAGGGTTTCTTTGATGATTGTTATTGTTTCTGTTAGACTAATCTGTTTATCACTTGATGCACATGTGGCCCCTTTATAGAGCTGCTATGATTATATTACATATTGTCTCCTGAGAAGGTCACTGTAATCTGGTACACAATAACAGGCTGCTGCATATTCATTTCCCTTTGATGAGGAATGTACCGGTTATGCGTAACTCGATGTACGCCATGAAACTGCGCTCCCAGAGCCCTGTACTGACGGTTCAGCTGTACGGGTTTTATCACTTGTAAGCCCTGCTCATAACCTGCAAAAAATACAAAATCAAACAGATTCAAACAAAAACAAAATGAAGGCGGGGGTGCGGAGGCCATGATGGAGAACCTGATCACTCTACTGCAGTAGCAGATCCTCCTGGAAGGGCAGCCTAATCAGAAGGCAGATGCTCATACCCTTGAGTTACAGATACCATACTCACTGTGCCCAGTCCTGAGCCATTAGGATGACTTGGGCCCGGTCTGTCCTGATCGTCTTTGTTGCTGTACCACATGGCGGTGGTGTTGTCTGTGAGCACTTGTACCAATCTCCCCTTGGTAGATGGCAGGAAGACTTCCACCGCCAAGTATCCGAAGATTGATATGGAGCCAGAACTCTGCTGGCGACCAAAGGCCTCTGATCTCCACCGGCCGCCCCAGTCCAGAAGTGAAGCATCGGTCACCAATGTTAATCCTTAGTGGGGAAGAGAGAGGAGGGTATGTCGCTGATCCAATCACGGTCCAGTAGCCACTAATGCTGATCGTTTACAGTCCCCTCCGAAATCTAGACATAGTCGGAGAGGGCCCCTGAATGTTGGGCCCAATGGGAGTTCAGATCCCACTGCAGAGCCCACATGTGCCACATGGTGTGCTCGACCAGCAGTATGCAGAAGGCAATCAGTCCCAGCAGCCTCAGAGTCAACCTCACTGAAATCCAGGACCGAGGCTGAAAGATCGTGATCATAGCCTGAATGTCCTGGCCTTTCTTTCCTTTTATAAAGGCATTAAACTGAACCGTGTCCAGAATGGCTCTGATGAAAAGGAGTGTCTGAGAGGGAGTTAGGTGTGACTTCGGCAGGTTGATAGTGAACCCCAGCGAGTGCAGGAGGTCCGCCATAGTCTGGAGGTGGGAAACGACAGCCTGGGACAAGCCTGCCTTCAACAGCCAGTCATTGAGAAAGAGGAAGACTGGCACCCCACATCTCTGCAGATAAGCTGCAACCACCACCATCACTTTGGTGAACACCCGAGGAATGCTGGTAAGGCCAAAGGGGAGCACACAGAACTGAAAGTGCTCGTGGCCCACCGTGAACCGCAGGTAATGCCTGTGGGCAGGCAGGATGGGATCTGGAAGTATGCATCCTGCAAATCTAACACTACCATCCAGTCTCCCGGGTCCAGGGTAGATAGGACTTGAGCGAGGGTTAGCATTTTGAATTTCTTGAGGAAGAAATTGAAAGGGTGCAGGTGTAGGATAGGACAAAGGCCTCAAAGCCTTCTTGGGCACCAGAAAGTAGCGGGAATAACCACTACTAACTACTTCGGGGGGTCAGCACCCTCTCTATGACTCCCTTAGCCAAGAGAGCCGTCACTTCCTGGCAGAGCAAGGAGCGATGGTCCTCTGTCAGCCTGTCACAAGTGGGTAGCATGGGTGTAGGGGTAGTCATGAAGGGGAGGGAGTAGCCCCTTTGGACAATCTGAAGAACAGAGTGGTCCGATGTTATAGACATCCAGTTGGCAGGTTATGCCGTATCCTGCCTCCCACTGGGTCCCCATGATGGTAGGGGGGCAAACTAAAGGGGTTTTGAGACTGTGGCTGCTGGGGAAGTGGTGGACTGGCCTGACCTCTGGCTGCCCAACCCACATGGAATGTGTGTACCTCAGCCACGTAGAGACTGGGATGCTTGTGCGCCGTTGTTACTGGGCAAGTAAAGTCGCGGCTGGAAGCCCAGTCCGAGGCCACGAAAGGAGCGAAGGCGGACTTGGGTTAGCAAGGGGCCATGGAAAGGCCCAAGGACCTGGCCTTAGCTCTGAAGTCCTTGAAGCGCTCCAGCCCTGAGTCTGCCTCGTCTCCGAAGAGCCAGAGCCATCAAACGGCATGTCCCTAAGCGATGCTTGGGCATGCCCGGAAAAGCCAGTCATTCTCAGTCGGGCATAGCACTGTAAGCCCACCATTGATGAAACTGCTCTACCTAGAGAGCCGGTGGTATCCACTCCATATCTGATCATGAACTTAGCTTCATCTCTCCCGTCAGCAACAGCTTGGGAAAGTATGGCCCGGGCCTCCTTCGGAACCACGGGCAGCACCTGCGCCACTCAATCCCATAGAGTATGGGAGTAACGTCCCAAAAGGCATGTGGTGTTCACGGACCACAGTGTCAGGCTGGTAAAAAATTACTTTTTCTTGCCTTATGTGTCCAGTCTCTTGCATCCCCTATCTGGCAGAGTGGTAGGGAATGCGCCAGGATTTGCACAGGAAGTAGACGCTTGGACAACCAAGCTCTCACGGGTAGGGTATTGCGTGAAGAAGTTGGAGTCCCCTGGGGTGGGGTGATGGCGACGGGCAATATTCCTGTTCACAGGAGCCCCTGTGCTGAGCTAGAACCAAGTCCAAAGCAGGACATCGGTGAGGACTTCATTAAATGGGAAGAGCGGTTCTGAGGAGGGGGGGGGGGCAGGTGTCACTCTCAGCTGAAGCACCTCTGTCAAGATGTTAGTCTTGACTGCCACTAAAGGTAGGCTAAGGTCCAGGATCTTGACCACCCTTCTCACCACCATCGCAAATGACGCTCCCTCCTCCGTAGCCACGGTAGGGGAAGAAAGAGTGCTAGTATCTGGGGAAGTGTCCAATCCACTGGCCTCTCCCAGGTTCTCACACCAGTCCATGCTGGGATCTAGGGGCTGGAATTCTTCAGGGTCCAGCGGCCCCTCCCAATCCTCCCCAAGCCCTAGCCCATAGGAATAGGGCTCAGGCTCTGGCCTGGAAGGCAAAGCACCAGTACGCATCGGAAGACACCCTCCGGCTCAGTGTCAGGGATTAGAATGGGGATGGCACTGCCTGGAGCTTTGGCACTAGGACCAGCACCGGGGAAGGTAGAGATGTTACGACTGGCGCCAGTCCGGATCCATTTGTGGATCGAAGGAGCCCAACTGGCACCAGGGGCGGACCCCGCTGGCAGGAAACCAGGAGGGGCCTCTGCCACACCGGCAGGGCCCAAAAGCCTGCCGGCATGAACGCACAGCCTTAATATGAGGTGCATGGTCTCATAAGACTCTTGAAGTTGGGGGGGGTCACTTTGACTTCCGGAAAATCAGGGACGCGCAGAGCGCAGGCTCACCTGCGAAGCCAGGCCTTGAATGACTATGCTCCCTCGTCTGAAGACCCGGACAGTCGAAGACCTCTTTGACTTCTTGTTCTACTTTTTCTTGTGGAACTTTCCCAAACACCTGGATAACTTCGAGTGTGACAAGGAACTTGGTCTCAGTGACCGATCCCAGGGCCTTCTTCTCAACCCGGATTGAGACAGTTGCGGCGTCACATGTCGAGCAGCAAGGGGTTTGAGGGACCACTTCCTTGAGGCCTAGGGTTGCATGGTGTGGCAATTGGCACAGTTCTTCGCATCGCGGTCGCGCTGGCCTGGGGGTGCATGGCGCGGCAATCGCCACAGGTCTTCGTGTCGTAGTCGCGCTCCAGGCACATTAGACGAACAAGATGTCGGTCCGTCACCGACATTTGTCAATGACAGGCGTCGCAGGGCTTGAAGCCAGTTTTCCTAGTGGACATCCCAGCACCACACCAGGAGAAGATCTTGCAAAACAGACTTCAACAAAAGACGAAAAAAGTCCAGTCAAAAACTGACTGCCGGTAGCTCTCGCTTGATCTGCGCCGACTGGTGCGGAAAATAAATAAGTTGCATCAGCGCGCTAGGGTGCAGCCTGTATAGGCCTCGCGTACGTCACTTCCGGCACGGGCGGCTATGCCACGCGGTGCTAAACGACATCACCTACCAGCATGCAGGGGTACTGCTCACAAAAACTTCCGGATTCAGAGATGAGATCTTGATAGATAGAGTAGCTAGCCTTATCTTGCTCAGAAATGCTGGTAGCAAAGGTCACAGTTCCCAAGGGATTGTAAAATCGACATATCCAACCCTGAGGAGGCCTGTTAAGTTACAGCTTTCCACCTGTACCAGATAGTTGTTTATGGAAATCAAAATCTGCTAAGAGCAAAAGCAAAACTTTGGATTGAGGCAAACCACTAACCAATGCCCATCCTCACTTCATCATCAATTGGCCACTGGATTTTTTTCCTTTCCTACAGATCTCTATAGATGCTTTTGAGAAGTATTATAACTCATGATGCCTACATCTACTTTAACATTTTGGTGGTTTTTATCATCAAATTTAAATTGGTAGATTTAGGAAGCTTAAATTACTTATTTTGTAAATGCAGTTTTATTTTGGTGTTTCTACTCGTGTACCACGTGCACATGCCTATGAGGAGGGCCTTGTAGCTTACACCAAGCTACAATGGGTAAGTTTGTGATTCCACACAGAAACCTGTTTATTTCTAGAAGCTAAATTGTTTTGTCTTCATGGGAGCTCCGCCACAGCTCATATCAAGACTGTGTCCTCATTCTCCAACAGTTTAACAATTTGCTCCACTAAGCAATGCCAACAATACCGCCCTTAGTCATAAACTTAAGAGCATACACTTACAGAAATCCGGATTCTGTGGATCAAGATGAGGAACGTATGTTTCCAAACTCATTTATGTGCATGTAAGTAGCAAGAACGTACGCAAAACCATTAGTGAACCTGAGCCGACATCATTATTAGTAAGGTAATGAAATATTGGATGCAGACGGGGGCAGAGCTTGCCGGAGCCTAAGATGGCCACGCTTTGAGCGAGCTCCTCGAGTCATCGCTACTATCCGGCAATTATCCTGCATTCATGCCCTCACCATGCTCTCAGATTAACGGCAAGAGGCAGCCCGAGACAGTGCCATAGCCCGCCGTGATTATTGTTGGAACCCGCGCGCTGGAGACACCGAGGGCGGCTGTGGCCTACGCTTGCGGCCCACGCGCTCATCCGTCTGGCTGCGTCCCCCGCCTGGACCCGCCAGAGAGCAACCGGATCGGAAGTACGTTGTGCCTCTGATCGCACACACTATCTTGGCGTGCCTGCGATGGCTCCGGCTTGCCCCGACTGTCCTTGTGAGCCGGGGTGAGCCCGCTGGACGGCTAAGGGCGGATGCCGCACTGACTGCTCCTGTGAGCTTTGCCCGGCGGGGCCGCGGCTGCCGTGAGGTGTGACTGCTTCCGTCTGGCGGCCGACGGACCTGTGGTCGACTGCCGGGGGCTGGTGTGCACTTGCGGCATGCCTACCTGGAGCGACGTAGTGGCCCTGCGGAACGCAGAGTGGATCGAGCTGCTGGTCACGGGCTTGGAGACGCCGTACCGGGAGGCCCCGCGGTAAGGAGCTGGGGCGGACCTAGGGATCGCGCGGCTGAGTTGCGTGTTGTCTCCGGCTCAGCCTGCCGCTATTACTGGATGCCTTGCTGCCTGCCTTGAATTCCTGTCTCGGCCTCTTGTGGTGTCACACGGCGGAGCGCTGCGGCAGAGCTCTGGGTGCGGAGAACTCTGGTGGTGAGCTGAGAGGCCCCATAAACCCGACATAAGTGCAGAGCGGCCTTACGTGCGTGTCCTCCTGGAGGTGATTGGACACAAAGCTTATTCAGCCTGGGCCAGCTTCGACGCTGCTGCCCCACGAGGCCCTGTATTCACCCTGGGTTGGCCTATGCGTCCTGCTCGCCTGGATCTTGCTACCTGGACGATCTACATAAGCAAAGGCCTGGTGGGTACTGCATCTCTGCTGCGCTGGGGGGATCTCCTTGATCGTGCCGCCCACTTGGTGAGCCAGGGGAGCCCGGCGAGCCGGTGTCTCCCACGAGTGAGTTGGCCCTCCGTCCGTACAGTGCGAAGACTGAGCTGTTTCCTGTCCCCATGGCTGGCGTACGAGCGAAATTGGACTGGGAGGTGTTGGATCCCCTCTACCCCAGTAATTCAGCATGGGCAAGGTGGACAAAACCCAATCCAAGCTGCATTTTGAGCAGCACAAATCGAGATCTAGGGACACAGAGGGCGCCCCCCCCCCCGAGGAACGGGACGATATGTCAGAAGAGGCAGCGGGGGATCTTAAACAGATTCTGGCGGCAATGAAGGAAAGTCTACAGAAAAGTCTCTCTACCATTGACGGTAAGATAGATACCCTAGCATACCGGATGGACAGAATGTCAGAATGCCTAGAAAAACACGCTGAACGTATTGACATGACTGAGAGAAGAGTCACTGAGGTTGAGGAGGCGCAGTCGGAGGTCGGCACAGCCCAAAAGCAGTTTGCAAAAACACTAGCCGCGCTGCAGGAGAAGGCGGAGGACTTGGAGGTGGGATCTAGGAGAAGCAATGTACGCATCACGGGCTGCCGGAATCCACTTCTATCGGCAATATGGAGGTGTCTATTGAAAAGCTGCTGGTCACACTTCTAGGTAGAGAAATCTTCTCTGACATGTTCGTGGTAGAGCGAGCACACCAATAGCTTGGCCCCAGACCCCCCCCCCCCCGGGGGCGCCACCGCGTCCAGTAATTGCAAAGCTCCTAAATTACAGGGATAGGGATGCTGCCCTGAAGCAAGCAAGAGCAAAAGGTGCCCTGCAGTTCGAGGGGTCTGCGATCTCCCTGTTCCTGGATTTCACCATGAAGGTGCAGGAGGCTAGACGCCAATTCGCTCCTTTGAAAAGGCGCCTCCGTGATCAAAACATCGATTACGCTATGCTCTATCCTGCCAGGTTGAGGGTTAACTTGAACGGCCACTCCAGAATTTTCCTCGACCCTAAATCTCTCCAGAAAGTCTTGAAAGACCTTCCCAAGACGGCCGGGCGCAGTCAGGAGACCGAGGGGCTGGATGAGGCGGCCGGTGGCGCAGCCGGTGACGAAGATTAACGCAACACTCAATGTGCTCCTTTGGACTGGAACTTACTGAGATGTCTAGTTCAACCCTTCCCTTTTCCCCCACCCCTCTCAATCCCATGGGTCCGCGATCCTGTGCCTGATTCTTTGTTCCTGTTCTTCATCAATCACGAAGCCAGCGCATCGCAAGTATTGTTTAAATTACCATGTTAGTTGGCGAGACTGGGATTTGTTGGATCTCTTTGACTCTCTGCCCTGATGGTAGACTTTATACCCTGTAAACATGGGCGGGGGTGCCGGGCTGTCACAGCTGAATGACCAGTTTTGTCACTGCTAAGCATGGATGCAACGGATTAGCACTCGATGGCAGTACTATATTTTCCCAATTGCAGAGTTTTTCTTTGTTTTTTGCGGCAGTCAGGCAACATCCACCCCCGTGTGTTACTCACGTATTGTTCTTGCTGAATTCTGGTTTTTGTTAGGGAGGTATGTCGTCACTGCTAAGTTGGGGTTTGCATGGCGTGGGCGGGATTTGCTCAGAAAGGTTTGTTTTTATACTGGGTTATTTCTGTTACAGAGTGTACATTGTGCTCAACCAATTCAGTAGGGGCGTTCATAAGTGGGGCGGGGATCTGGAGGGTTTTCCCATCTAGACATACGAGGAATGCTCCTGTTGTAATGATTCCTTATGTAGATATCAGGGCGATGGACTGAAGCTTTTAACTTGGAATATAAGGGACCTTAACGATTTCCAGAAAACTAGAAAAGTGATTGCCTACTTCAATAGACATAATATAGATGTGGCGCTCCTGCAAGAGACTCATTTACCTACTGACTCCCAGATGCTTACTCACATGGCGCCTTTCACGCTGCTGGCTACTCCACGCATGCCCGAGGGGTGCTCACATGGGTTAACCCTAGAAGTGGTATATCCCTTGAGGCTTTGGAGACCGACAGGGAGGGAAGGTTTGCTATCTCCAAGATCAAGGGGAAAGGGATGGAGTTTAATATAATTAATGTATATGGCCCCAATGTTGACAACCCGCAATTCTTTAGGGACTTGCTAGTGCGCTTGCGGCGATGGGCATCTTTCCCATTGGTTTGGGGAGGGGACTTTAATTGCATCCTCAATCCTGCTTTGGACCGCTCCGGGGGCCCGGTGCGCAGACAATCGTTAACGGCTAAAACTGTTGAGGATGCCATCGCAGAATTAAACATGATAGACGTTTGGCGCTCCAGAAATAGTGGTCCGGGGGGATTCACACACTACTCAGCCCCACATAACCTGTATACCAGGATTGATTATTGGTTTGTCACTGGCTCACTCTCCACTGCAATTTGCAGCTGTGAGGTTCATCCACGCTCATACTCCGACCATTCTCCCGTTCAATTACACCTTAACACCCCACCGAAAAGGCCTGCTCCTTTTACCTGGTGGTTTCCTCCCTATGCCCTGCTCAACAATGTATTTAAGACTGAAATGGCCGAAGCCATCGAGGTCTTCTTTGACGCCAATATTGGTTCTGTCCCTCTGTTCGCCACGATATGGGAAGCCTTTAAGGTTTATATAAGAGGGATCACGATGTCCAAACATTCGGGGGTACTCCGCTCCATCTGGGATCACCTGGTAGTTTTGGAAAGGAAACTTGCTGCCCTTGAGCGGGAGGCCCTAGATGTTGGAGCCGACCAGGTGGCGGCAGAATTAAAGACTACACTGGACGAATATCACGAGACTGCCGATAGAGAAGTCAAATTTCTCGGGAAGTATGCAGTCGCCAAGACTTACGGTGAGGGAGAGCGCCCGGGCGCCACACTTGCGGCGGTCCTGAAGGGTAGACGTGAAATAACTGGAGTCACAGAACTCCGTGCAGCCACCGGTGAGGTACTACGCAACCCGGATGCCATTGCCGACAGGTTTAGGAATTATTACTCCGAGCTCTATCAATCCAGACCGACAGGCGGGAGTGACGTAGCCTTGGATTACCTGGAGCACATAAAGCTCCCCTGGTTGGTGGACGAACACAGGGAATATTTGATGAGGCCCCTTGAGGCATGGGAGATCCACGAGGTGCTAAAATCTATGCGAGCAGGGAGTGCTCCCGGACAAGACAGCCTAACTGTAGCCTTCTACAAGGAGTTTAGAGATCTCCTGGTCCCATACTTGATTTCCTTATTCAAAGAAATGGGAGAGAGTGGAATGATGCCGCCGTCTATGCGGGAGGCCCTACTGGTTACCCTCCCGAAGCCAGGTAAGCCTCTAGATGAGTGCTCATCGTATAGACCGCTTTCTCTGTTAAATGTTGACACCAAACTATTCGCCAAAGTACTTGCCAACCGCTTAGCACCCTTGGTGCCGACATTGGTTAGTCCCGAACAGGTAGGTTTTGTACCGGGACGCACCCTCACCCATAACTTATGCACAGTATTCGGAGCCATCCAGCACACTAATCCCAAAGTTAAAGCCGCTGCGATATTATCGGATGCCGAGAAGGCTTTTGACTCGGTTGAATGGGACTTCATGATGCTGGTCTTACGGCGGATGGGTGTTGGCGACCTCTTCCCCCAGCTAGTGTCCGTTCTCTAACTCCCCGATCGCCAGGGTTAGGGTGGGCAATTTGGTCACCTCCCCTTTCAAGATTTCCAGGGGTACTCGTCAGGGGTGTCCACTATCACCACTCCTCTATGCGATTGTTGCTGAGCCACTGGCATGTGCCCTCAGGGAGTACCATAGCCACAGAGGGATTAGTTTCCCCGAATATAACCTAATTATTTCCACTTACGCGGACGACACCCTCCTATACATCAGAGACCCTGAGACCAACCTATCCCGTGTTGAGGGAAGAGGTACGTTACGGCGAGTTCTCTGGTCTCCAGATTAACTGGACCAAATCCGCAATCTTCCCACTCACGCCGGCATTGGAACCTATTGAACTGGATTTCCCGCTTCAATGGACTACCGACTGTGCGATACTTAGGTATTCAGGTGCACACTAACTCCGAAGTGGTGTTTAATGAGAACTTCGGCAGGGCGGTGGCTAAACTTGAAGACGATGTCAACAGATGGGTGCACTTGCCACTATCCCTCATGGGCCGCATCTCTTTAATGAAAATGGTTGTCCTCCCACAATTCCTGTTTTGTAACATACCGATGATTCTTCCTGCTCCCTTCTTTAAGCGCATTAAGTCCCTGCTGATTCACTTAGCCTGGGCCGGTAAACAACCCCGGGTCAGATGGGATATCCCATCGCTCCCTTATTCTATGGGCGGCCTTGGTGTTCCGGACATGGAATTGTATTATCATGCGGCACAGTGCTTGCCTGCTTTTTACTGGCTGCATCAACAATCCCCTCCTCCCCATCTGCATATAGAGGGGGTTGCTGCGGCGCCCTCCCCACTGGCTAAATTTCTGTTCCGAGCCCCATATAGACGCACTGGTACACTTGATTCCATAAATGCCACTACACATGCATGGTACAACATACTGAAGCGGCAGGCGGCTTCTATTTTATATTCTCCACTTACTCCAGTCGAACTGTGTTTTTGGTTGCCGGTACTCACTGAGCCGGAGGTGCTACGCGCATTATCATCACTCGATATTTCCCGAATTGGCGACCTCTTTGAGGATGGAGAGGGGCGGGGATGGGAAGAAATTGTCTCGGCCGGGCGAGACGTCACCCCTCTGACGTTTCATTTCTATAGGGTCAGGCATGCGCTCCGCGATATGTTGAGAGATGAGCTGACTGAACCGCCGGCGGTTGCCCCCTTCTCCCTCCTATTGCGGGCAGAGTCCCCTCGGAAGGTTGTTTCAAATATTTACAACCCTTGCCCAAGACTATCGGAAAAATCACTACACTAAAGCCAGGCTCGACTGGCAGACCGATCTAGAAACTGTATTAGCCGACGATACATGGCGTTATTGCTGCGAGGCTACGCGGCATGTCTCTCTGAACGGACGACACCGTCTTATACATTTCAAATTTATTAACAGAGTATATTACACCCCGATCCGCTTACACAAATACGGCCTTCGGGACACGGCGAGATGTGAGAGATGTGGTACAGAGCCGGCAGGGTTTATCCACATGGCCTGGCTGTGTCCTGACGTAGCCAACTATTGGATTGCCATTTTCCGGCAGCTTAGTGATATTACGGGAGAATCTCTGAACCCGGACCCATTGTTGGCTCTGCTTGGCTTCTCCAAACATATACGCAAAGGCATTAGACGCTTGGTAGATATGGGACTATTGATAGCTAAACGGGTGGTTGCAATATATTGGGCCAGAGGACCACCCCCTACCACAGTGCAATGGTCTCGAGACATGTTATATTGTAACACACAAACCGAACTATATAGTCAATTACTCTCTCCACCCCCCCGCCCCCCCAGAGCCGCCCCGATAACTTCTAGAGTCTGTATCAGGATTTTTTAGCGGGTAAGGAGTAAACTAGTTATCTGTGGAACCTTTCCTTCTATCACAGCGGGGATTCGTCAGGGAGCAGTAGTAGGGTATTATTTGTTTCCCCATAGGGTTTCGTTTTTACTTGTGGACTTGGTGTATTGCTTCTGTAAGCTGCTTCTGGGGCCCTAACCCAGGGAATTTTTTTCTCCATACATTGTACCCCTGCATTGTCATCATGGTCTCCCAACAATGATTGTAAATGTCTCCTTGGGATGCTTGCCCCCTCCCCCCCCCCCCACTGTAAAGCTCTGTGAATCTGTACACTAATAGTAGGAATGTTTCTTGAATTTTACATATGCACACTGACTGATTTTTATCGTTTCTTTTCTTTTGCTGTAATTGGTATCGCATGTTCTGTTTTTCTTGTTTGTAAAACTCAATAAATAAATAAAAAAATATATATATATATTGGATGCAGACATGTTCTGTTTTATTTAAGACTCTTTTTTGTGGAAGCATCATAAAATTAGTAATTTCTATAAATGTAAAACAAGGAGATCATAATAGTAAAGTTATATCTGCTGAAATAAATTTTGAGTAGGCATATACATGAATAGCCAGCTAGGAAAGTCAACTTCACATTTCCTGACCGTAAGACCTTAAAGTACAAAGTACAGAAATAAAAGAATGATTTCTACTTCAGTGTTCTAACAGTCTTGGGTGGGAATACTGTCAAGATCATCGGCTGAGATTGCTATCCTGCACCTCAGACCTTATGGTGGAATCTATGTTATATCTATTTACATGTTAAATAGCACACATACTAAGTTAAAACACAAACAAGTTAACTTGCTCCTGACCAGAGCTCTGTTAATTTTAAGACAATTATTTATCCATTTAACACAGAATTTGTATGCAAAGACAACAACAGAAAGAGGCAAAAAAGGTTGAACGTCCTGGCCTGACTGTTCTATTTTCTATTGTAGTGGTTTTGTAACTTCTTTGTGAAGCTTATTGACTACCTGCTTTATATAACATAAAAGAACTAGAGCAGCCCTCACAAACCTATTGTAGTGTAGAACATGGTGAAACACTGCCACAAGACTAACAAAAAACAACAGGAGACTAGCATGGGGTCTCATTCAGTATAGCCAAGGAATTAAAATAGGTAAACTTTATCAGGAAAAGTGAAGAGGATCATTTAGGCAAGAATTAGGGGAGAAAAGGTGGTCCGATTTGTGGGAGACACTCAAGGAGCTTTCAAAAGGTATCCCATATAGGGAATAAGCTCATAGGAATATGCATCAAAGGCACTTAACTCCATAATGCTTAAAATCCTTGATATATGCAGGAGGTGCACGGAGGGGATAGGCTCTATGATACTCATAGTGTGAATGCCACAGTATATAGACATATTGCAGGGGAGTTCTGGGGCATAATTCGGGACTAAAGCTTCTCGGTTCCAGAAGAGGTGAGCTTAATCCTGATGAGTGAGGCATCCACATCAGCAACTTACCCACTGGTACTGCAAATGTTCGGTGCTGCCAAAATGTTGGTTGCCCTTCACTGGAAGTCAAGGGAGACACCGGACACTGACTGACTGTGTCATAAACTGTGGCAACATATGGGGATGGAAAAGGTGAAAAATGACCTAGCAGGTACTGAATACATTTTCAAAAAGCGTGGAACTGATTACTGGACTACTCAAAAAGTCTTGAATATGCATACTTCTATCCTAACTGACTGATGAGGCCTCCAGCTCATTGACGAAAATGCAAGAGAATACCAATGGATGTAGGATGGGGATCATGTGCCATATCAGTTTCCTTTAAGAACCAAATGGAAGGGAGGGCTAGAGACTGCCTCAAGGTCTTAATGGTCTGAGTTCACAAGAATGCTCATCCTGTACTGCGTAGAGAGAAATATGGATATACAGCAATGTGTCTTTGTCAATGAGCATGTGTCAAATTCAATAAAAAGTTATATCTGAAAAAATAGGTAAAATCTTAGAAGATTCAATCATTGAGGAACAGCAAGGGAATGTAAGCAAACATTTTAAATTTCACTAGAGAATTGCAAATAAACACAGTAATAGATACAGACCAATTGTCATATTCCAGTTGCAAATAATAAATTAAACATATCACATTTGATCCAAGAACAATATGTCAAACAAGTGGGTCTCAATTTACCTTAAAACATTTTAGCACTCAAAGTGAAAGAAAGTGAACCGATTACATTACAATGGTAATGAGTATGGAATTAATGAGTTCATTTTTGTATGAAATGATGAGGTCAACACAGCGTCTCATGGTGTGTGTTGGGACAGGATTGTCACCTATGTGGAGCACAGGCATGTTCCCCTGCCATGAGTGCTTGCGTGTATCTGGTATCCTGACATTTGATTTTTGGCTAAACTAGCATATGCACAGAGGCCTAGGCCTGTCCCGGACAAGAGTAAGTCCTAGATTTGTCCTGTGACCTGAGGAGTGCACTGTGTCCTCATTTATTGACAGTGGACTACTATCTCTGTCATGCGCTTAGCACATATAAAGATGATGGGAGAGTACTGTGTTATTAGAATTCATGGCATCATAGGATCTTTTTATCGGGGTCATTGAAGAGGAGGCTTACTGGTTCACTTCTGTAAAGATCTACTTCTGTGTGATTAACCCAATCCTTAGCGCTAACATCCAGAGTGTTTGTTCTGTGTGTTGTTGTATGTAGCCTGCAAGGTGCATGCATAGTGTGTGCGAGTGAGCCAGAGTAACGGAGGCATGTGGGATTCATTTCGTATACCTCTGCCCTGACTTTCACAAGATGGAGGTAAGGTTGTGTTCCCAGGCAATAGAACTGTATAGTACACATTCCTGAAGCTGAAGGGAGATGAGGCAGACGCTGAAGTGAGGTGAATGGAGACAGTGCTCCTTCAGATATCCAATTAGGCTTTTCGCTTTGCAAGGAGCTGCTGATTAGTTTTTCTGAATATTGCTGTTTGGTGGTTGGTAGGGGTGAGGAATGGATCTGCAAACGTTTGTGCAAGATAAGGAAAACCTTAGGTGAAGAGAGTCCTTTCATCTTTATCGGATCACTTCTTTAGGGGGCTGATGACAGCCAGGTGCAGAAACTCCACACTACTGTCTCTGTTGTGGGTATTCCAAGCTGGAGGCTACCCTGCTGCTAGAAGCATAAATCTACACAAAGGCTATGCATAGAGAACAAACTTAAAAAGAAACTCGAAACCCTAAACTGTTTGAGACAGTTAATACATAACTTCTGTCTGCCAGAAGGGAGTGCCCCACATAATACTCGGACAACGGGTGTACAACCAGGTCTAGTGTGTGCCTGGCAGCTTATCTCACAGAGATGAGGGACATGCCTGGTATGATAAGCCCATGCAGGGGCTGTAACTGCCCACAGCAACCAACCCATGACAGACTGTAACTAGAGTCGCTGCCAGACAGAAGAAGTTTCACCTGCCTAAGCGTTGTCTGGCCTGGTTGGAGCCCGAGATATGACCTGCTGTCTTCAAATTGGGCCCATCGCTGAGAACCTAAAGCCAGTTAGACTGTTAGTCCAATCAAGAATGCATTAAGCAAGAACAACCGTCTCTGCTTCTGTCACCTCAGGATCCAGGCAGGTACACGTGTGTGTGTGACCCATGCACCAGAGACATGGTAAGAACTACTGAATTGAATCTAGGTGCACTCGTATTTGAGGGTGATTAAAAAGTGCACCCGAGTTACATGCTACTACTGCATACCCTAAAGAAAAGAGGAACCACCCAGCACTGAGGGAGAGCCAGAACTGAGGGGGGAAGGAGGGAATAAGTGAGAAATGTCCGATTATGGCACTCAGTGCTTTGAGGCTCCACAGCTGTAAGGTCAGCTAATGACAGTCACCAATTCGGGTCTTAGATTTCACAGGGAATCCAAGTGGGAGAGTGGTAAGAACACACTCATTAGTTTAGTAGAACATGTTGAGGAGAGTTACTAAAGCTCAGCAATAATAGAAAGAGTCTCTGACTCGTATCAAATCTACCAGGAAGCACTGCATCATCCTCAGAATTTACCACTGTATCCTGGGGTTGCAGACCTTTACTGTGATACATTATTTCCTAAAACACAGAGAAATTGAAGTCCCACAATTCTAACAGTGACAATCTTCATTCAGGCAAATCGTTTAGACCGTTTTCAAAACTACCAAATGAGACCGGAGTAAAGAATAAAAATAACAAGCATTGGTAAATGCATTCCATTTCGCCTATGTGATTAATGCACAAGTTACTAACTTGTGTAACGATATATCTGTAAGAGACAGTAGTTAGTGACAGATTCCTTACCTTAGAATATCCCCAGGCGTCAGGCTGGATCCGGAAAGTTTTGCGTAGCAGTACCCTTGCGCGTCGGTAGGCGGCGTCGTGCGGCTCCGCGTCCGTCGTCGGCATCGGGATCGCCGGGATGACGTCGCGGGCAGTACTTAGACGCCGCCCCTGCGCGCTAACGTCAGTTCTGTACACAACTTTCCGCGCCAGGAACACAGAGCCATGCAAGAAGCTGACATAGGTGTCTGAAAAATACTAGGGCCCTGAAAGGGATGTCCTTAACCCTAGAAATCAGTTCGCAGAACGGGGAGGATGGGTGGGGCGGTAAGGAATCTGTCACTAACTACTGTCTCTTACAGATATATCGTTACACAAGTTAGTAACTTGTGCATCTGAAAGAGACACGTTGGTGACAGATTCCTTACCTTAGAATAGATACCCCAGCAATACCAACCCCAGTGGTGGGTCTGCGAACAAAGATCAGACAAGAAGTCTCGGAGAACAGAACGGCCAAAGAAGCCGTCTCTCCGGACCTGGCTGTCAAGGCAGTAATGTTTGGTAAACGTGTGCAGCGAGGCCCACGTAGCTGCCTGACATATATCCTGCAGCGGAACACCGCAGCCTAAGGCCGTGGTAGCAGCCGTTGCCCTGGTGGAATGGGCACGCAGCCCAACAGGAGGCACCTTTTTAGCCAAAGAATAGCAGGCTTTGATACACAAGATGACCGAGCGGGAGATGGTCCTCTTGTGTACCGCCCGACCTTTTTTGGCACCCACGTAGCCAACAAAGAGCTGGTCATCCACCCGGAACTGTTGTGTGCGGTTGATGTAAAAGGCAAGCACACGTTTTGGGTCCAGACGGTGGAGCCTCTCTTCCTCTCTGGAAGGATGCGGAGGCGGAAAGAAGGTGGGCAAAGTGATGGTCTGCCCAATGTGGAAGGCAGTAACCACCTTTGGCAAGAAGGACGGACGCGTCCGAAGAACAACCTTGTCTGGATGAACAGACAGAAAGGGGGGTTTGCACGAAAGAGCCTGGAGCTCACTCACCCGCCGAGCGGAGGTGATGCGAACCAGAAAGGCTGTCTTCAGAGTAAGAAGACGAAGAGGACAGTTATGCAGAGGCTCAAAGGGAGCGCACATTAAAAAAGTAAGAACCAAGTTTAAGTCCCACTGAGGCATTATAAACGGAACAGGAGGAAAGAGGTGTGTAATGCCTTTAAGAAACCTGTTAACAACAGGGGACTTAAAAAGAGAGGGCTGATCAGGAAGCCTGAGGAAGGCCGAGATTGCACAAAGATAGCCCTTGATGGTACCCAGGGCAGAACCCTGTTGGGCCAGAGAAAGAAGGAACAAAAGAACCTCAGAAAGAGGGGCAGAGAGGGGATTCACAGCCTTTACTGTGCACCATGCCACAAACTTGTTCCACCTGCAGGCGTATACCGCCTTAGTGAAGGGACGCCTGGCTGCCAGAATCACATCACAAACTTCGGGAGGCAAGTCGAAAGGAATCAACTGCCGCCGCTCAATCTCCACGCAAGCAGGTGTAGACTGGACATGTTCGGGTGGAGGACTGTCCCCTGCTGCTGGGACAGAAGATCCTCCCGAAGAGGCAGATGGATCGGGGGATCGACGCACATACTGAGTAGCTCGGGATACCAAACTCTTCGAGCCCAGTCCGGAGCCACAAGGATGACTTGGGCACGGTTGCGCCGAATCTTCTTCAACACTCTGGGTAGAAGTGGTATAGGCGGAAAGGCGTACAACAGACCGCAACTCCACTGGCGACGAAAAGCGTCGCCGAGCGAGTGCCGCCTTAGAAATTCCAAATCGCAGAACTGCTGACATTGCACGTTCTCTTCGGTGGCGAACAGATCTTACCAAGGCTCTCCCCACTGCTGAGAGAGACCTTGCGCCACCTCCGTGTGAAGACGCCATTCGTGATCCATCATGCACCTGCGGCTGAGTTCGTCCGCCCTGTCGTTCAAGGAACCTGCCAGGTGTTGAACCATCAGGAAAATGCCCTGATGTTCCAGCCATGTCCAGAGGCGCAGAGCCTCCTGACATAGGGTCCACGACCCCACCCCGACCTGTTTGTTGCAGTACTACATGGCGGTGGTGTTGTCTGTGAACACCTGCACTACCTTCCCTTTGACAGAGGGAAGGAATGCCTTGAGTGCAAGTCGGATCGCCCGGAGCTCCAGAAGGTTGATATGGAGCCGGGACTCTGCCGGAGACCAGAGGCCTCTGATCTCCGCCTCTCCCATGTGACCGCCCCATACCAGAAGGGACGCGTCCGTCACGACTGTGTGCTCTGGCTGGGGAAGGGAGAGGGATCTGGCCATGACCCACTGCCGGTTCGAGAGCCACCACTGCAACTGTTTTGCAGTCCCCTCCGAGATCTGGACGTGATCGGACAGGTTGCCCTGGTGCTGCGCCCACTGGAACTTCAGGCCCCACTGCAGAGCCCGCATATGCCATCTGGCATGATCGACCAGCAGGAGGCCATGAGGCCCAGCAGCCTCAGGGTCATCCGTACCGAAACCCAGGATAGAGGCTGAAAGATCGGAATCATAGCCTGAATATCCCGGACTCGCCGTTCAGGAGGATAGGCCCGAAACTGCGTCGTGTCCAGAACCGCTCCGATGAAAAGGAGCTGTGGAGAAGGAATCAGGTGCGACTTTGGCACATTGATGGAGAACCCCAGCGAGTGCAGGAGTTCGGCCGTAGTCTGGAGGTGGGAGACGACTGCCTGGGACGAGCCCGCCTTCAGCAGCCAGTCGTCGAGGTAGGGGAAGACTGGAACCCCTGCCCGGCGCAGATGAGCTGCGACCACCGCCATCACTTTCGTGAACACCCGAGGGGCACTTGTGAGGCCAAAGGGGAGCACGGTGAATTGAAAATGCTCGAGGCCCAACATGAACCGCAGGTAACGCCGGTGGGCCGGCAGGACGGGAATGTGGAAATAAGCGTCCTGCAAGTCCAACGCTACCATCCAGTCTCCAGGGTCGAGGGCAGTCAAGACCTGAGCGAAGGTGAGCATCTTGAACTTCTCCTTCCGGAGGAAGCGATTGACGTTCCGGAGGTCCAAGATAGGACGCATGTCCTCCTTGTCCTTTTTGGGCACCAGAAAGTAGTGGGAGTAGCAACCACGTCCTACTTCTGGGGTCGGAACGCGCTCGATGGCCCTCTTGGCCAAGAGGGCCGCAACTTCCTTCTGAAGAAGCACCAAGTGATTCCCGGACATGCGGTGGAATTGAGGTGGCATGGCTGGGGGGGTGGTCTCGAAGGGGAGGGAGTAGCCCCTTCGGACAATGTCCAAGACCCACCTGTCCGAGGTGATGGCACGCCAGTGGTGAAGGTGATGGCGGACCCTGCCCCCTACTGGCGTGCTGTGCACCTGAAAGGAAGGACTAGGAGGGCTTGGAGGCCGCGGACGGGGCGGGGTTGGTGGCCTGACCCGCATGCTGGTTGCCTGACCCGCCACGGCGGGAGCCACGTCCTCGGCCACGCGAAGACGCTTGCTGCGCGGGCAGTTGGCTGGACAGCGGACGTGACTGGGCGCCCCTTCCGTGGCCACGAAAGGGGCGAAAAGCAGATGGCTGCGGAGGGCGTACAGCAGAAAGGCCCAGGGACTTGGCCGTAGCCCGCGAGTCCTTAAAACGCTCCAGCGCATGGTCTACCTTGTTCCCAAAAAGACCGACCCCATCAAAGGGCATGTCCATAAGAGTGTTTTGGACATCACACGAGAAACCAGTGGTTCTCAGCCAGGTGTGACGGCGCAGCGCCACTGTCGTCGCAAGCGATCTGCCTAGCGAGTCGGCGGTATCAAGGCCACATCTGATGGTGTATTTAGCCGCATCCCTTCCTTCCGCAATGGCACGGGAAAGCAGTGTCTGGACCTCCTCAGGACACTGGGGCAGAACTTGTGCCACCGAGTCGCACAGAGAGTGGGAATATCGGCCCAAAAGGCAAGCGGTGTTGACGGACCGCAAGCCAGCACTGGAGGAAGAAAAGACCTTCTTCCCAAATTGATCCAGGCGTTTGGATTCCCTATCCGGAGGAGCGGTAGGGAAGGCGGTTTGGGAAGCAGAGGCTTGGACAACCAAGCTCTCAGGAGTGGGGTGTTGGGAGAGGAACAGGGGGTCGCCCGGAGCGGGGCGATGGCGTCGGGCCACGTTCCTATCCACAGGAGCCCCTGTGGCGGGCTTGGACCAGGTGCCCAAAAGAACGTCGGAAAGCGCGTCATTAAACGGCAGCAGTGGCTCCGAGGAGGTAGCCGCCGGCTGAAGCACTTCCGTCAGGAGGTTAGTCCTGACAGCCACTGTAGACAATTGGAGGTGTAAGGCCCCAGCTGCTCTACGCAAAACCATTGCAAAATTTGCTCCCTCCTCCGTTGCCACGGAAGGAGGAGACAGCATGCCAGTGTCAGGGGAGGTGTCCAGACCACTGGCATCCCCAAGTTCCTCAGCCCAGTCCTGATCGAACTCACACTGCTGTGTGAGAGGGTCATCCGACCCCTCCCAGTTCTCTTCATCCTCCTCAGGTTCAAAATAAGGAGAAGGAGGGACACGAGGGACCCAAGGTCTTATCGGTGTCGGAGCCGGCGTCGAGCGACGCCGGTCCGGCGCCATGTCCGGATCCGGAGAGAACCAGGGAACGACGCCGCCCGGGGCCCCGGGCGGCGTCGGGAACGGCACCGGAGACATCGGCGCCGGTGGAGGTGTGGTTAGGTCAACCGGCGTCGATGGGGGTTGCGGCAGCACCGGAGCCGAGATCGGGGCCGGGACCGAGGCTGGTGTGACAGGCGGCGCCGGAACCGGAGTCGCCGGCGGCGCCGGGGAAACCCCATCAGGGCCCGCGGGGCCCGAAGGCGCACCGGGGGACCTTGAGGCCCGAAGAGGCGGGCCATGGCCGACAGGAACTCCTGTATCTCGGCCGGAGTCGCACCCGAACCCGGGAAGGACGGGTAATGCGGGGGCGGCTCCACAGGCACTCCCGGAGCCGCGGGGACGGTGCCGACAGGACCCTCAGCCGAGTCGCGAGACCGGCGAGGCGAAGTCGTCGAGCGATGACGCTTCTTAGACTTCTTATGCTTCGACTTACCGGAGGAGTGCGAAGACTTGGACCCCGACGACCGATGAGGACTCCGCGACCGACCCCTCGACCTCTCACGTGACCGGGGCTTGGTGCGGCGCGGAGCCGACTGCCGGACCTCGAGGAGCTTTCGAGACCGCTCTCGCAAAGCCTTCGGGTGCAAGGCCCGGCAGTCAGGGCACGACTTTGTGTCGTGGTCGCGGCCGAGGCAGTAGAGACATTCCAGATGCGGGTCTGTGATCGACATCATTCGACCACAGACGTCGCAGGGCTTGAAGCCGGGCATCCCTACCGACACCTGCGGAGTCGAGAGACTCGAGAAAACAGTGAAAAAATCACCCAAAAACGTAGTCAAAAAATGACTAGGGCACTGCTCTTCCCGGATCTGCGCTTACTGGCGCGGAAAAATAAGAACTGACGTCAGCGCGCAGGGGCGGCGTCTAAGTACTGACCGCGACGTCATCCCGGCGATCCCGACGACGGACGCGGAGCCGCACGACGCCGCCTACCGACTCGCAAGGGTACTGCTACGCAAAACTTTCCGGATCCAGCCTGACGCCTGGGGATATTCTAAGGTAAGGAATCTGTCACTAACGTGTCTCTTTCAGATAATATGTTTTTATTGTTGTAAATTTTAGCTTGGAGAGCAGTTGTGCAATCTAAGGTACTGAAACTTCGTGAAAGTGTTATGACTTGTTTATCGAGAAAGGCAATATATTGTGCAGTAACTGGTGGTAATGTAAAGCGTGGAGATTAGGCTTGCAGTCTGAAATATAGGTGAAGTCTTCACATCTGTGCACACATGCACCATATCAAAAGAACATAGTGCATCTTGCATTTAACACAGTATTAATGTGACAAAAGCTGCAGTCTTTTGTTTGTTTGTTTATTTATCTGATTGCATTTTGATACAGAACCAACAAGACAGATAATGGCAGAACCCGTTTCCCCATGAATATTTTTTTTTTTAGGAAAAACTAAAACTTATAAAAGATAATATCATATAGTACATGATCATATAGTAAATGATTTAATAAAACGGAATAAAAACGTTGCAGAGGGTTAATAAAATCTGAAGGGTGAACAGTATAGCGTGAGGTGAAATATTTACACAAAAATATGCCTGTGTAGCAATTAATCAGAGTTAGAATTCCAACAACGAACAATACTTTTTTAAAAAGAAGCCTAGAGCCTGACATACTTCATCATTAGTTAATAATTGTAAGAAGTGCAGGGGCAGATAAACTGCTTTAAAAATTTTGTGACTTTTAAAAACGGGATTAAGAACCTTTGAGAACACAAAACAAAATTGGCAACAAAAAAAAGGAAACTGCAACAGTGTTTGTTTGGACGTCTCATTATTTAGACAAAGTGCAGTCTCGTAAATAGTGTGCTTACAGAAAGGAAAACAAATTGTGAATGGTGCCTGATCTCCAATCTAAACAACAAAGCCCACTCTTAGTGGTCAGTATTGCACAGAAGATAAGCCTCAGTGTTTGGAGGGATCTCAAGTGCAAAATACTGCCTGATTTCTAAGATCTGTGGCATCACAGGTAGTTTGTCTCATGGTTAAAAAGGTGCTCTTGGCACAAAAAATGTCCGTCTTACAGATGTTAGAGGGGCTATCAAAAAGCTCCAGTCTGCCAATCAAATTCCACAACTGTTTTGCATGACTAATCCATGGAATGCCGGCCGATCAATTGCATTTTAAACAGTCATTAATAACCTCGTGGTTAAGAGATGAACTCTCATTCAACCATATAGATAGCCAAAGCAAAGAAAAGTAAGTGGCAAGCACAGGACCCACTGAAAAGCAATGGGGTGGGATGTAAGCCCCTTTTAAGATTTATATTGTACACAATAGATTTCACAAGCACAACGCAAGCGCTGTGCAGGCGAAACCTAAAAATGTATTATTCAATTTTGAACAGTAATATTAGGTAATATATTTTCCTTGTTGGTAATGTAAATTGTCTATAGTAGAAAGCACTTAAACATAGATTAATAAATCACCACGAAAATGACTCCAGCAGTTTTCAAATGATGAGAAACTTAGATACCAGATTTTTGGGAAAAGATCCATATACAACCAGTAGTCTTTAACTAGTGCTAAAAAAGGTAACCAGAAAGCAAAAAATATACTTTGGAATTAGGTACTATAAATTAAACTATTTAAACGGGGTCTCAAAGCAGAAGCAAATCCAAAGTGGAAAAAAAAATCCTTTAGTGAGGCAAAAGCCTTTATGATTTTTAAATTAGGGTTTTCTTTTTGTAACTAATTCAGATTACAGCGTCTTTTTGATTAAAACCTTACACTGTATAAAGTTTTCCAATAAAAATTATCTGCAAAGGTTAGAGATTACGATTACAAACCACTGCCTGCCCTTAAAAAATATTTTCGCATGCATTTGCAAAGGGGAAGGGGTCCCCTGGGGATCCCTTTCCATTTGCGACTGCATTACCACCTACTTGAAGTAGGTGGTAAATTGCGACTGTTTTGCGACCGCAATTGTGGTCGCAAAACAGTCATACATAGGGCTCAGAGTCGCAATTAGGAAGGGACGCCCTTGAAATGCCCCTTCCTAATTGCGAGTCGCAAACGCTATTTAGCGAGTCGCAAATAAATTGTGATTGCTAAATAGCGTTTGTACAAGGCCCTGTAGGGTTTTTGCATGCGCAAACGGGTCACAGACCCGTTTGCGCATGCAAAAACGGGTCGTACATCTGCCCCACAATGTTTCAAAAAACGTTTTTGTTTCACTAGGTTATTTGGAAGCCTTGTTACATCGGATGCAAGCTACAAAATGGAAGAATAGCTTTTCTTAAATACTAATGTAGGATGGCGGGGTATTAACAGAAGAGTTTAAATGAGGACTAATCCTTGAACAACGACAATGAAACATATTGACTTATTTAGCACAATGGTTAGCGTAAAGCATTGTAAGCCATTGAACCTAACTACATTCATTTATTTAATAGGATGTGTTCTAGAACGCTGCACGTTGCCTTTGGGTTACATCTGAACACTAAGAATAAAAGAGGCAGAGCAGAGAGATACGTGGAAGAAAGAGAAAGCTAACCTGGCGATTGTGGCTTCAAGACGATATTCTTCATCAAAAGCTCACATTAAAGGTGAGCAAGAACAGATGAGTTTTCAGGCTTTTCCAGAAAACTCATGCCTTTGGGCTTTGTCCACAGACTTGGAATGAATCAAATAGATCTACAGCTTAGGAACCTGATCTCCCAAGACCCTGCCTCCGTGATTCATTGAACAACCACTCTTTGGGTAATTACGTAAGCAAATGTAGAGTGCAGGGCACTGCTGGGCTTGAAAGGGGGCACAAATCTGAATATATTTTGGTGTTGTTAACCTAGTAAGTCTTGTGTGCAGATTGTTTTGCACTTTATCTTAGCTTGTACCTAGATCAATGAAGCACATTCTTAGCTTTATATGGTCCTACTTCTTCAGGTTTAGGCAGAATATAGTATCCTTGTTTTGAAGCCTTTTCTAAGGGTCCATTGTACACAAAATTGCAATAGTTTGATTGTGCCATCACTAATCGTCTTGTCAATTTCACTCTGTCGTTCTGACAAAGGGAGAGGGATTGCTATGCGAAGGAGAGAGTTACAGATTGATGCCTTAGTCAACTGCATTGACCTTGGGAAGAAAGGTCAGTTCAGCACTGAAGAGGACTCCTAGGTTCCTTACTTCAGTGACGCGAGTAATGGCTTCACTAACTGGAAGAACATTTGAAGAATGAAGCTCTGCTTTCCGCTCTAATCTCCATAGTTCAGTTCACAGGAAAATCTATTTAATTCAACAGAAAATGTGGTGCAGGCAGAAGCTTAAGTGGGCCTCAAAAGTAGATCCAATTTTCAGTTTTGAGTTGATTTGCATATTGTCGTGCAGACTTTGCTCTAAGAATTGGGCCAATGCATACAAATATGCATAATACTGAAATCTCAGAGCTAAAATTGCTTTAAAACAAAGGACAAAAAGATATTAACAAATTACCTACTCGAATAAACCATCACACAGCAATACCCAATGTCAAAAGGAATACGTTTTATTTATAATTCTTGGTTGCTCATGTACCACTGACTACCAGTGCTAGAGATCTAACCACTAAACAGTTGGAAAAACTACAAAATATTCTAGTTATTGGAATTCTTTTTGCATACTGCAGGCCATCAAAAAGTCAATTAATTTTTGGATGATTTAAAATGATGTTTATGGGGAAGGTATCTGATACTGGATGAATTAGGAATGAGCCAATAGGGGGGACCACAAATTTGCTGCTTGCTTCCAGCTGAACTAGGTCAAGTGCCACCTCGCATATTTCTGAAAATAGTGAATGGATAATACTTACATGACAAAATACAACACTTCTGATGACTGCTCCCTTTTTGTAACACCCCATGGTAAAAAAACACAGACGTTACACATTATTGAAAACTGATCTAATCGGATGGCACACCTCAGAAAAAAATAAAACTCTTTTTAATGGGTCTACTGAGCAGCACTTAGAAAGTAAGTTTTATTGCATGATTAATATAAATCTTTACAGTTCCATCATGATACCTACAGGAGGTAGACCATAAATCTTATAAAATCCACAAGGAAAACTCGTGTTATAAAATTGTTGGACTAAAATCAAGGGCCATCACTAAAAAGTAGGACATGCAATTTTGTCTGCCCTCTGACAGCCATTCAGTATGTTTAATGCTATGTCTCATTGCCTATGAATCATACAAACAGCATGTAGGAGGAGCAATAAACGATTGAATCAGTACAGTATAGACCCTGGCGTGAAGAGCTCTACTGGATGCAACGTGCAAGTGTGTTCCAAAGTGAAATGTGCCGTGTAAACAAATTAATACAGATATTTCAGAGTAGCAATTTAAAATTCAGCTAACATAAAAATTAAAAAATTATAGAAACTATGCCCTGTCTTATGTTCCAAAGTGCAAAGTGTTGTGCTGCCAAACCAGTTTGGATACTGCAAAGAAGCAGGTTAACGTATAGCCAACAAAAAAAGGGCAATAAAACCAATAGAGGCAGGTACATGCCCTGATGATAAGAGGTCTACCAATCCTCAGGTTTGCTATTTGAGCTTGTGCAAGTTCGTAGTTGATGCGGCTTGATGGAGTGTACCCAAGTGTGGACTATAGTCCCTCAGTAGCCTTTCAGCTATAGCAAAGAACTTGCCGATTCGTGCTAACTCCATAGGGACATAAGACGAGAAAATATAAGACACTGCCTGTTTGCATGTTCTTATGCCAAGCTGCAAGAATAATGGGCTTAAGAAAGTTCGCCTTTGAGGAAGCAACGCTGGGCAGCAGCATACTAAGTGCTCTACTGATTCCAAGTATATGGGCATAACCTGCACTGCCATTGCCCTGGTGGTTTTGTAATCCAGGGAGCCCTATACTCCCATATTGTCAGGATTCTTGTCAACAAAATATTTCTTAGGGCTTGTTTACCCATGGCCGCTCTCCAGTATGGTTGACGGGGAACGTCTTCATGGGATTTGTGGAGCCCCACGACGCTCAGGATGTGTCTAATTTCCTTTATATCCTGCTCCTGATAGGAGCTTGCCCTGTTTCTTTAAGGTACACTTCAAGTGCTGCAACGTTACAAATGGATTAGTAAGGCATTCTGTGGCCAAATTTAATGTAGTTATAGCACTGTTGCGATTCCTTGCCCACTCGCTCTTCTCGTCCTGAAATATCACTCAGCCGGCTCCTTTCATAGAATCTGTATCTGCTCTGGCCTTGGTGATAGTATTTATTTTAATCCTTTCAACACTCAACGTCCATGTTCACCAGCCCAAACTCCAGTCAAATCAGTGTGCGTCTTGTTTTGGGAAGCCCGACTATTTTCCTGTATACAGCTATGTGACTGTGCTCTAGTGTCTCTGTCAGCATAAAGAGGAATGCAAGGTGCCCATAGCTTATGGTGGGTAGCAATTTGGCACGGGTTACTATTTGGATCGTCTCAGCTGTTGGGCTCTGTAATGTGTGGTAGAGTTTGGTTAGGGAAAACAATGTTTTGGATACTTTTTCTTCAAGGGTTTTTACCTGAAGAAAGGGTTTGCCTGTGTCCGTCAGCCAGACGCCAAGATAATTAGATTTGCCAAAGGTCAAAACTTTAGTTTTTGGAGCATTCGCAAGCAGGGAGGTGGAGGTGTTACAGATGAGTAATATGCCCAGTGCCCTCTTCATGCCAATGTGTGTAACGTTCAGTATCACCAGGTCGTCCCCATATTGCATAATAGGTCATTTTGGGAGACCCAGCTTCGGTGGGAAGAGATTCTCTTCTCACCAATTCCGAGCCCAAGTCTGCTGTATACAGATTAAACAAGATAGAGGCAATGACACATCCCTCTTTCAAGCCTTTGTTTGTATTGCATTTGTGAGGTGACACAGGTTTGGGTTACTCTTATCTGAACCTAGGTGTTTGAATACAAGGCTGTGATGGCTGCCAGAAGTTGTTTTGGGATTGCCCAAACCGCCAGTTTGGCCCATAGTATATTTCGGTCAACTCTGCCAAACGCCGCGCTGCAACCAATAAAGGCATAGAACGGACCCGAAGATTTTTTGAAAGCCTTGGCCGCCAAATAGGAAAGAGCTATCACGTTGTCCATTGTGGAGGCATTTGGCCTGAATTCGGTTTGGTAATATGGGATGGTATTATTGTCCTTGATTCAATTCTACAATTCACACAGGGGCACCTTCGCAAAGGCTTTTCCATCTACGTCTAAAAGAGCGATTAGACTATAGTTTTCAGGTGTTGTATGAGCTCCCTTTTTGTGGATTGGGTGCAGAATGGAGCCTTTCCATGACTCAGGGATGACAGCAGGATGCATTCATTAAAGGGTTTATTCAAGTAGGGTGCCCATAGCTCGATGTCTTCCCTGAAGATGCTACCTACTAAGCAGCTGATAATTGCACTAGAGCATTATACAAATTTTAGTTTTGTAATCAATGTTTAAGAATGATAAGAATTTCATATTGTACAACTACTATTTATCAGTAGACTGTATTCTAGCACCTGTTCTACTAATAAATGAATATGCCTCCAAAAGTCACATTCTGGTTGTGACATTGGCAGGGAAGACACATTTTTGCTGAAACTCTGGCCAGAAGCCAGACACCTGCCGCTCCACTAGCGTCACCGGATGCTCCATCAAAATCCAATATCAGAGCATAAAGAACAGTACAAATCGGGTGGAGCGAGCGGTTATCTAGGGAATAGGGAGAACAGCGAAGGAGAGGACAATATGGCATAAATAAAGAAGGTTCCCTCCTCCTGCTCAGTGCCCCAGAGCATGAAACCAAAAAGAAATGGCTTCATGGGCATGTGGAGGCAGTGAGGAGACCTTGGCAATGGAACAGCAGGCATCACAGGCAAGCTAACACTGTAGCAGTGGGAGATGGGCCAGCTAAGCCTTGGAGGTTTTCAGAAGGGAAGGCAGCTGTCGAGGACCCAGTGGGGTCCTTCAAAAAGTTGTTAGGCCAGGTGGTCAAGAGACAAGGAAGAATGGAGGTCTCTGGTGGAGTGCGTCCAACTGAACCACCAATGTTTTTAGGTAAAGTAATGAAAGCGGGCACCTGCATTAGTAAAGAAATGACAGTAAAACAAGCAAGGTAACTGCCTGAGATAACTCAATAACTCTTCCACATGAGGGTGCCCAGCAGTGTGAGTGGAACAACAAGCATGGGGACCCATTTCAGATCGCCCTCTACCAGGTTGGGTAGGCACATGGATGTATTGCCATTAGCACTGATGGCACTGTTAAGCAAACATATTGGAAGGGGAAACACTTATGGATATGGAAAAAGAGTATATTCAAAGCCAGCACTGAAGGAGGAGCAAGAAACAGGCAAATATGGCCTGGTGAGAGATTTGCTAGAGTTTCTCAGACTGACCAGTATCACTTTCTAAACACACTGGCCCCCTTCCTCACAGGTAGCAGCCAAGCACACTGTCAACACATTACATTTGTCGAGACAGAGACATCTAGACCACACTCCTAGAGTGCTTAACCAGAGCTTGGGGGATCAAGAGGTCAGTTCACAACAAGACCTACCGAACTGAAGACACATTTGCAGTTAAAGATATCAGATTTGGGTAGACCTTACCGTGCAGACTCTAGTTTCAGCGCTATGGGGTCACTCATCATATTGTGGAAGTAAACAAAGGTCTGAAGATATTTCAATTGCCTTCAGAACCCAAAGGAGGGTAACCTCAGACCCACACCATGGATGAAAACCACAAGAGAAACATATCAAAGGCACCTTTAAAATCACCAGAAACTGGAGAGGCCTGACAATACTGACAGGGAAAGTAAACAGGGGACAGCTCATAAAAACACTCAATCTGGTGACATGGATTCCCTTTGAATACGTAGGGGGATGGAACCTCTGGTGATACACTTGAGGGGACATAGACAAGCGGCTGGGATTCTCTAGGGGAACGCAGGAGAGACCTGTTCAGGCATGTAGGCCAAAGAAGAGGGCCACAGGTCTGCCTGTAGGTATCAATCTCTATATGGAGCTTATGGTTTATGTTTTCCTTTACTTACCTTATATTTCTAGGTTGACTAAAATGTTGGTTGTGGTTTTGGGGCACAGTGAAGAATGTTAGAAATTCAGCTGATGAGGGTAGGGGACTGCCCCAAATGCAACAAAGAGGGCCACAGAAACTCGAGGAAGCAAGGACCACATCAGTAAAACTTTTCTAGGATCTCCAATTCGAGATTTTATTTTATCATTTAACATCAACAGCCTAAAACCTCCATCAAAAAGATCCGAGGTACATGCATTCCTGGAGGTCAAGAAAGCAGATTTGGTGCTGTTGATGCAGGAGACCCACTTCAAGAAGAGACCTGGGCAAGTTCATGGCAAAATATTACTTTGCTACCAGGAAATAATTCAGGGTGGCAATCTGTGAATTCCTGAGATTAGGAATCCTGCACAAACGCATACAATTGGGAGGCTATACCCTGATTAAGGCCAGAATGGGGTGGTTGGGAGGCAATCACAATAGAAATACTGCATGCACCCAAACAAGGACAATATTGGCTCACACAAGATTCTCCATAAAGGACTGGAATTTGCAGAATGTCAACTCATTCTGACAGGGGACTTCAATCAGGTAGGATAAACGGAGATAAAACGATCTGGGGTGGGAGCCCGGGTACTTGAGAAACTATCCTTATAGGTTACAGAATACAATCTACAGAGGGATTACACCACTTAATTACACCTGCAACACTCAAGCACAAGGACCAAAAGGTTGAATGTATCTAAACAACAGCTGTCAGTTGTGGAAGATTGCATAACAGAGTAATATGATAGAGGACGACACTCAAACACAGTCTGTTTATGCAATATTTAAGGGATTCTGGGGACAGGAAATGTATCAGCTGCAAGACAGTACATACACAAGAAATAGGGGACACTATCACTTAATATCTGAAAGTGAATGACAGAGGCTTTTTTAAGAGATGCTTTGACGGCTGTGGTAATGAGTATTGCTGGCCCTAGCTGCTGCAGGAAAAAAAATACTAGAGGCCTACTCCAATTTAAGCTCCAATACCAGCTAGAACAAACAAAGGTGGCCCACAAACAAGATCTGGAGTAGATTTGAAGACCCTCCCATAAATCAGGCCAATTGTACACATTATTAGTTAACAGATCTGACAGGGCATTACTAGCACATAAAAGAAAAGTGTACAAAACAGGTAACCAGATCTATTTGGGTAGTTTCTTAAAAGTAAGAGAAAATGTTGATCAATAGTGGCCTGAGGGCTGGAAGTGGTCCTAGGAGAGTGAGCAAGGGAAAAGGCAACACTTCTAAGGACAACCGTAAGAATCCCTTTAGGCAGAGGGTACAGATTCATGAGAATGGAAGAACATTTCTCGACAAGACATTATTTCAGCAATATCTCCTAAATGGAGGGAAGTACTGGTAGCCTCAAATTCGACAGAGAAATTCATTAAGAAGTCATTAAGGCAATAAAATTACTAAGTTTCTTAAAGCTCTGAGAACGAATGGTTTCCCCAGGGAACAGTATAAGATTTTTGCACAGGAGTTGGTTCCCACAATGGTAAAGGAGTGGAAAAAATGGTGAACCGGGGGGAGGCCACTCAGTCAATGTTAAGAGGCAGACTTGCTGGCCTTCCTGCAGCTGGAGAAAGACCCATTATTATGCAGCTCTTAAAGGGCCATAAAATTGCTCACTTTAGGCAAAATATTTAGATTCTGACAGACAAACTGGCCAAGCTACTCCACCAACCAATACACAGATATCAACTGGGATTAGTCAAGGGGAATCAAACATTTGACAACACAAGAAGGTTTGAACACCTTGTATAAAAGTCAAACAAGAAGAAAATAAAAAAGGCTCTGATTGTGCTAGATGCTGAAAAGACTTTTGGGTGGATGAGTTTTGCCTTTTTGCATAAAGTCATGCAGAAGGCTGCAATGGGGAGAATCTTTGTGAGAATGGTCATTGCCTCTTATCAATCACTCAAAGCCAGGGTCAAGGTGAATGGGGTGCAGTCAAAATGTTTCGTATTACTTTGAGGGAAGAGAAGGAGGTTCCACTCCCAGTAACAAAGATTCTGGTGTTGATGTTACATCAACTCTGGACAATATAAAGCATGATGTCTGGAGACACAGAATAAAACATATTGCTATATACACATGGCATAATGCCATGGTGTCACTACTCTCCATTCCTCTGTTGGAGGTGCTGCGAGACAATGGCACAGTCTCATGACACAGCCTGTTGCTAACCAAACTAGACCAAGGGGGAAAAAAAACACCCTGCAGACCTTGAACCCCTTCAGAATATTGCACATTTTGGTAAAATACCTATGGTCTACATAATACCTCAAAAGAGCAGTCTTATGAGGCAACTATATCCTCGTTAATTCAGGCCATCCAGGAAGGAGTATGCAGATGGAAACACTTGTACATATCCTAGATGGCAACATAGCCACTCTAAAACTTAATGTAGTCCCAAAATGTCTGATTTGTTCGAGGCTCTTACAATCAAAAAATACATGTTCCAACAGATTCAAAGAAGCTTGAATGGTGATGTATGGCAAAGGAGGGCCTCAAAGCAGTCCACTAGAATTTCCAGACATAAAAAAGCTGCACAACTTAGAGTGGAGATGGACACAAAGTGAATGCAGTTATGTACTGGGCACACATAAATCAGGCAGTAGTTGGCAAGCGTTTCTGGGATGTGAATTGGTTGCTTAAACATAAAAATATGATAAAAAGAAATACAGGAAGTGATATGTGATAAAAATAAATACAGTAAGTGTCTGAACGGGAACTATACAGGACCTGTTCGTGGGTGACAAATCAGGTCCTTCAATAATTGCAAACATTCTAGAAAAGGAAAGATAAATTGAGGTGCGATACAAACAATAACTAGAGAGGCAGCCACAAGAGAGGAAACAAACTTTGAAAAGAAGAGCTCTAAATTTACCTGAAATAGAGACCCGGTGTCCATCTTATGTAAACATCTCACTACACCACTGTTGAAAGTGAAAAGGCTGCATATAGTTAATTGAGAAACCGACATGGGAAAGGAGGTGCCACAGAACAGATGGGAAAACCTTTGGAAAGCCATCACAAAGTCTAATATATCAATTCAACAGAAAGGGTCATCCATGAAAGTGATGTCAGGATTTTACCCAACCCCTGACAAATTAGGTAAAATGTTCCTCTCCGTATCAGTTCTATGCTGGAGGAATTGTAGGGAGAGAGGGGATCCACTCACTAATTGCTGTTCATGCTCTCAAACTACGAACCAATTGTAAGGACGTCCCAGTAGCGATTAGAAGGATGGTGGGTTTCCATTTTCAAACAGACCCTGAGATAGTGATCCTGCACCTCAGTACCCAAGGTTGGGACAGGACACAAGGAAGGGATTGGCCCCTAATTTTCTAATTACTACTTGTGGCTAAAATAATTATAGCTCAATTTTGAGAAGGAACACATTCCTCAACATTATGAATGTACTACAGAAGTATGTAGGAAAAGCTAGAAATCGAAAGACAGTCACCAGATTTAGTAGACAACAGAGGATTTCCTAATGGTGTGCCTTCTAGTGCAGTAGTACTTACAAACAGACCATTATGATGTTACGTGCCCCCATAGATTGAAGGTGTTTTGATTATTTGACTGGACAAAAAGACAAGAATTGCTGAGAAAAGAAGGAGAAATTATACTGCGGGGTGAAAACCTGGCAGAATGGAGTTCGCATTGGTCAACTGTACAGGAACAAGGTGATGCCTTTAGAAGTAGCAGAGGATGAGAAACGGCGGATGATTGCATCAATTGTTTGTTACACCGTAAGCATGACTCAAATGTTGGGAACTGATGCAAAATATTTTATTGTCAAACATACTTCCTGAAATGAGCAAAGCTTTGTTAAAAGTGTTTTTCTTTAAAAGAAAAGTCTTGATTACCTGAAGAAATGAATGTGGTACAATTAAGGCTCACAAACCTTGGGGAGTGCTCGGATGCATGAACAAACCAACTGATAAAATAACAGTCAAGAAATGAAAGCTGACAGATTGCCGGAACTTAATTTGTGTAGCCCGACAATAGGCTACTAGTGCTAGCGAGCTTAACTTGTAAAACAAAATAAATTACTTTAGTACTCACCAGTTTATATCTCTCCTGATCTATTCTGCTAATGTCTATTAAAGTCCTTTCAGCAACATTAAGAAACCGTACTTCTGGATGCGTAACTGCGCACATTACATGTGCCCACCTATGAAATTACAGAGTGAAAATATTTATTGTGTGCTCTGATCGTAGCTTCTGTTTAAATAAGACTTTGTATTGAATAGCGACAATTGAAATATGAAATCACACTTTTGCCCACCCTCGCTTTTGTTGGTCCGCACTTGATAGATTTGCACGAAACTTGCCCAGTAATATCAAATTGGGTGCACTTTTTTTGGGAAAGCTTTTTGCAAATTTCAACAGAACCATACTTATTCAGAAAACAAAAATAATTCTTTCCAATGGAAACTCTGATGATTCAACCATAACTACACTGGTGCTACTGCCACCAGTATAATGTAATTTATAATATATGTCCGACACATGTGCTACAACGTAAGCTATAAGGCCATACTTCTTAATTAAGTATATGCATAAAATATTTTGCTATTGGCATCTTGATTACATTCTCTAGAACATACTTAGTCATTGCAGAACATGACATAAATAAGACATCGACCTATTCAACAAAATTAACTGAGGTTTCTTCAAAAGTCAAAAAGGCTGTGCTACCTTCAAATAAACAATTGAATGCTAGATGCTATTCAAACAGATTTACTAAAATAAAAAACCATCTTAAAAAATTATTTGAGCAAATAATAAAATAAATATTATTGTATTCAAAGAGGATCACAAACATTACAAGGCATAGAAAAAGGTGAACAAATATTTTCTCTTGAACACAAAATGGATACTAAGCAATACAATATGCTAAATTGTTACAAATAAAATCGCTCAACATAGCTCGCACAGAACTAAAAAATGAACAACAAACCTACTTTTTAAAAATAACACACTCGCACAGCAGCACACATATGATTAGACTAACAATGTACATCATATAAAAAACGTTTTGGGCTTCCAAAAGTAAGTCAATATGTAAGAAGAACAAGTTACTTACCATCAGTAATGCTTTTTTTCTGGTGGATACTCTAACAGCAAATTCCTCACCTTAGAACACTTCTCAGGCAACAGACTGGATCCAGAAACTTTTCTCGGCAGTGCTCCCACGTGGCACTAGGTGGCGTCGTGTGGCTTCGCATTGGCTCTGTACCACCCTGGGGGTGACGGAGTGGAGGTGCATGTAAACCCCACCTTTGTGCGCTGATGTCAGTTTGTTATTCTTCCCTTTCTGCTCCCTCAAACATGGAGAGTGAACAAATGTTTGTACTAGTGTGCAAAATACTAACGTGTGATCATCTTAGATTATGAAAATAGCCCATTCCATAGAACAGAGAGGTGAGAGGGCAGTGAAAAATCTGTGGTTAGATTAAGTAGCCATCAGAAAAAGCATGTTACGAAAGGTAAGTAACTAGTTCTTCTGATGGATACTTTTAACCACTGATTTCTCACATCAGAATAGATACTAAAGTAGTAACTCCTCAAATGGAGGGTCTTTGGAGTGGACTCAGACCAAAACTTTGCTGTAGAAAATAGCGGGCAAAGTGCTCCTCCCACCAGATCTGGCTTTCAAGGCAGTAGTGCTCAATGAACGTAGTCAATGATTCCCACATTGCAGCCTGGCAGATGTCAAGAACAGCCACTCCACAAGCCTAAGCAGTGGTAGCAGCCTTAACCCTGGTAGAATCGGCTCTCCGACATTCCGGGGGCTGCTTCTTGGCTAGTGCGTAGCAGATCTTTATGCAAAGGACTATCCACCTCAAGAGGGTCCTCTTATGCATTGCATTCCTATTCTTCGCCCCAGAGAATCCCACAAAAAGCAAATCATCCACAATTAATCTGTGTTCTTGTAAAGCGCGACTACTCACCTGTAAGGGTCTCCAGGTGCAGGGGGGGGCGGGGGGGGACTGCTGTTCAGCCAAAGAGCTCACAAGGAGTGAACTCCAGACATACTCAGCAGTTGCTCACTAGGACAGTACTCCTGAGATGCCCGGTGGTCTTCCACTAGGACTGTACTCCAGACATACTCAGCGGTCTCTTACTAGGACTGTACTCCAGACATACTCAGCAGTCTCTCACTAGGACTTGGATAAAACCACACAATGTGGCCGATCCTCAACCGTAGGCCGTGTGGGCTCCTGGGTAGTTACCATACAGGAAGCTCAAATGGAAGCTTTAACAGCTGATGAAGCCTCCTATCACCAACAGTAGACAGCAGTAACCATCAATGAAGTATCCCTTCTACCTGTTTCTACAACTACTATTCAATCAACTTGTACAGAAACACAGATTTCAATTCGGAATCCTGACACAAATGCTATTTACGGAAATAAACCACAGATCAAGTCATCTCCCAGTTCTATAAAACCTGCTGAGCTGCCAAAAATAGATCTTACTGCCTCTCACTACTTCGACTTTGATGACTTTTCCTCAGATTCATCTGATCCACCAGCACCTCCATCTCTACAGTTTCAGATGAGACTGCATGTTTTCTATTTTCGGCTGGAAAATACATACTTCCCTCCTCCATGACTTCACCTTTGGATAACAATTGCAATACTTTTCCTGGTCCTTTGGATTGGCTTTGCGACAGTCTTTCTTGCTCATGAATGGACACTATCTCCCATAACGCTCTGCTGTACAACGGATGAACTTGATTCTCACACCACATTCTTCACAAAGCCCAAAGAGAATTTTCCCTGGTCAACATGATGAGAATGTTCGGTTTAGGGTATCGTATGACATGTATGATCCTACAAAACTCTACCTTGCAAATACCATATGTATTCCGTATTTCTCTTAATGGTATCATCCCCCCTAGTACTGTCTCTGATGATTGGGATATTGATACAGTGCATGAAATGCTAGAAGATCTTGAGCATTCTACTGGTTTTTCTTCTGATGAACTGTACGAAAGCACGTCTAACTATGACAAAATGTTTTCTTTTCAACATTATGGTCATCACTTCTTGCATAAAGCAAGTACTCCATGTACTGTCTTTAATTACACACAATGGGAACATTGCCCTACACCACCACGGGGTAGTTCAAAAACATTTGCACGAAAGTTTGCTTATTCTTCTGGTTATGATTAGGGCTCCCTGTTTTCCGTTTTTACTGATTTTCTACAGATAAACACAGACAGAAAACATTTATTTTCGTGTCTGTATTTATTTTTAAATGTGGATAAAAACGGAAATTGGGTTGTTTTTTGAATAATTCTAAATTCTGTCTGCCATGACTGCCAAGCCAATAGCTGTCATTCAAGCATGAGTGCATATTTATCGGTTAAATAAATGTGGAAATATACTAATTTCAGCTTCATTTTTTCACAAAGACCAAAATAAATATGGATAAATACAGATAAAATTAGCAAAAAATAAATATGGATAAATACAGACGGAAATGTCAAAAAAATAAATACCATAAAACCGGGAGCCCTAGATATGATACATTAAACCCAGTGTCTCATTATGAGCTTGCACCATCACCTGCAAAGAGAAATATGCTGACAAACAGCAAACTGACATACTTTGCTTCTTTTCTTTCCCAGCTGTCCACACATGGGTTTGACTTTTGGAGGGACACTATCAATGTTAAATCAAATTGGGGACAAAGGATTGGCAGGTTGAGGGGAACAAGGCTTTGTTTAGAGCATGTCTTATACCACAACAAATGATTTTCCTGAACAAAACTGTGTAACAAACATCATGTCTTGGTTTAGCTAAAATCAAGGATTTGAACACACCACATAATTCCAATTTTTCACTTATGAAAACTGGTAGCAGTTTTCAAAACACAGGGAGGAAACACTTGGCACTATGCTACACAATGGCACATACAATTCATCAGAATGATTAATAAGGATGATTAGTGTGGCCGTTAAATGATATATACGATGTCAGGCACGGTTACTGAGTAACACCAAGGGATTCAAGATTTGCAGGCCTGACCTGTGTTAAGTGCAGACCGAACACTCGGGGCTGGTGACAACTTACAGTGTTGGGAAGTTGTGCCTTAATTGGCTAAAAATCTCATCATTGTCCCAGGTGAAACAACACTTGTTCCTTCTTTCGGATGACATGGGATTACAAGACTTCTTGTTAGTGCCTCGAAAACTACCTCAGAAGCACTTCTTGTACGCGATATACAATGAGGTGTGGAAAGTTTCTCAGCAGGAAGCTGCTGAAAGACTGCGGGAGATTGATGGGGCTAATTTAGAAAAGGCTCTAGCAGTGGTTGACAACGATATGACAACCTTGTCCTCTAAAATATACTCCCTAGGTAACAGTGTCATCAGTAGTAGATATTATACAATACGATATGTCCGCACTACAACCTGGGCTGTCACAACTTAGATCAAATATACTAATGAATTGGATGCGCCAGGGACTTCGTTCTGGTCGCGTACCATGGCAACATATTAATGCTACAAGCCTGTTTTCACCATACCACCTTACAAACCAGCAAATACTGATAGCACGCAAGGATGCGACATACATTATGTTACAAATAGAGACATTAGAGACATTACCTTTCACTGTTGCTGAAATGCCTACTGCAAATTGGATAATCCACGGGTTCATTACTCTGCCCATTGCGACATTCCACTTCCAATACTGTCTACAACACCATCAAGTGGGAAGATGTGAAGCGTTAGGGGAAGGGTATGTACATGAGTCTTGGCTTTTACCTTATAAATCCAGTTGTCAAAATGGGAATACTGAAGTTTTTCTTAGTGCGTCTAGCTGCAAGACTACTTTAAGTCATTCTTAGTATGCAAGGATGTTTTGCATCACGGGGCTTATAAAGAGTCTGTGGCAAACTTGTCTTGTTACTTGAAAGGTTCCCCAGTGGCTGTGATTAATCCGGCTTTCAGATTGCTCTCTAATGGGTGGTATTTGATATTGAACGACCAAGGTTGCTGCGGTATGAGACCGGGTATAGACTATCTTGTCGCGGCTTCTTCCGTTGTAACTTGCTGTACACAAGTATTGTTTTCCCTGACCCGTACAGTTAGGGAGTCGACGCTTTGGCCTTCAATGAAGCTTTCAAATGTGCACTTTGACACCTAGAGCAGACTGAAAGACTTAATGTTTCAGAAAGATGTGGCCTTAACATCTGCAAGGGAAACGCTTGATCTTCAAGTTGCAAGCTCCTCTTTGGAGATACAGTCCCTACTCCGCAATAACTTCCCACAACATTTTGGGAAACTAGAGCACCGCATTTTTAACATGTCTGATTCTCCGGGGGTAAGGCACTTTTTTAAAAGAATAGGCTCTAGTTTGGTTAACACCTTCCAGACAGTTTTCGGAGTCATTCCATCCTTCATATACTCCATACTTGGAACCGTTTTGGAGGTCTTCTGCTGGTTCTGCTCCTGATTATTGGGACTGTGTTTTTATTTTTCTACTCCACAATGGATGCCCTGTGCGAGATCGAATGGAGTTGGCACTACAACATGTGCTCCTGTGCCGTGAACGCATGGGTACAATGCTTTGCCGCACCCTTGCTTCAGGAACTGGATCAACACTGGTTCTTGTCCATTCGGCCCGTGTGTCTACACTGCTATCAGGCTGTATTCCGCTGTCCGCTATGCACTTTTGAGTGTGCCTTGGACTTGTGCCTAGGAATGCAACCAGTTCAGCCTCTGGACAAAGAAGTACTGGTGGACCCCTTAAAGGCTTATTTGTATCAGGTTTGCCGTTGCTTTTGAACGCATTCTACGAGCCTTCCTGGGATGTCCTCCGCTCCTGGTTAATTGGATCCTGGTTCTGCGGATTTCCTACTGGTATTGGGTACTACTTCAGCTGCTGCTGCAGGGGTAGGATGGGAACATGTTTGCTCCATATACCTGCTTCGAGGTGTGCCTCTGGAATCGTCTGCGGTTGCTGGGAACAGAAATGTTTAGTCTACCTTTCGAACACAAACAACTGGCTATTCCGATTGGAGGGTACTTTTAATTCTGCCTGGTTTTTAACACCCTAAATTCTTTTAACATTTGTTTTTTATTCGCTTTTATATTTTTAATGATGGCTTTCTGTATGCTTTAGTTTCAAACTGTAGGATTGCCTTTTTAATAATTTTAGCGTCTTTATATGGATATATATGCCGTAGCATTGCTTTGGATTGCTTTCTTAATACTAGGTAGCTTAAGCCGACTTATGTCTGAGGAGTGGGTTTCATATGACTGTATTAGGCCTGGGAAGAAACACTGCCATTTTACATGCACACATTTCTTAAGTTGCCTTCTTTTATACAGGAGGACTTTTGACACATTTGCCTGCGTGACAGTGCAGGATTAATTTCTGTGAAGCCATATTGCTTACATTTCTGATAACTACATTTCCAGTATCACGACACCTTGAACATTTAGTTCAAGGCCTAAACATACATTGTGCTAATGTTCTTTGTTATTCGTCCATGAGGCAACATAGCTATCTCAAGATTATAAACAATGATAGCCTGGCTGAGGCCTCGGCACGGAAGCATGGATATTGTTATTATAAATACACAAGCATTTCCGTGTTCAAATTAGAGGAGCACTTTTGCTATTACTGCGAGGTCGCTGTTGTTGAAGTCTCAGCCCTGCTGATTCCTGTTCTCCCTCTGCGAGGAAGGATATCCAACTTGTGACCAAGACGGGAACCTGCATAATCTTACCTTCAGGTAATGGGGAGTTAATCATCCAGTAGGGGATTTTAGCAGATTACCCACCTTAGGCATCTAGGTTAGGGAGCGCATAGTAGGAGTACAATATACACAGTACTTGTAAGCCAGCATATATGCACAGTTTTAGCACAATGGTGGAATTGTTTATCCTTTGCACTGTTCTCATACTGCTATTCACTTTCATTTACTTCTGTCTGTTAATCATTGCAGCGCATATATTTTGCACAAGAACCACGATGGTTCAATAAATATTAAAAAGCCTCTTTGTGTATTTCTTGTGTATCTCTCCGGGCATGCACGAGTGACAGAACGAAAAGGTTCTAGATCTATTACCATGATTCCTTGGGAAGTCAGGGTTGTCATGCCCTGAGGTTGCGCAATCCATTTGTTACACTCCTAGGTTTAGGGGTACTTATGGTGGCACTGTGAGCTAGCAGAACTACAGGCCAACATATCCTAAGGGGTGCATAAAATTAGGCTGGCACCATCCCAATGTTTATGTTGTCCAACAAATGTGCAATTCCTACCAGAGGTAGAAGTTGTACGACCTCAAAAAGGTTTGGGAGGTACCCTAATACTTGGAAAAGGGATGGGTATAGATACTGAAACAAACACAAAGTTCCCTTCTCCTTCTACTCTGAAAACATGAGGATTCGATCCTCTAATTGGATTGGTAAACTTAGTTATAGTAAGGCCATACACAGATATAATAAGACAAATTTTACCAGGTTGCTAAATTTACAGACAAAAATATATAAAATCATACAAAGAATAATCAATTTCTAATCAAACATATGAATTCAAAGGAATGTATTATCAATATTTTATTCAAAAGATCATGTTCTATACGATTGATATTGACAAAGTTAAAAACACATTTAAAATCATATATTTATCATATTTTTAAATAAAAGGTAAACAATATGTGCAATAAATACATGAAGAACAACTGTCAGTTGTGTTTTTAACTTTGTCAATATCAATCGTATAGAACATGATCTTACCTTAGAGATACTACAGATTTCATCACCAAAATTGAAGGCCACCCGTTTAATCAACACCAACAATGGATGGTCTCATTTGACGTCAACTCCCTATACACTCAGATCCCTCAAGATGAAGGCCTGGAGTCTATGGAGTATTTTCTAGAAACTAGATCAAAACCTCAAAGGGTCCCGACTGACTTTATTCTGGATCTAGCAAAAATAGCCTTAAAAAATAACTATTTTAAGTTTGAAGACACGTTCTTCATGCAGGTCAAGGGCACTGCCATGGGGTGTCCTTATGCCCCGGAGATGGCAGTGCTCTTCATGGCTCTGTTTGAGGACCGGTTCATTTACAACAATAATCCATACAGTGGTAATATGCAATCATGGTACCGCTACATCGACGATGTCTGGTGCCTGTGGGAAGGCACAGAAGATCTACTGCAATCCTTTTTCGAATGGCTAAACAGTAGACATGCAGTTATTAAATTCAGCATGACAAAAAATCAGACCCGCCTAACTTTTTTGGACGTTGAGGTATTTGTACAAGACGAAAAGTTAATCACAACGTTACATCGCAAGCCTACAGACAAAAATACCATTTTACACTATTCTAGCTTTCATCCTAGAAGCCTTAAAGATAATTTACCATACAGCCAACTATTGAGAATCCGGCATAACTGCACCCGTAAGGAAGACTTCATAGTCCAGGCAGAAAATTTATGTGAACAATTGAAGGAGAGAGGATACCCAAAAAAGATGTTAAAACACTCAACAAAGAGAGCATGGTACACACCCAGAGAAGAACTATTGAATAAGAAGACCAAGAAACCATTGGACCAATTAGTATGTGTATCTACATTTGGCCCACACACCCACAAATTCTGTAAGATTATCTTAAACAACTGGCACTTGCTAACTGGTCTCGTATGTCCTATGGAAAGACCGCTTTTCGCAATGAAAAAGAACAAAAGCATTGGTCAACAAATTATACGAGCGGATCTCAGGAACAACAAACCCAAGATTGATTTAAGAACATTATGGAATTTGGCTCCAGTGGAGGGACACCACAAATGCGGAACTTGTTCAGTATGCAACAACACCATAGAAGGTACTGAGTTTACATATAACTCCATTAAATGGGTACACAAGGAATTCACAAATTGTAAAACTAAGAAAGTTGTGTACGCCATTAAATGTCCTTGCCCGAAGCTGTATATTGGTAAAACTACACAACAAATTAATCAAAGGATGGTCCAACACAGATCAAGGATTAAGCAAAAAGTTCTAACAGCACCCATGGTTACACATTTCGTTGAAAAAGAACATTTCGAAAAAGATTTTGTCTGGACAGTCCTGTCAGGTATCAAACCACCACCTAGAGGTGGAGATGTTGAAATATTATTGCGGAAAAAAGAGACATATCTCATCATGAAATATAACTGTGTGGCAGATGGTCTGAACGAGATGATGGAACTTCATCAAGTTTTGCGCTGAGTCCTCTGTTAAGAATTACACTGTTTATCTTGGGAAGCATTCCGATTACACCAAGAATAAAAAAGACTCGGTTTACAAACACATTTCACTAGATCCCATATTCACAATGATTGATATAAGGTGTTTTATTGGTCCTAACGCACAAGTTACTAACTTGTGTAACGATATATCTGTAAGAGACAGTAGTTAGTGATAGATTCCTTACCTTAGAATATCCCCAGGCGTCAGGCTGGATCCGGAAAGTTTTGCGTAGCAGTACCCTTGCGCGTCGGTAGGCGGCGTCGTGCGGCTCCGCGTCCGTCGTCGGCGTCGTGATCGCCGGGATGACGTCGCGGGCAGTACTTAGACGCCGCCCCTGCGCGCTGACGTCAGTTCTGTACACGACTTTCCGCGCCAGGAACGCAGAGCCATGCAAGAAGCTGACACAGGTGTCTGAAAAATACTAGGGCCCTGAAAGGGATGTCCTTAACCCTAGAAATCAGTTCGCAGAACGGGGAGGATGGGTGGGCGGTAGGAATCTATCACTAACTACTGTCTCTTACAGATATATCGTTACACATGTTAGTAACTTGTGCATCTGAAAGAGACACGTTAGTGATAGATTCCTTACCTTAGAATAGATACCCCAGCAATACCAACCCCGGTGGTGGGTCTGCGAACAAAGATCAGACAAGGAAGTCCTGGAGGACAGAACGGCCAAAGAAGCCGTCCCTCCGGACCTGACTGTCAAGGCAGTAATGCTTAGTAAACGTGTGCAGCGAGGCCCACGTAGCTGCCTGACAGATAACCGGCAGCGGAACACCGCGGCCCAAGGCCGTGGTAGCAGCCGTTGCCCTGGTGGAATGGGCACGCAGCCCAACAGGAGGCTCCTTCTTAGCCAAAGAATAGCAGGTCTTGATGCACAAGGTAACCCAGCGGGAGATGGTCCTCTTGTGCACCGCCCGACCTTTTTGGCGCCCACGTAGCCAACAAAGAGCTGGTCATCCACCCGGAAGTGTTTTGTGCGGTCGATATAGAAGGAGAGCGCACGTTTTGGGTCCAGACGGTGGAGCCTCTCTTCCTCTCTGGAAGGATGCGGAGGCGGAAAGAAGGTGGGCAAAGTGATGGTCTGCCCAATGTGGAAAGCAGTAACCACCTTTGGCAAGAAGGACGGACGCGTCCGAAGAACAACCTTGTCTGGATGAACAGACAGAAAGGGCGGTTTGCAAGAAAGAGCCTGGAGCTCACTCACCCGCCGAGCGGAGGTGATGGCCACCAGAAAGGCTGCCTTTAGAGTCAGAAGACGAAGAGGACAGTTATGCAGAGGCTCAAAGGGAGCGCACATTAAAAGGTAAGAACCAAGTTCAAGTCCCACTGAGGCATTACAAACGGAACAGGAGGGAAGAGGTGAGTAATGCCTTTTAAGAACCTGTTAACAACAGGGGACTTGAAAAGGGAGGGCTGATCAGGGAGCCTGAGGAAGGCCGAGATAGCACAAAGATAACCCTTGATGGTACCCAGGGCAGAACCCTGTTGGGCCAGAGAGAGAAGGAACAGAAGGACCTCAGAAAGAGGGGCAGAAAGGGGATCCACAGCCTTTGCTGTGCACCATGCCACAAACTTGTTCCACCTGCAGGCGTATACCACCTTAGTGGAGGGACGCCTGGCTGCCAGAATCACATCACAAACTTCGGGAGGCAAGTCGAAAGGAATCAACTGCCGCCGCTCAATCTCCACGCAAGCAGGTGTAGACTGGACAGGTTCGGGTGGAGGACCGTCCCCTGCTGCTGCGACAGAAGATCCTCCCGAAGAGGCAGACGGATTGGGGGATCTATGCTCATATTGAGTAGCTCGGGATACCAAACTCTTCGAGCCCAGTCCGGAGCCACAAGAATGACTTGGGCCCGGTCGTGCCGAATTTTCTTCAACACTCTGGGTAGAAGTGGTATAGGCGGAAAGGCGTACAACAGACCGCAACTCCACTCGCGACGAAAAGCGTCGCCGAGCGAGTGCCGCCTTGGAAATTCCAACGCGCAGAACTGATGACATTGCGCGTTCTCTTCGGTGGCGAATAGATCTAACCAAGGCTCTCCCCACTGTAGAAAGAGTCCTTGCGCCACTTCCGAGTGAAGACGCCATTCGTGATCCATCATGCACCTGCGGCTGAGTTCGTCCGCCCTGGCGTTCAGAGAACCTGCCAGGTGTTGAACCATCAGGAACATGCCCTGATGTTCCAGCCATGTCCAGAGGCGCAGAGCCTCCTGACAAAGGGTCCAAGACCCCACCCCGCCCTGTTTGTTGCAGTACCACATGGCGGTGGTGTTGTCTGTGAACACCTGCACTACCTTCCCTTTGACAGAGGGAAGGAATGCCTTGAGTGCAAGCCGGATCGCCCGGAGCTCCAGAAGGTTGATATGGAGCCGGGACTCCGCCGGAGACCAGAGGCCTCTGATCTCCGCCTCTCCCATGTGACCGCCCCATCCCAGAAGGGACGCGTCCGTCACAACTGTATGCTCTGGCTGGGGAAGGAGAGGGATCTGCCCATGACCCATTGCCGGTTCGAGAGCCACCACTGCAACTGTTTTGCAGTCCCCTCCGAGATCTGGACGTGATCGGACAGGTTGCCCTGGTGCTGCGCCCACTGGAACTTCAGGTCCCACTGCAGAGCCCGCATATGCCATCTGGCATGATTGACCAGCAGGATGCAGGAGGCCATGAGGCCCAGCAGCCTCAGGGTCATCCTTACCGAAACCCAGGATAAAGGCCGAAAGATCGGAATCATAGCCTGAATATCCCGGACTCGCCGTTCGGGAGGATAGGCCCGAAACTGCGTCGTGTCCAGAACTGCTCCGATGAAAAGGAGCTGTGGAGAAGGAATCAGATGCGACTTCGGCACATTGATGGAGAACCCCAGCGAGTGCAGGAGTTCGGCCGTAGTCTGGAGGTGGGAGACGACTGCCTGGGACGAGCCCGCCTTCAGCAGCCAGTCGTCGAGGTAGGGGAAGACTGAAACCCCTGCCCGGCGCAGATGAGCCGCGACCACCGCCATCACTTCCGTGAACACCCGAGGGGCACTGGTAAGGCCAAGGGGAGCACGGTGAACTGAAAATGCTCGTGGCCTACCGTGAACCGAAGGTAACGCCGGTGGGCCGGCAGGACGGGGATGTGGAAATACGCGTCCTGCAAGTCCAACGCTACTAACCAGTCTCCAGGGTCGAGGGCAGTCAAGACCTGAGCTAGGGTGAGCATCTTGAACTTCTCCTTCCGGAGGAAGCGATTGACGTTCCGGAGGTCCAAGATAGGACGCATGTCCTCCTTGTCCTTTTGGGCACCAGAAAGTAGTGGGAGTAGCAACCACGCCCTACTTCTGGGGTCGGAACATGCTCGATGGCCCTCTTGGTCAAGAGGGCCGTGACTTCCTTCTGTAGAAGCACCAAGTGATCCCCTGACATGCGGTGGAATTGAGGTGGCATGGCTGGGGGTGGTCTCGAAGGGGAGGGAGTAGCCCCTTCGGACAATGTCCAAGACCCACCTGTCCGAGGTGATGGTGCGCCAGTGGGGAAGGTGATGGCGGACCCTGCCCCCTACTGGCGTGCCGTGCACCTGAAAGGAGGGACTAGGAGGGCTTGGAGGCCGCGGACGGGTTGGAGGTGGTGGCCTGACCCGCACGCTGGTTGCCCGATCCGCCACGGCGGAATCCACGTCCTCGGCCACGCGAAGACGCCTGCTGCGCGGGCCGGTGGCTGGGCTGCTGACGTGAAGGGGCGCCCCTACCGTGGCCACGATAGGGGCGAAAAGCAGAAGGCAGCGGAGGGCGTGTAGCAGAAAGGCCCAGGGACTTGGCAGTAGCCCGTGAGTCCTTAAAGCGCTCCAACGCATGGTCTGCTTTGGACCCAAAAGACCGACTCCATCAAAGGGCATGTCCATGAGAGTATTCTGGACATCCCCTGAAAAACCAGTGGTTCTCAGCCAGGCGTGGCGGCGGAGCGCCACCGTCGTTGCAATCGACCTGCCCAGCGAGTCGGCGGTGTCAAGGCCACAACGGATAGTGTATTTGGCCGCATCCCTTCCTTCCGCAATGGCGCGGGAAAGCAGTGCCTGGACCTCCTCAGGGCACTGGGGCAAAACATCCGCCACCGAATCCCACAGAGAGTGGGTATATCGGCCCAAAAGACAAGCGGTGTTAACGGACCGCAAGCCAGCACTGGAGGAAGAAAAACCTTTCTTCCCAAACTGATCCAGGCGTTTGGATTCCCTATCCGGAGGAGCGGTAGGGAAGGCGGTTTGGGAAGCGGAGGCTTGGACAACCAAGCTCTCAGGAGTGGGGTGGACAGAAAGAAACAGGGGGTCGCCCGGAGCGGGGCGATGGCGTCGTGACACGTTCCGATCCACAGGAGCCCCTGTGTTGGGCTTGGACCAGGCGCCCAAAAGAACGTCTGTGAGGGCGTCGTTAAACGGCAGCACAGTCTCCGCAGAGGAGGCTGCCGGCTGAAGCACCTCTGTCAAGATGTTAGGCTTGACCGTCAAAGTAGGGAGCTGGAGACGTAAGGCCCCAGCAGCCCTACGCAACACCGTACCAAATTGGCCCCCTCCTCCGTAGCCACGGGAGGAGACAGCATGCCAGTGTCAGGAGAAGTATCCAGACCACTGGCCTCCCCTAGACTCTCTGTCCAGTCCTCATCATACTGACAGTTGCGAGTCAGAGGGTCATCAGACCCCTCCCAGTCCTCCTGGTCCTCCTCTGGTTCAAAATAAGGAGGAGGAGGGACATTTGGGACCCAAGGTCCCATCGGCGCCGGAGCCGGCGTCGAGCGGCGTCGCTCCGGGTCCATGTCCGGAGCCGGAAGGAACCGGGGGACGACGCCGCCCGGAGCCCAGGGCGGCGTCGAGAACGGCACCGGAGACATCGGGCGCCGGCGGAGGTGTCGTGAGGTCGACCGGCGTCGATGGGGGTTGTGGAGCCGGGATCGAGGCCGGGGCCGAAGCCGGAGCCGGGATCGAGGCTGGAGGCCCGGGCGACGCCGGAGCCGGAGCCGCCGGCGACGCCGGAGCAACCCCATCAGGGCCCGCGGGGCCCGAAGGCGCACCGGAGGGGCCTGAAGGCCCGAAGAGGCGGGCCATGGCCGACAGGAACTCCTGTACCTTGGCCGGATCCGCCCCCGAACCCGGGAAGGGCGGGTATGACGGGGGCGACTCCACAGGCAAGTCCGGGGCCGCGGGGGCGGGGACGGTGCCGGGAGGGGCCTCAGCCGAGTCGCGAGATCGGCGAGGCGAAGTCCGAGAGCGACGATGCTTCTTGGACTTCTTGTGCTTAGACTTACCGGACGAAGAAGACTTCGACGCCGACGACCGGTGTGCACTCCGCGAGCGACCCCTGGACCTCTCACGCGACCGGGGCCTCCGTGGAGCCGAATGCCGGGCCTCGAGGAGCTTTCGAGACCGCTCTCGCAAAGCTTTCGGGTTGAGGGCCTGGCATTCGGGACAAGACTCGGTGTCGTGGCCTCGGCCGAGGCAGAAGAGACACTCCCAATGCGGGTCGGTGACGGACATCATCCGCGCACAGGCGCCGCATCGCTTGAAGCCGGGCATCCCTACGACACCTTAAAGATGGAAAAAAAAACAGTGAAAAAATCACCAAAAATAATGGTCAAAAATTGACCAGGGCACTGCTCTTCCCGGATCTGCGCTTGCTGGCGCGGAAAAAGAAGAACTGACGTCAGCGCGCAGGGGCGGCGTCTAAGTACTGCCCGCGACGTCATCCCGGCGATCACGACGCCGACGACGGACGCAGAGCCGCACGACGCCGCCTACCGACGCGCAAGGGTACTGCTACGCAAAACTTTCCGGATCCAGCCTGACGCCTGGGGATATTCTAAGGTAAGGAATCTATCACTAACGTGTCTCTTTCAGATATAAGAGGACGAGCACATAAATCCACAACGTAGTGTGGTTTTATTTTTCGTTGCAGCTTGGAAACTACAAATCCCATAATCCATCAAACGAGAAGCACTTGACACTTCCTGTCAAACAGGATATAGATTAACCTAATGCCTGCAATCATTCCCGACTCAATCTCACGGCGGGAGGATTGCTTTATACAATGAAGAGAGAAAAAATCTTCGAGTAAGTAAGCAGCCCGCTTTTTATGAATTGTTCGGCATCATGCTTTCGGAATGCAAAGAAGCGCGTGGTAACCGCGGTGTGCTTCTCTTTCAGAGACACGGCGCGTATAGTCAAAACACGCTGCTCTAAAACGATAATGGCCATGAGTGCACATACCTACAAGTAAGTGCATTCCTTCATTAAGGGTTGTAGTCTTATAAACCCGGCAAAACAACGAGAAATAATGATAATAAGTGCTCATTTACTCTCTTTTTTCTAGTTAGCGTGGTAATTGACCCGCTTTAGAGAAAAATTTTATTGAACGAATTTGAATGGCGAGCACAACTTGAAAAACTATCCTTCCAGTCGCCCCTTGCAGATTTAATCGTAAGTTTCACGATACACACATTTGTTTATATGGGATACAAAGTAACAAAGACAGTCCAACTGATTTACAATGTCCTGGTTGTTTTAGGTCCTGAAAACCGAGACATCTGATATCCGACTCAAGCACCACAAGTGCAGTAATTCCTATTTCAGGTACTTTAAGCTTAATAGGAAGTGGCAAAATATTAAAATATGGAGACAAGGGAAGGCACACCGTTAGGTAATTCTTTTTTATTTCAATCTCACCTACAGGTTACACCGTGCTTTAGCCCTGATGAAAATCCCGTGATTAATCCTAGGGATTGGAAACCCGTTGGCAATTTCCATCTTCTGCCACAAAGGGCATTCAGAAAATTCTGTACCTCTGGAGAGGGCGTACAATGTCAAATGTGCCCCAAAGAGTAGCACTTTTTTTCCCCGTGTAGCTGCAGTTCCTTACATCTTGCCTAGCGATAGGGCCTTTAGGAATTGCCAAGCATAAGTTCTTTATACTAGTACACTGCTGGTGTAATTTTTTGAAATTTTGTAATTATATTCACCAATGTTGTAGATAATTTAAGATTGTAGAATTGTATTGTCACATTATTTTCACAAAGTATTTTTATGTATTTTATGTGTCGTGTATCTGAAATGTATTCAACTCAGACATGAACTAAATGCTTATACAAAATGTATGTCAAATATATGTGAGTTATATATTGAAAGCATAAGAACTAAATAGTCTTTGCTTTTATCCGCTTAAATAAATAGCGGTATATAAATTGACAGCCAGGTTCCTTGTTCTTTTTCACAATTTGTACAGTTAATTGACACTGGCATTCAAAGTCCCTGCCAGGTGGTTTGCGATCAGGGAAATGCCACAGCGCTCCAACCAACCACAGAGGTGCAGAAGCTTCTGGCAAAGGACCCAGGAAACCACTTTGCCCTTCTTGTTGGTGGATATAATGTCCGTATGAACCTGCACCAGCCTCCCCTTTATGGACAGCAGGAAGGCCTTAAGAGCCAGACAAATGACTTGCAACTCCAAAAGACTGATGTGGAGCCAGGGCTTGCTACAGAGAACAGAGGCCTGGATCTCCACCTCCACCAGAAGACAGTCCCAGCCCAGCAGGGATGCATCTGTTGCCACTGTCAGCTCTTGGTGTGGAAGGGAGAGAGGCTTGCTGCAGGACCAATTCCATTCAAACCGTCACCACCACACACTGTAAGCTGTCTCCTCCTTGATCTGGATGAGATCAGTCAGATATCCTTGGTGCTGGGCCCACTGGACTTTAAGATTCCACTCCATAGCCTGCAAGTGCCACTTGGCGTATCTTACAAGCAGGCTGCAGGAGGCTACGCAGCCAAGAAGCCTGAGAGTTGCTCGCACAGTGATCCAGGGCATAGGCTGAATCATCTGCATCTTAGCCTGAATGTCCTGGTTTCATTGTCACTAGGGAACGCCAGGAACTGCACTGTGTCCAAGACCGTTCAAATGAATGATCACTGACCCAAAGTCGCACTTGACTCTTCCCCCAGAGGCTTCCAATAATCTCAATCGATGATGGGAGGTTTGCCGTCTGTAGGTGGTCTACAACTGACTGTAGCAAGTTCGCCTTCAGGAAAGTCTGGCATCCCTGACCTCTGAAGGTGTGAAGCGACCACCACCATTACTTTCAATAAAACACAAGTGCCGCTGGTCAGGAATATTTCTGGCCTGCTTGGAACTGCAGATAATAGCTCGAAGGATTCCATCAAGTCACCCAGTTCCAAGGTACACAGTCGGTACACAATGAAAAATCATAAAAGGTGCTTCTCAGTTGTTGGTTCAGTCGGTACACAAAGAAAAATCATAAAAGGTGCTTCTCAGTTGTTGGCTCGGAGTACCCCATGATTTTGGGCGACCAACACTATATATTCCTGCTACCAGAAGAGTCTAACAGACAAACCGGTATATTACTTTTGTAAATAGGCCACAAAATTACAGATGAAATTGCTCTCATCTTTTTCTATTTTTTCTGACATATTCCTTTTCTTAATAGTTTCAATGATTAGGTTCTTCTGGGAAATAATGAACCATTCACACAAATTAGATTTTCGTGTAGTTTTCAGAACTGTAAAGCTTTCTAGATTCACCCATGGGTTTTATAAGTGTTTCCATCACCAACTTCAAGTAGGAAGAAGTGACAAAAATAGAACAAAAATTGTCTAATACTTTGAAAAATGCAAAAAAAACTGTGCTCAATATATGTTTTGTTTTTGTTCTTTTTTTACACCTGTCCTTGTTCTGGGAAGATGGTGATCCTAGCACAGCAAACCTTTTGTTAATGCAACTTTATAGACAAAAAAACCATACACTTTCTTTCACTTTCTTTTCCCAAAAAAACATAGATAATCATACAACAACGTTTTGCTATATTTTGGCTATTTTCTTGGTTTCCACAAGGAGAATCCACAAATCTTGGGTATCTTAGAATCTTCAAGAAATGCGCAAAATTGCACAAATTTGGCCTAACTACCTTTTGTGGAAACATTTTTATGAAGGCTTAAGCATGAAGAGTAAACATTAGAAAAAGGCTCTGGGGAGGGAAAAGCCTCAGCAGCTATGGGGTTAAACTGCAAGTAGTCTCACAATCACATTTCCTGTTTTCATACATCATATCAATCAAACGCACTCACCATTATATTTTCAAAACACTATATAATCAGCACCCCTACATGCAAGGTTACTATTGTATAATTATTAGTTTAAAACCTCGATAAGCCACATCACAACCGTCTCAAAGGTCAAGTCTCACACAGCACTTCAATAACAGTCAACAACTACCCATTATGTTTCCAAAGCATTACAAAGCAAGACACCTACAGATCAGGCCAATTTATGTCCAAAGAATTTATTTTTCGAAATCAGCAAGTTGGGCCACACACCCTATCAGTTGCTGTTACTCCCAATCAGGGCAGCCCGTTATTATAGGTGGTTAAACACTGCTTCCCTTCATTTTCCAAAGCCTGATGAGTGTATGTCTAGCTGAGCAAAGGTCAGCCTGAAGGACAGACACCACGTCAGAGTCAGGAGCTTTAACATGCACCAATGTGCAGGTGCTTGGTAGCCTGAGTCAAGCTTTGCCGGGCTGAAGATTTCACAGCCCTGGGGGCAGTGACTTCATCAGTCCGGCAAATCCCTGTAAGGTCCTCCTCCTCATGACTAGAGGGGACGTCACCAACAGAGTCGGCCCTCGACTCTACACCCACCAAGCACAACGACCTTCTACTCTCCTGGCACAACGTCAACGACAAAGACACCATCAAAATCATTAACACCATCCACTCCGGCTCACCTGCCGACCCCTGCCCCCACCACATCTTCAACAAGGCAAGCTCCATCATCGCACCCCAACTCCAAAAGATCATCAACTGCTCCTTCGAGACCACCACCTTCCCAGAAAGCTGGAAACACGCCGAGATCAACGCCCTTCTCAAGAAACCCAAGGCGGACCCAAAGGACCTCAAGAACTTCCGACCCATCTCCCTGCTCCCGTTCCCGGCGAAAGTCATTGAGAAAACCGCCAACAGACAACTGACCCACTTCCTGGAGGAGAACAACGTCCTAGACTCCTCCCAATCCGGCTTCCGCAGCAATCACAGCACCGAAACCGCCCTCATCGCCGCCACGGACGACATCAGGACCATACTGGACAGCGGCGAAACTGCGGCCCTCATCCTCCTGGACCTCTCGGCCGCCTTCGACACCGTCTGCCACCTCACCCTGCGCACACGCCTCCACAGCGCAGGAATCCGAGACAAAGCCCTGGACTGGATCACCTCCTTCCTCACTGGCAGAACGCAGAGAGTCCGCCTCCACCCCTTCAGATCCGAAGCCACCACGATCACCTGCGGCGTACCCCAAGGATCATCCCTCAGCCCGACCCTCTTCAACATCTACATGGCACCGCTCGCCAACATCGTCCGAGCACACCACCTCAACATCGTCTCATACGCCGACGACACCCAGCTGATCCTCTCCCTCACCAAGGACCCGGCCACCGCCAAATCCAACCGCCATGAGGGAATGAAGGGCGTCGCAGAGTGGAGGAAGACTAGCCGGCTGAAACTGAACTCGGACAAGACGGAGGTCCTCATCCTTGGCTCCACCCCCTCCGCATGGGACGACTCCTGGTGGCCGACCACGCTGGGAGCTGCCCCGACACCCACCAACCACGCACGCAACCTGGGGGTCATCCTGGACTCAACGCTCTCTATGACCCAGCAAGTCAACACGGTTTCCTCCTCCTGCTTCAACACCCTCCGCATGCTCCGCAAGATCTACAGATGGATCCCCACCGAAACCAGAAGAACGGTCACCCAAGCACTCGTCAGCAGCAGGCTGCACTACAGCAACACCCTCTACGCAGGAACCACGGCTACACTCCAGAAGAGACTCCAACGCATACAAAACGCCTCCGCACGGCTCATCCTCGGACTCCCCCGCCACAGCCACATCACCACCCACCTGAGAGATCTGCATTGGCTCCCGGTCAACAAGAGGATAACCTTCAAGCTCCTCACCCACGCTCACAAAGCACTCCACAACGCCGGACCAGCATACCTCAACGAGCGACTGTCCTACACCCCGAACCGCCAGCTTCGCTCCGCCGACCTCACACTCGCCACCGTCCCACGCATCCGCCGAACGACCACCGGCGGAAGATCATTCTCCCACCTCGCCGCCAAGACATGGAACACCCTCCCCGTCCACCTGCGTCAGACCCAAGACCTGCTGACCTTCAGGAGACGTCTCAAGACCTGGCTGTTCGACCAGTAGCTGCTCCCCCCCCCCCCAACCCTTAGCGCCTTGAGACCCTCACGGGTGAGTAGCGCGCTCTACAAATGATTGATTGATTGAACAGAGTCGGCCCTGGGAGCTTCCTGCTGTCTATCAATGACACCTCGTCACAGAGTGTGGTGGGGTCAGCAAGTCTCACTGACCCCACTTCACTCAGTGAGGAATTAGGGAAGGTTCCCTCTCACTGGCTGACCCATGACAAGTTTAGCCAATGAGAGGAGGTGACTGGATCGTCTAGTTTCCCTTCCCTCCCTTCCCGGTCCAGGTCCTTCTGGTGCCTTCTGCTTCCCCCTCCCACTACCCACTGGCCCTGCAGTCACCACCACGGCCAGGTAAATGCTTCTTTCTAATGCATGCAAGCACGTATGAATTTAAGTGTATCTGGATGGGTGTGTGCATGTACATGTTTGTCGATGGGGTGTAGGCATGTGCACTTGTGATTGGATGGGTGTAAGTGTGCTTGTTGATGGGTGAGTGCGAATGAACACTTTACTCACCTTCGGTAACAATGTATCTGGTATAGACATAGTCTAGCTGCAGATTCCTTAACTTGTGAATTTTCCCTAGGCGTCAGACTGGATCTGGAATACTTTTCTTAGCAGTACCTCTGCACGCCAGGGAGTTACACTGCATGGCTCCGCCACAACGTCAAATCCGGATGTGACGTCAGCGGAGCCACATAAGTCCCCTCCGGCTCGCTGACGTATGTTTCTTCTGTGAAACTTTCCGCACAGAATGTGGAGACACCATAGAAACTGGCTGTGGAAACAGTGTGCCAAAAAGGATGAAAACTCTTTACCAGAACAAGAGCAATAGGAAGTAAGGTATAATAATACCAGATATGGACTTTGAGGGAAAAGGCCAAAAAACAAAGAAGCACAAGCCATGTCAAACACTGCACAGTGGTGAGTAATACAGCTAGCAAGGAAAACACCTCTCACTCCACTAAACATGTACCAAGGAGGAATGAATGGTATGGCAACCCCATACAAGACCTATGAGACAAGACCAGCGGGTCTGGAGAGTCACACCATAACATAAAGCAGAGATCAGCAGAATATTAAAACCAGTGCGGAAAAGGTGGACCACTCTCACACTATAGGCCACTCAGCAATGGAAATGAGTCGAATGGTAACACCAAGACCAGACCTCATATGTTGTTCGCAGAGTGGGGAGGATGGGTGGGACGTTAAGGAATCTGCGGCTAGACTATGTCTCTACTAGATACATCGTTACCGAAGGTAAGTAACTTGTTCATCTGAGAGACACATCTAGCAGTAGATTCCTTAACTTATGAATTAGATACCATAGCCATAGCCATACCATCTAGGAGGAGGGTCTGAGAACCAATCCTACCAGATAAAAAGACTTGGCTTTTTCATGAAAAGCGTGGAAAGACCACACAAAAACACAAATAATTAGCGACAGCATAAAATAACATAACATGTATATTGTGCAAGCCCACGGCCAACCGTAGGCATTTTGGCGCTGTAGTACAGATGTCCATTGTTAACCAACTCAATAGTAATGATAGTATGGATCCAAATGGATGAAAGGCTCAGTGGACACACCGGAATTGAACGCATGACCACAAGGAGAAGCAGAGGTCCCTGCAATACACACATTAGACTACTGAGCCACACGACCCGGCTAAGCAGAGGACGGCATCTATCTCGGGAAAAGAGAACTTGTGGACCAGAGGAGCCAAGGGGCAAACTACTGTAAGAAAACAATTTCGAAGGGACCCTTCCAACCACACAAGATGAACTAACCCTTCCATCGCAAGGTGTGGAAGAAAAGTCCAAGGACCGATAAAGAGGAACAGATAACCGAGGTAAGGGAAACCAAGCCTGAAGGGGAGTAGGAAGAAATCCTACACAAAAGAACAAGTTACTTACCTTTGGTAACGCATTATCTGGTAGAGACTCTTTCTAGCTGCAGATTCCTTACCTTTGAATTTCCCAGGTGTCAGGCTGGACCAGTAAACTTTTGCATAGCAATACCCCTTGCGCGCACCGTCGGGTGGCTCATTCGGCTCCGCGTGACGTCCTCTGCAGCATCAGTTGTGATGCTGGGGTGTATATAGGCGCCACCCAGGCACGCGGACGTCAGTACTTTTCGTTTTTTCCACGCCAGAAGCACAGAGCCACAAAGTAACTGAGGCAGTCGTGTGCAAAAGTAGGGCCCTGAAAGGGGGAGTAACCCCAACCCTACAATATTAGTCCACAAAGCGGGGAGGCAAGGGTGGGGCTGTAAGGAACTGCAGCTAGATAGAGTCTCTACCAGATAATGCGTTACCGAAGGTAAGTAACTTGCTCATCTGATAGAGACTTCTAGCTACTTTACCTTTGAATTTGATACCCAAGCCATACCATCCCCGCGGTCGGTGCGGACCAATACCTTAAACTAGAAAGTCCTACAGGACCGAGCAGGCAAAGTGCCTGTCTCTGCGGACCTGACCATCCAGGCAGTAGTGTTGCCGCCTGACAGATGTCTTGGACTGGGACACCCTGAGCCAAGGCCTTAGTCGCAGCCCTTTCCCTGGTGGAATGGGCCCTTAATCCCTCAGGGGGCTGCTTCTTTGCCAGGGCATAGTAGATCTGAATGCAGAGAATGGCCCAGCAAGAAATGGTCCTTTTCGGCCCTGCCCTGCCCTTCTTTGCTCTCACATACCCTACTAATAGTTGGTAGTCCACCTGGAACTTTTTTGTGTGGTCAAGGTAAAAAGACAACACTCTTTTTGGGTCCAGCCAGTGGAGACGCTTCTCTTTCTTAGAGGGAAGCGAGGGAGCACAGAAGGTGGATAATGTTATGGATTGAACCAGGTGAAATGGGGTCACTACTTTTGTCAAAAAAAGAAGCCTGGGTGCGAAGCACCACTTTGTCCGGAAAGGACATTAGATAGGGAGGAGAGGAAGATAACACCTGCAATTCACTCATCCTCCGGGTCGATGTAATCGCCACTGAGAAGGTTGTTTTGATGGTCAACAGCCAGAGGGGACAATTGTGTAGAGGCTCAAATCGAGCACACATCAGGTAGATGAGGACCAAATTAAGGGCAGGCGTATACCGTCTTAGTGGAAGGCCGCCTGAATAACATTACAAACTTCGGAAGTAAGGTCAAAAACCATCAACTGCCGCAGCTCAATCTCCACGAATGGAGAAGCAGAGTTGACGGGCTCGGTGGAGGACCCTCCCCTGCTGCTGTGACAGAAGATTCTCCCGAAGGGGCAGCCTGATCGGAGGATCGATGCTCATCTTCAGAAGCTCTGGATACCAGACTCTCCTCGCCCAGTCCGGAGCCACAAGAATGACTTGGGCCCGGTCGCTCCTGATCTTCTTCAAAACCCTGGGCAGGAGTGGTATGGGTAGAATGGCGTACAGCAGGCCTGAGCTCCACTCACAACGAAAGGCGTCGCCAAGCGATAGCCGCCTTAGAAACTCCAGCGCACAGTACTGCTGACACTGCGTGTTCTCTTCGGAGGCGAACAAATCTAACCAAGGGTTTCTCCACTGTTGAAAGAGACCTTGCACCACCTCCGACCGGAGACACCATTTGTGATCCGCTAGCATCGACGGCTCAGTTTGTCCGCCCTGGCGTTCAAAGAACCTGCAAGGTGTTGAACCAACAGGGTTATACCCTGATGTTTCAGCCATGTCCAGAGACGCAGGGCCTCTCGACAAAGGGTCCACGGCCCCACCCGCCTTGCTTGTTGCAGTACCACGGGGCGGTGGTGTTGTCTGTGAACATCTGCACTAGCTTCCCCTTGACAGTGGGAAGAAATGCTTTCAATGCCAATCAAATCGCTCAGAGCTCCAACAGATTTAAGTGGAGCCCTGACTCCTCCAGAGACCAGTGTCCCCTGATCTCCACCTCTCCCAGATGGCCGTCCCATCCCAGAAGTGATGCATCTGTCACCACTGTGAATTCTGGTTGGGGAAGGGAGATGGGTCTGCCGTTGACCCAATCACAGTTCGTCAACCACCACTGCAGATCTCTCGGAGTTCCTTCTAAGATCTGGACCATGTCGGTGAGATTCCCTTGATTTTGTGCCCATTGGAATTTCAGGTCCTACTGCAGAGCCCGCATATGCCACCTGGCATGCTTTACCAACAGGATGCAGGAGGCCATGTGGCCCAACAGCCTCAGAGTGAGTCTCATCAAAATCCAGGATAGAGGCTGAAACATCGGAATCATAACCTGAATATCCTGGACTCGCTGCTCGGGAGGATAAGCCCGAAACTGCACTGTGTCCAGAACTGCTCCGATGAAAGGGAGCATCTGAGAAGGAGTCAGGTGTGACTTCGGCACGTTTATAGAGAACCCCAGCGAATACAGGCGGTCCGCCGTACTCTGAAGGTGGGAGACGACTGCCTGTGGTGAGGACGCCTTCAACAGCCAGTCGTCGAGGTAGGGGAAGACGGACACCCCTAACCTGCGCAGATGAGCTGCGACCACAGCCATCACCTTGGTGAACACCCAAAGTGCACTGGTAAGGCCGAAGGGGAGCACGGTAAACTGAAAGCGCTCGCAGCCTACCTTGAACCGCAAGTAACGCCTGTGGCTCGGCTGGATGGGGATGTGAAAATACGCATCCTGCATGTCCAATGCTACCATCCAGTCTTTTTGGTAGAGGGCAGACAAGACCTGAGCTCGAGTGAGCATCTTGAATTTCTCCTTCTGGAGGAAGAGACTGACAGTCTGAAGATCTAAAATGGGCCGCAACCCTTTGTTCTTTTTCAGAACCAGAAAGTAGCAGGAATAACAACCACTGCCTACTTCTGAAACTAGGACCCTTTCTATAGCTCCTTTGGCCAAGAAAGCTGTATCTTCCTCCTTGAGCAATTTTAGATGATCCTCCCGTCGGCCGTTCCTGATTTGGCAGAATGGGAGGAGGAAAAGAAAAGAAAGGCAGAGAATAGCCTTCCTGAACGATCTGCAAGACCCACGTGTCCGAAGTTATGGATCTCCAGTGGGGGAGATGGCGACGAATTATCCCGCCAACTGGGCTAGTGTGGTCTTGCAGATTCAGACTAGGAGTGCTTGGAGGCTGCGGCTGCCGGGGGCAGGGTGGTCTACGACTTCTGGCCTCCATTCCTGGATCGGAATGCACAGCGTCCATGTCGTCGCACGGCTTGGGCAGTCTGTGCAGGACGGTGGCTGGGATAGGGATGATGGGCTGGAAACCCCTTCAGTTGCCAGGAGCGAAAGCAAGACTGGCCGCGAGGAGCAGAGGACAGGCCCACGGATCTGGCTGTAGCTCAAGAGTCCTTGAACCTGACCAGGGCCAAATCTACCTTTCCCCAAAAAGACGGGTTCCATCAAAGGGCATGTCCATCAGATTGGACTGGACATCGCCCGAGAAGCCAGATGTCCTAAGCCAGGCGTGGCGCCTTAAGGCCACTGTCGTTGAAATCGATCTGCCCAGCGAATCCGTCATATCTAGGTCACCCCAAATGGTGAATTTTGCTGCATCTCTCCCATCCTTGAATGCTTGGGAGAGCACAGCCCCGGCCTCCTCCGGGACTTGTGGCAGCACTTGCGCAACTGTCTCCCAAAGGGAGTGAGAGAAACAGCCCAATAAGCATGCAGTATTCACCAGGCTGGCTGCAGGAAGAAAACTTCTTCCCAAATGCATCCAACCTCTTGGATTCCCTGTCCGGAGGGGCAGAAGGGACTGCGCCCTTGAGAAGTAGAGGCCTGCACCACCAAACTCTCTGGGGTGGGGTGTTGGCTGAGGAACTTCGGATAACCCGGTGCTGGGCGATGGCGGCGTGCAACCGTCCTGTTCACAGGAGCCCCTGTGCTAGGCTTGGACGATGTGCCTAGAAGAAAGTCCGTAAGTGCCTCATTTGAGGGCAAAAGGAGTTCAGATGTGGAAGCCCCGGGTTGAAGCACTACGGTCAGGAAATTAGTCCTGACCTGCACTGAGGGTAGCTCTTGTCCCAGGACCTCAGCTGCCCTTTTTAACACCATGTCATAGAAGCCCCCTCCTCCATAGCCACTGTTGGCGGAGAGAGCATGCCAGTATCTGGAGAAGTGTCCAGTCCACGGGCTTACGCAAATTCCCCATACCAGTCCAACTGCTCCGCAATCTCATCCTGGTGCTCCAGAGGGTCCAAAGACCCCTCTATTCCTCTCCTGAGCCTAGCACATCCTCAAAGTGCTCAGGCGACAACATAGAACCCCTGGGGTCAATCAACGTCAGAATCAGCGTCAAGCGACGTCGTTCCGACTCCATGACGTTCGGGATGAGGATGGGGCTGGCACCGCTGACGGGCACCGGTGGCGCCCCAGTCACCAACTTTGAGTCTGACGCCGGAGGAGGTCGCATTGGCACGACCGGCGTCGACCCGGATCCTGGTTCGGATCAATGAGGCCCCACAGGTGCTGTGGCCGGAGCCGACGGCATCAAACCCAATGGGACCTCTTCCGACCCCGCGGGGCCAGAGGGCTCACCAGCGGGGTTGGCCCGCTCAAATACACGGTGCATGGTCTCGTAAAACTCTTTAATTTGAGAGGGGGCCACTCCGGCTCCCGGAAAGGGAGGGAGGCGCAAAGTCGACCCAGGCTCCGCGAAACCGTGCCTAGGGCATCGGTGCTCCTTACCTCTCTCATCGACGGACGACAGCTGAGGTGAAGATGAAGTCCCCTTAGACTTTGTCTTCTTCTTATGCCTCTTCCCCGAGTGTCCCGGGGACCTCGAGTGGGATGAAGAGGACTTAGTGGTCCGGGAGCGGTCCCGCGACAACCTCTCCTCGATCGCAATGAGCTTCATCGCCCGCTCCCTTAAGGCCTTTGGAGCAATGGGCCGGCAGTCTGAACACAGCTTCGAGTCGTGGTCGCGCGTTCGAGACACCAGAGACAGACAAGGTGGGGGTCAGTAATCGACATCATGCGGTGGCAGACACCGCACGGCTTGAAACCTACCTTCCTCGAAGACATCCCTCGCACACGCAGTTGGAAAGATCTTCCGAATTCGACAAAAGTCAAGAAATAACCTGTCAAAAAGCGACAGAGGGGTAGCTCTTCCCAGATCGGCGCTTAGCTGGAGCAGAAAGAAAAGTGACGTCCATGCACCTGGGTGGCGCCTCTATAGGCACCCCAACGTCATAACTGACGCTACCGACGACGTCACACAGAGCCAAATGGAGCCACCTGACGGCACAGGCAAGGGGTATTGCTCAGCAAAAGTTTCCGGATCCAGCCTGACGCCTGGAAAATTCAAAGGTAAGGAATCTGCAGCTAGAAGTCTCTATCAGATACACCTGACAACAGTCGGTATGGAGCATGCGAACCCCCAAGGTACACTAAAACTTGGGGAAAAACAAGCAGCACCTGAGCGTTCCTGTTCCGATAAAGAACAAACAGAAGAGAACCATCAGAATCAATCCACCTAACCCCTGGAGGGGGAATGTCCTAGAGAAACAGAGCTTACACCAAACGAAGAAAAGCCCTCCCTCCTGTTTCCTGTTCCCCCCCCCTTTTTATTGGTAACAAAAGAAATGGATCTGGAGACAGAAATGTAATCATACCAGCACCACGCGGGCATAGAGGCCCGGGTAAAGAATATATAGCTGTTGGAACAGGCCCTTTTTGCAGGGTTATCCCCAAACTTTTTGCCTTCCTCCTGTATTTATTCTGACCTGTTTTTGTTGGTTTTATGACTCTGGGCACTTGACCACTGCTGATCAGTGCTAAAGTGCATGTGCTCTCTCTTGTAAACTTTGTAAGATTGGTATACACCTGTCTGGCATATTTAATTTACCTGTAAGTCCCTTGTACAGTGGTATCCCATATACCAAGGGCCTGTAAATTCAATGCTACTAGTGGGCCTGCAGTGCTGCTTGCGCCACCCATTGAAGTAGCTTTTCAAACCTGTCTCAGGCCGCTGCCGTTGCAGGGCCTGCGCACACAGTTTACTGCCACAGGGATGTGGCACTTAAAGTGTTTGTCACGTCTAAAACTCCCCTTTTACTACAAATAGGTCACCCCTAAGGTAGGCCCTAGGTAGGCCTATGGGCAGGGTGCTGTGTAGGTAAAAGGTAAGGCATGTCCTGGTAGTGACAAACAGCCTATTTGGTTTATCACTGCTGTGAGGCTGCCCTCTCATAGGTTTGCATTGGGAATTCCCTGAAATGTGCTTCAGTGGTAATTTCTGATATGAAAGGGATAGCTTGGCCATGTTTGGTATGTTTGGAATAGTTGTAATAAATCCTGCTTATTGGTGAAACGGATTTGTTATTACTATTTTAGGAATGCCATTTTTAGAAGTAGGCATTTCTGTGTGCTTTTGAGTCTTTGTGCCCTGCCTAGTTGCTTATTCAACATCTGGTTTAGACTGACAGGTGGGGGGTGCATTCACTCTAGACAGTCACAATGGGGGTTAATGTGTGTCCTGCCTTTCCTGGGTGATTCAGCGGTGGGCTGAATAGACTTTGGCTGCATTAAGAGTGGTGGGATGAGTTTCCCTTGTACCTAAATAAGCCTGGTCTGCATTTAGAGTGGTGGGAGAAGTTGCACCTGCACAGGGCTGTGCGCCTGACTTTCACAATGCTGTCTCCGCCCCCCTGTAGTGTCTTTGGAGTCAGGGCTTGTGATTGAATGGGGGTGTTGTGCACTTCTAATGTTGGTTGAAGAGCCCCCAGAACAAAGACTTTGGCAGTCTAAGTACAGGGGCAGTGACCCCATGAATTTTAGACATTGTGTGGACTTGTAACCAGACGCTGCTGGCTCTACAAAATGCCCATTGCCAGAAAGAACTGTTCTGCTGCCAGGAAGGATCACCATTTGGACTATTTGCTTTGCTGGGTTGGCCTGCTGCTCACTGATTGCTGGGCTGCTGGAGGGACAACCCCTTTGCACTGCCTTATGTGCTGGTCTGCGGCCTATTCCCCTGCTCCCCCCCCCCCCCAGTGATTTCCCAGGGTTTAGGGGCCTGCCCTGGGCAGCGGGAAAATCAGCGCGTGAAGGGTGCTTTTGTTTCCCCTAGCAGCGCGTGCAGCGCTGCACTGCCCAAGTAATTTTGGAGAGACAGGAGAGGAGAGCTGAGGAAGAAGCGCTCTCCCTCTCCCTGCTCGTGACTGCTGCGAGGCGAGTGCGGAGGTTGCCTGGCAACATACCGAAGCCAAGGGTGCCGGCCCGGGAGTCGCGGCCGCTACTGTGTCACAGAAGAAGGGAGGCCCAGCCCCACCCTGCCTGCCCCCAATCAGACGAGGACGTCCAGCATCACTGACTAGGTGACCGGGAGGGGCGGTAGCAGTGCACTGGGGGTCCGAAGATGTGCCTGATCCACTGCCCTGCTCCAGGAAAGAAGAGGAGCTTTAGTGGGGTAGCCAGGAGGAGCTGTGTTGGTAGTTGCCGGGCCGTACTGTTTGACCCCGCGGGGGTCCGAGGTGGCCAGAAGGATTTCAGACTTGCCCGGTGTTAGGGTGAGTCCATCTACCGCGGGCAGCTGCCTTTTGCTTATCGGCACGCGAGGGACCAAGTAAGGTCATCCCACTCACTCCTGCAATAAGGGTGTGCCCCTCACCATGGGTGCACATACCTGGTGGGCACTTGTTCTCAAGTGGCATTGCAGGCAAGCCTGGGACGGGCCCCCCCATTAGGAATTTGTCGCCTCGAGGGAAACAGTACTGGAAGTACCATAATCCCAGCTATAGGCACGCCAATGCTGCTGGGTCCGGTCTCCCTGTGAGGAGTACTGTATAACATTTAAGAGAGCGCAGTCATAGGTTTCTGGAGCATTTCATGCCCCAACGTTGGTATATATATCATTTTATTTGCTATCGTGCATTTTATGCCCTGATGTGGAGATACTGACAGGTTAGAAAATACATGTCCAGGACCTGCATGTTATATACAGTGATGGTGGTTGTATAACCTGTGCACCTTATAAGTGTTTACTTTAGTGCACTACTGGTGTTGTTATGACAAAGGCCTAACTGGCACAGTGACTTAGGAGCTATGTATTGTCATGAACATTGCCTAGTGGCAAGGTGAATGTTGGTTTATGTGATTCGTGGCCTAATGTGCTTTACATATGACACAAAGGGATTTATGATACATGTGATGTTATGACTATTGCCTAGTTGGCAAAGTGATTCACGTAACTGTGGTCTATGTGTTTTATAATACAAATTATATTTTTATATAACCTTGTGTTGAGTCTCTTTTTGTGGTGTGCCTAATGTGTGGTGGGGTGTGGTGTGTGTGTGTGTGTGTGGGGGGGGTGGTGTGTATGTGGGGAGGTGGTGTGTGTGTGGGTGTGTGTGTGGTGTGTGTGTGGGGGGTGTGTGGGGGGTTGGGTGGTGGTGTGTGTGTGTGTGGGGGTTGTGGGGGTGGGGGGTGTGTGGGGGTTGGGGTGTGTGTGTGTGTGGGGGTGGGCTGTGTGTGTGGGATGGGCTGTGGTGTGTAGGGGTGTGGTGTGTAGGGGTGTGGTGTAGGGGTGTGTGTGGGGGCGTGTGTGGGGGAGTGTGTGTGGGGGCGTGTGTGTGGGGGCGTGTGTGTGGGGTGTGTGTGTGGGGGGGTGTGTGTGTGGGGGGGTGTGTGTGTGTGGGGGTGTGTGTGTGGGGGGGGTGTGGGGGTGTGGGGGGGTGTGTGGGGGCGTGTGGGGGGGTGTGGGGGGGTGTGGGGGTGTGTGTGGGGGGTGTGGGGTGTGTGAGAGGGGTGTGTGTGGGTGTGTGTGTGTGTGTGTGGGGGTGGGGGTGTGTTTGTGGAGGGGTGTGTGTGGGGTGTGTGGTGGGGTGGGTGGGGGTGGGTCGTGTGTGCATGTGAGGTTGTGTGTGCATGGGTGGGGGTGTGTGTGGGGGTGGGTGTGTGTGTGTGGGCATGTTTGTGTGGGGGTGTATGTGTGTGGGGGTGTATGTGTGTGGGGGTGTATGTGTGTGGGGGTGTATGTGTGTGGGGTGGGTGTGTGTGGTATAAGTGTGTGGGGGTGTGTGTGTGGGGGTGTGTGTGGGGGGGTGTGTGTGTGCCGGTGTGTGGGGGGGTGTGTGGGTGTGTGTGGGGTGTGTGTGTGGGTCCGTGTGGGGGGTGGGGGTGTCTGGGGGTGTGTGTGTTGTGTGGGGGTGTGTGTGTGTGTGGGGAGGGGTGTGGGGGAGGGGTGTGGGGTGTGTGTGTGGGGGTGTGTGGGGGGTGTCTGGGGGTGGGGGTGTCTGGAGGGGTGGGGGTGTCTGGGGTGTGTGTGTTGTGTTGGGGTGTGTGTTGTGTGGGGGGGTGTGTGTGTTGTGTGTGGGGGGGGTGGGGGTGTGTGTGTGTTGGGTTTGTGTGTGTGGGGGTGTGTGTGTTGTGCTTGGGGGTGTTTTGCGCAAACGCTTCACTCATTGCCTCTGGGATAAGCCTGACTGCTCTGCCAAGCTACCAAGGCGGTGAGCAGGGGTTATCTTATGTATGTAACTACCTTACCCTGACTAGAGTGATGGGTTCTGCCTGGCTTAGGTGCATACCCTAGAAAACCAGAAACCCCATTTCTAACAATAGCCATAAAGGCAACAATGTTAACATGTAAAAACTCAAACACTGTCCGACCAATATACATATGCAGGACAATCATGTTGCAGCCTAATAAGACACAGCAACACCCAAAGGACACTCAGGTTACACATCGAGACACACAGAGCCTAAACAAGCTCCGAGTACCTGTTGACATAATAGAGAAAAAAGGTGGGCCGGGGGAGGGCCGGGGAACTTGGCCTAAAAGACAACGTTGCCTGCTAGAAGAATTGCATGTGGGATGGAATTATCACCAAATGGAAAGTAGGTGGTAATTTGATACATAAGGCTATTTTGGGAATATATTTGATCAAGAGGATCAATTTTGACAGGCTCTTAACTGTACTTTTTTATTTACTTCCGCATAGGTTGCTACCAATGACATTGAAGGTACCCCCTTTAGAAGAAATATCACAATGGTGATGCATGTATTTGGCTAGATGGGTGAGATAGTAGTCACCCCCCTTTTGGTCTTTGAAAGCTTTGCTTAAGTACTGACGGCAATGAGAGAAGGGTTCGACATACACGGCCCAGGTGTTTCTTTATGGTTTCAGTCTTGTGTATTTGTGGCTTGATCTAGATGCCCTTATACGGTTTCGGGCTTTGGGAGCTATTTAATCAATAGGTTTTTCTCCATCACCTTGATTTTGTGTTTTTTTAATATGAAATATGCTTGCACGATAGTTTGTTTTATCTTCACTTAGTGATGCTCACGAAGTCACCATCATTGACTATAGGTCCACCTTGTGCATGCTTTTGCACTTGCACATTGTGTCACGTTTATATCTGAATTGAGCTTGTGCAACCAGTTGTATGTATGGTGTCACAATGGCCATTGTTTATTTTTTATTTTTTGTTTACTCAGCCTTGAGAAAGTTGCGGAACGATTTCCCAGTTTGTGCGATTAAACACGTGTTGGCTGATCAGAAAGAAAAGATTTCTGAAACTGTGTTTACAATTTGTGTATACTTGCATTGATATTTAATATCACTCTACAGACGTGTGCCGAGGATGTTACCATTAACCTGATGGATACACAAGGGTGAGACAAGAGGCTGCCAAAGGAAAACCGTAAACCAAGAAACAGCGTTTCCAATGGGATAACAGGGCGGGATTAGCAGAATCCCGAACCACAGTCAAAGAACAGAACAAAAGCAATAAGCCCAAGTGACCGATGTCACATAAGGATGAATTAACCGCGTAATAGAGGATTCCCACACAGGGCGATTCCTAAAAAATCCACCTACAGTTAGAAGAAGGTCCCATGCAGGGTCTCAAGAAAGACAACTAATCACCAACACCAGAAGACCTGAATGCCAGGGCAGGCACACCTCATCTGGTGACTGTGACCATAAACACCCACAACAGCGTTAAACAGGGACATCCCCTTACGATCGTAGAATGAGAAAAAGTGTAGCGGCAGGCTAAAGGTCTGAACCTCCCAGCTGTCCCGAAACCTACAGAGGGCACCAAATAGGTGAGCCCCATCAAAGGGCATGTCAAGTAAGACTGACTGGACAGCCTTTGAAAATCCGAAGTCATGCGCACCAGCGCAATGCCACAACAGATGCCATGGTTTGGCCAATGGAATCAGTGTAGTCCATTCCGCACTTGATAAGCAACCTGGCCGCCTGGCGGCCGTCCAAAATCAACTGGTTCAGTTCGCCTCTATTAACTTATGGAAACAAAGGCAAAAGCTGCGCCAAGGAATCCCACAAGACATGGTAAAAATGTCTGAGGACGCGAATCATGTTAGTGGAGCGTAATCCCGCACTGGTGGAGAAGACACATTTTCCACAAGAGTCTTGCTTTCGGGACTCTATGAAGTGGGGAATGGGGAAGATTACCCATATCATGGGAAGCTGTACCGGCCTGGACCACAATACTGTGGTGAGTTGGCTGACTAATTAGGCAAGCAGGGTCATCGGGGGCAGGGCGGTACTTGTGGGAAATAGTACGGTCCACAGGCATACCGGACTCTGGTTTAGCCCATGCCCCCAGTAAAATATCAGAAAGAGCCTCACAAAAGGGGAGCACTGGTTCAATCCCCGACTGGCCAGGATGCAGAGCCTCAATAAGAGGGTCTGTAGACTTCTTCACCGCAGGCAGAGTCAAATGTAAGACCTCTGCCGCTCTCTTCAGCACTTCCACCAAGGAAGAACTGGCATCCGAGGCAAGGCCAGGAGGAGATAAATGTGTAGAAGCCGGGGATGAATCTAATCTGCTTGCTTCACCCAACTCAACAATCCAGCTGCCCAACATAAGAGGGTCCAAAAGCACTGGCTGCTCTAAGGGGACCACCCCCTCCTGTCCTTCCACCAACTGGTATTGTGAAGCACACACAGAAACCATTGGTTCCGAACTGGCTCCATAAATGACGTCAAAGGGTGCTGAAACAGCGCCGTATCGACGTCAGCATGGGGAGGAGGAGGGCTGTCGGTCGGGAGACACAAGGGGGAACGGGGAAGCCAACTCTGCAAGGCTCCCAACAGTGCTGTACACTGACTCTGGCTCGGAGCCCTCTGGCACCGTAAGAACAATTGCAGGAGGGACCACCGACATCGCGTCAGAGTCAGCCGGCGCCGCACGTGGAAGCCCCAAAGTGCTATGCACCGGTGCCACTGTGTCCAAGAACCAGACCATCGGAGGGTGAATCCACTGGCGATGTTGCAATCAGTGCGCCTATGACCTCCTTGGAGCCCGGAGGCACTCCAGAGGAAAGCGAGGGTCCAAAGACAAGATGAAGAGCATTGTAATACTCTTGCATCTGATTCCAAGTTGCCCCGGCTCCAGAAAATGCGGGGAGGCGCGGAAGCAACGTCAGAGCGAAGGCCTCTGTGCTGGGATGCAAGGAGTCTCTGGAATCCACGTCGCGAGTCGAAGGAGCCATAGAAGGCCGACACTTCGATCTCTTGCGATGCGCTTACCGTGAGATGAAGTCGGGGACAGGGACTGTTGCCATCGACCACGGGATATAGAGCGACGCTCACAGGAATGACCTCTGGACTGGTTAACTGCAGACCAGGAAGATGACCGATGCCTGGAGGAACAGGAAGTCCTCGACAACCGTGCTGTCAGGAGCTTCATACATCGCTCCCACACTGCCTTAGACTTCAAGCGCTGGCAGGTGTCAGATTCTTCGGCGTTGTGATGCTCGCCCAAGCACCACATACAAATAGAATGTGGATCCAAACCCGACATCTGTTGAGCAATGGACCCACAGGATTTAAACCCAGAGGGCATAGAAGGCGGCACACTGCTTCAGATGAAAACATTTGTCACAGCAGGCTTAAAAAAAAAAAAGCCAGAGATACGCTACTCCGGATCCACATGCGGCACAGAAAAAGAAAAAATTGACATCAGCGCGCCAGAGGGGACTTATATGGCTCAGTTGACGTCACATCCAGAGTCGTGTCAGCCCCCCGGCGTGCAGAGGTACTGCTGAGAAAAGTTTCCGGATCCAGTCTGAAGCCTGGGGAGAATTCACAAGTTAAGGAATCTGAAGCTATATGTCTCTATCAGATGTGTGTGCCCACTTGTGAGTGGATGGGCGGAAGTGAGTATGCACGTGTGTCAGCCCCACTACTGGTAACAATTACGAGTCACCACTGCTCAATATATTCCAAATTGGCATTTTAACCAATTAACTTCATTTAAGGCCGCTTTATTCACAAAGAATTCTCCTACAACCACTTCTCCATTATGTTTCCACAACTCTAAACAACCACGCACCTACAGAGTCACCAGTAAAGCAACAAGTCTCATATCATGTGTGAGGAAGTCAATAACAGCATACTCCATATTATTGGTCTATCTAACTGATAATTCCAAAAAATGTACAGTTCCAAATCAAACATTACTGTGAATATCAAAAGGGGAGGATAGGAGCACACTGCTTGGCATAACAGTACATATTTTTCTCCCAGGTGCATTATAGTACATGTAGTGCATTTAGTATTTAGTTAACTCACAGGTATAGAAGAGTTTTCTACTCTTGGCAAACTCCCCATGAAGCCAGAGGCCACTATCCTCTCCGAAACAAGAACTGTCTCTTTTTTCCCTGGCAATCACCATCAAAGGAAGGGGAATGAAGAATAATGATGACAACTCACAGCCTTGCCCAGTGGATTAACAGTGACATGTCTGTGTAGCATCACCTGCAACTCCCTTACCAAGCTCTTCAGCCTTGCCAAATGGCAAATGCATTGCATCAGCCTTCATCACCTCAACAAGTGAGGAAACCTCTGGTAGGATTCTACCCCTACCCTCATGTCCCCTTTGATAATCCTAGTCTTGTCCCCAGGGCCTTGAACGGGATCCACTACAGGAGTCCATTCCACTGGGAGGTCTTTATTCCCTTCCCTCATCCAATCACCATTGATGCTCCCATGCCTCACTCAATGACTTAGGAGAAAAATGTGTGCACCACTCCTCATTAAACCCCTGCATGGCCACAATCTATGCCCAGATGCTACTGTGGAAGGGGTCAAATGCCTTGTCCAGTGCAAACTTTAAGCAGGGGCCAGGGTATATCATAATACTGTGGTAAATGTAAGTTATGGTTGTTTATTTCGAATAAACAATAACCGAATGTCAGTTGCAGGAATGATATAGGTGCAATTTAAAACAAAGTGAAATTCACTAGCTATGGTTACCTATGCACCTAGCCTTTCAATACTGTTATAGAACCTGTGTCCTATTGTCAAGAACTAGATGTCATTGTAAAGAACATATAGAGAACATAGGCTGCTTTGACTGCACTGACAATACATATTCACATACAAATTGTAGATCTAAGGCTGCGGCATCACACTCTGCACACAAACACCATTGCAGCAGATACATTTAAAATCAAGGGTGTATTTCCAGTGACAACAACAAGAAACGAAGACCAGGATTTATCTGCAGCTTCTGCAATGTCATGGATCATGGAATCCGCTAGTTCGCATCTGTAGTGTCTTGCGAGTTAACAATGACGGGACCCTTTTGGCTTCTGATGAACTCCGTAGAGCTATGACATGATGGATAGAGTGTATTTGCGGTGGAGGTTGCTTTCGAATGTTGAGTTCGCAGTTACAAGCAGAAGAATAAAGAAGTGTGATACTAAGCTCCGTATGTGGCGTAGTCCTTTGTCGGTAACCAGGCTGATGAGGATGCTACAAATGGCGATGAGGATGGGGTCAGTAACCCAAAGATTGACAGTCTTCTCTCCGAGAGTTTGCCGTGGACCAGGCAAACTGCTCGTGTGTGCCACGTGTGCCCTCACCAAAGTACAGCATCGATGCTGAATGCATGTGGAGTCAAAGTGCAGTTCCAGCCACTGTGAAGCAGTTGAAAACAAAAGCATTTAAAGAGAGTCTACACGTCGTTGGTCAGTCCATACATATAGGTACCGCGCTACTACACAACATAGAGCCATACTTAGTACAGAGTGATAACGCTGCGTTTACATGTCCTGTAAAGCAGAGATTAACCAGGTGTAAGCAAGTGCACTGAGATGCCAGAAGCAAAGCAACCTAGAGGCAAGAAAGGGTTCTCTGCTTACCAGAGGTAATTGAAGAGTCTTCATACTGCAGCACTGGGCAAAGGAACCCAAGGAGAAGTGCCTGGCGTTGTGCTTACGGAGCCGTCCATACCTGAAGAGGCGAGCCAACAAAGCAGCTGAGTGTGGGCTCACAACTCCACAGTTCTTTGAAGAGTGAAAGTTAGCGAGGGGTTCTTAATACTGGCAGGTTGTTGTTCTGATGGAGACCAAGAAGAAAATCACGTTTCCAGTTATGACCAAGAAAGATCCAGAGGCCAGTACGTCACAAGATCAGAGAGAGTGAGCTAGAAACGGCGCTGAAAGATCCCGTCTCATTAAGTTCCACACTGGTCTACAACGCTGCTGCTTTCTTGAAACCACCATCATCATTTGATAACGTCAAAAAGCAAAATATTGGTGACCGATGAACTATGTGGATAGAGACATTTGAAGATTTCATTGATGCACTTGAAGAGACCAATAACAAAAAGATCATCAAATACCTCAAACATCTTGCTGGTGATGGCGTAAAGGAAGTCAAAGAAAATTCCACAAACTGACGAAGAAATTACAAACTGTCAGATTAAAGACACCTTGAAAGTCCAATACCCAATGTTAAGTACAAAAGATATATTTTCAGACAAGAACGACAGAAAGGGGGCAAAACCATCGATGAATTTGTAGAAAGACTTGAGACAGTCATCAAACACTGTAAATTCAATGAATTTAAAGATGAAAATTCCATACGTCTCAGGGTCATTGATGGAGTTTGTCTGGTTCATTCAGATGGCAAACGCTGAGAGAAACTCGGAGTCTGAAACGAGTGTTAATGGCTGCTAGAGCTGAAGAGCATGCCGATCGACAAGCTACTGACATGAAGGCCGCAGGTGCCCAGAATTAATCAGTCATGAGTGTGAAAAGCACGTCAAAGCAAAAGACTGAAGGACATAAGGTAATGTCAACACGTAAAAAGAAGTTATGTTTTAGATGAGGTTTCTCGTTTCCACACGAAGACAAATGACCCTCCATTGGACAGGTATGTAAGGGCTGTGGGAAGGAGAACTCTTTTATGATGATGTGCAAAGCAAAGGAAAAACAAATGCGTCACAGAGCAAGGACAAAATGGCTGCCAGAAAATTCCCGAAGCAACGTTCGACGCACACCTGCAATGCCCAACGGGGACGTCCGATACGACAAATCAACACTGAACGAAGTCAATCGTCATCTAAACCATCGTCAAACAGTTCCTCCATATCAATACAAAGTGAAAGTGAAGAAGATGGTTGTGCAATATCGATGTTAACTTCGGAAAAGCATGTTCATGTTGGGCTGCCTGCATGTGAAGAAAAATGTCAGTCAAAGAAAAGTCAGCATACCAAACCACCAAAGTCGTTCAGAAATTGTCAGAAAATTACACCGAAAATTAATTGTTTTATATTACCTTTCATCATCGACAGTGGGGCATCGAAAACATTATGCCCGAGGAGAAATATAATGAAATGCATCCCTTACCACAACTTATGCCGTTGAAAACCAAAGTGTATACATGGGCTGCATGGACACCCTTAAAAAGTCAAGGTTCATTTGTAGCGATGATGAAACACAAGAAAACGAAGGTGCAAGAACCCATCCATGTGCTTCCAAGGACAGCATCAAGGCCGGTCTACTCCACTTCAGCACAGTTGTTTCATGGTTTGGAAAAGCTTAAGACTATAAAAGTAAAGTTGCATAATAATGAGGACGTCCGTCCTGTTGCTCAGAGACATAGGCAAATTGCTTTTCATTTTCAAGATGCTGTTGAAAAAGAACTTGAATCATTACTTAAGCATGATATCATTGAGCTTTCTACTTCTTCAACGTCATGGGTTTTACCCATTTTGATAGTGCCCAAAAAGGACAGTGAAGGAGCAGTACGCATATACGTTGACATGTGTCAGGCAAACAAGGCAATTGAACGAGAACATCATCCAGGTCCACACATTACTGATATGATAACAATTAAATGGTGCAAAGGTTTTCTCTCGCCTTGACTTGAACTTTCACCGGTGGTCAAGAGAGGTGTTGAATGGTAAGCTCTCAATGTATAGTTTAACACAGTTTTTAAATTGAGCTTCTCAAGGGTAGCACGCTGTGAAGGTTTCTTTGGCGTGCTCATAAATCTTTCAACCAATCCATTGGCTTGCGACCACAGAGGAGTGCTCTTTTGATGCTTTATATTCAGATGCTCCAAGTCTTTGAACTCCCGACTATTAAAAGGCAGGCCATTGTCAGATTTTAGTACGGCTGGTACACCCCATGTCATAAAGATGCCATCCAGTTTCTCAATGACTCAGTCTCGAGTGGTGGATGAGAGATCATCAATTAATGGAAATTGTGAGTATTCGTCCACAATCACCATCAGGTGATATCTGTTGTTGAGTGGACCGAAAAAGTCAATGGCTATTCTCTCCCAGGCATGCTTCGGGAGATCTGACATGTTTAGGGTGTGGAGTAACTCTTGTAGATAGGCAATTGCACAGAAGGCAGGTCTTTAATTCCTTCTCAACCTGCATGCTCAATTTGTAAAATCAACCATATATTCCCACCAATGGAAGCAATATGCGTAAAATTTCCAGGACGCTGTTTTGGTGAGATTTTATTTCCAACTACATCGCAGACTATGGCCTCCTAAACTTGATAGGCAGAGAAAGGAAGCCCCATCACAATGGCAGCCAAAAACATGAACGACTCAAGTAGTACATGCACAAAGGCATCAAAACTCTTTCAACCCTACTGATGCTGAATTAAATACAGGCATTCCATTAAACATTTCAAAATTCAGCTAAGATACTAAGTGTTTGCTTAAGGAAAACAGCGATGTGAATTAGTGTATTGATTAAAGGGGTAGTCTTTTTAGGACCTCTGGTTTCATAACTAGGTAAAGGCGTGGGCGATGTCACTGGCCTCAACCTCTATAAGCAGCATCCCTATATTAAGGACAGAAAGGCAACCTGCAACATATTCTAATCCTGCAGAGATGCAGAACTATATGGAGGATGCCATGCAGATCATGATTCAACTGTTGATCATCGGACAGGGAAGTACAGGTGTTCAACAATTTCTGACAAGGAAAGGCCTTTTTATATGATCAGAGGTCTTCTACGATTAACATCTGTAGGTCCAATAACCTTTGTTAATTGCATGATTTATGAGCATGAGGCGAAGAAGATGCATAACACGTAAAAGGGTAGTCTATACATTTTTGTATTTTACCTAAGGGAAATACTAACACTTGCAAGCTAAAAGCAAATGCCTCATTCACAGCCAAACAATACCTAATAGCAGACCACCACCTGCTGGGCACTATATCTTCCTACAACAGCAACAGGGAAGCAGCTGAAAGCTTAAGATTGTGGCGGACGATGATAACTATTGCCTGCAAAGCAAGGATTCTGATTAGCCAAGTGAAATTTTTTTTAGATCAGGGTGGTAGCATAGTTCTCACATTAATATCTAAATCAGTGGTTCTTAACTTGTGGTTCGCAGCCCCCTTGGGGTCCACATCACCTTTTCAGGGGGTCCACGGCTGCTTAAAAAAATTAAAAGATATTAGAGTAAAGCATATAGACATAACAAAAGCAAACTTAAAAGTTTTAAAATGTTCTGTATATGTGAAGACATTTTAAATTGAAAGGCAAAAATGAAGCTGGTTTCATCTTGATTATTGAGCAGCACAAGTACTGCAAACGAAAACTAATAAAGACTATTGGAGGCCTAAAATGAAGGAGCAACGGCTGCACCAGCAAAAAGAGAGCAAGCATTAGGAGCGAAAAAGAAAGTTATATGCTAGGGTTTAGCAAATGACTTTGTACTTTAGAAATTAAACTATATTTTTAAAACCTCCAACTTTTTCAATACTATAAAAATTTCAATTTTCACATTTTTGTTTGTAAATTTCCATAATTTGTGTATCTGTTTGATGCATATGTGTGTGTGAAGTTTTGATGTCCAAATCATAGAAATTGCTTATGCTTGGGTCCCCGGCTTCTAGTAGTGATTCACTGGAGTTCCCGGAAGTCAAAAGGTTAAGAACAGCTGCTCTAAATTGTTAGATCACGTTTGAAAATCTGTGGATTATTCTAACCTACTGACTTTATTATGCACAAATAACACATTACAATTGCTTAAGGTCACTTATATTAACAATTGTTTTTAATTAAATCATAAAAATGTATTCGCAACATGTAGAAAGGGTTCACTATCTTAAAGGCAGAAGAGAAAAATAATGCACTGCTAAATCAAATTAAATACTTTCTTTTTCTGGCTTAAATTTTCTAATATACAAGCGAAGCCCGCAAGCTCAAATGTTATTACAATAAAAACTGCACTATAGCTCATTTAATTTTCTCAGAAATCAAGCTCCAATAACATGGGAGGTATAAGTTGCATACAAGATATTCAAGGCAAAATCCGCAATAAATGTAAATTTGTTACATCATACTATGTGGCCTTGATATTCTGAACATATCTGACAAACTTCATTACTGCTAAGAATGCCGCAAGATGAAAATACTTTGTATCTAGAAATAATTAAGCATCAGCTGCAGTAGCATTCTCATTTGAAACAGTTCCTGCTAATTCGTTCTTTAACAAAAATGCTTGTTTTTGACATTTGACAATCACGAGGACTTTCAAAGACTAATGAGTCAAATACTCTGCTGTGGGAAAAGAAAATAGCACTTCCGACGGTGACAAAAGGCTTTCTCTCGATTCCCAAAGGGTTCTGAATCAAACGAGGAGAATTCACAGTGATGCATAATTTGTGAACGGTCGTTTTCAAAAAACCGATCTAACAAATCCAGTTACTGATATTATGTTAAACGTAACAGGATTACTGTTGTGGCCAATTAACTCAGATTTGACAATTTTTGAATGGTAAATTATTTACTTTCCTGCATTCTTCTCGTCTCCACACATGCAATGGTCAGTTTTTATCGCAGCAGTGTGTTTAAAGAGGTTTGTGACACGAAACCAATGACTAAGATAAGGTGAACAGTATATCATATGGGGTCTCATGAGTAAGACTAAGAAGGCAAATACTCGAGCCTAAAAACATAAAATGATGAATTTTTGTAGCTGGCCACTGGTAGCATTATCAAAAACATGCAACTCGATGGATCGGTACTTGAAATGTTGTCTCCTTTAAGTTTAATTAAAAAAAATCCAATTCTCAATATTCAGGGACCAATGACCAGAAACATTTATTCTGTGCGAGCAAGTTGATACATCTAAGTTGTAGGACTAGAGACTGTGCTAGTCTGCACCAGCCAGCTTGGTGTGGAATAGACGTGGAGAGGGAAACTGCTTCTTAGACTGCATGGAGATAGACAAAGGGGAATGTATTGAGTAGATTTCCTAGCATTTCATAAATAAATTGTTGCTCTTATCATATTGTAACCATTCCAAAAATTATTTTATTTAGCAGTAATGTCAACTTTTAATGTAGTACTTCCTGCTTTCGGTGGGTCTTTTGCTTCCCATTGTCCTACCCATGTACTTGGAGAATGATCCCGAGCCCTGCTAGAGGACTTGTGATCCTTTTCGTTACCCACCCTTCAGAGATTAGGGATTGTTGCTCTCCCCTTGCCAGCCACACCTTAGTGTGGTGTGGGCTCTAGTGATTGGACAGATTTTATGAGTACCTTGAAATTGCAACTATATCAATGTTCAATGGTATTCCAGGCAAAGGGCAGGGAGGCTAAGGGCAAGTTCCTTAATAACTTCCCACGAAAAGGCAGAAACCCTGCACCTCTGCAGGTTTACTCGCTCCTTAGCCCAGCCCTTGTTTCTCCAAATTAGTTTGCAACGATTCTGCTCCTGAAGTCAATACTGGCAACATTTTTACTTCAAATTCTGATACTGTACAACCCCTCCCACAAAGGAAACCCTAAGCACCTGGAGAACTATAAACCTAATAACCTGCGTTACACCCCAACCCCAAAAACATGCCCGTCTCATCCACTCCTAATCTAAACCGGACAGCTCAGTCCAAAAGGCCTGATTATACCTATAAATCTTCTCTGTGAACGCACGGACTGTTTGGATATAATTATTTGCATGTTTTTGTGCTCAGGCTCTCCACACTTCTTCCACCACACATTAAGATTCTACATTCCCCAAGAATACAATTGGAGCACATCCCCAGAACTTCCAAACACGTCCACCATTAATAGACAGAACCAATGAACACATTTCTCATATACATGCAATCCGAGGGCAAAGTCAGTGTGAGAACTACTCTACTGTGAGCAAAGCATTATGTAAATGCAATGACAAGCCCACTCAACATTTTAGGAGTGGGTAAAATCAATGCATATCCCTCAACGATTGAGCTATCTCTGCGTCTCTCTCCAATTCTAAACCTCAGAAATGGTGAGTCAAATTTGAGTAGGTCCTCTGGAGGCTACACCTGGGCAAAGCACCATCTCCTCTTCCTCTCAAACGCTGCTGTAATCTCTTTTACAGTTCCTGATACAAGAGAGAAATGCTTATTATAGTGGCAAATTTAATGGTAACCGCTAGAGATAAAGCTAAAGCTGGATAATTTCTCCATAGGCTGACAGTTGTGGTACACTTTCAACAGTACAGAGCGAACAAGGATCTACACCCACCAGACACAGGAGACAGACTCTAAACAGCCTTTTAAATAGGGACTCCACAGATATCTGATTTACGTCAACACTCTACCTACATATTGCTCCTCAGCTGGATTCTTACCTTTAATTCCATTTTCTACACAGTCTTGACAGCCAGCTACTGCCTTATAATTGCGTTCTGTTTTTACATCCATCCAGTGGATTGTTCTAATATATTTTAGTAGTCGCATATGTGGATTCTTACATTAAATTACCTTTTCAATGGACAGCTATGACTGTATGCCCGTGTCCAGTTCCTCTTATGGGAGTATGACATGGGACAGCTTTTTTATGTAACTGTGGGTATATATTCATATCTAAATGTTTCCCGTACTTTATTTGCATGTTCGCTGATTCGGATTTATTCAATATGTGATTTCTATATATGTTGCTTATGCAGAGTTTGTAGCTAAAGTGCATCCTATATTTTATAAAATGTTACAAAATATAAATTAACAACTAAAAATATAAATGTAAGCGCAATCGTTTTTGAGGTAGGAATTACAGGTAACCAGAACAGCAAGAGTACACTAACTGCAAAGCTTAGGGGCTAACAAAAAACATTATTGAAAAGCAATGTTAAAAGCAGTACAGTCTAATTCCTCAAAATACAGGGATAACTAAAATGTGACAGCTGTGGAAAATTACTCATAAAACAAAGTTAATTTAAACAACTTGCAATCAGCGAAGAAAAACTTAATACGGGATGAACAGAGAGAAAATCCTAAAATGCAGAGCACTAATAAGCACTTGGATTGGATCGGTGGGAGCTAACGAACCGCAATTCTTCATTAGCAGGCTTAAACTATTGTTATAGGACCACACAGGGAGCGTTCCCGGCCCCATGGTTAACAGCTCCCAGTCAATCTCTGTGATGTGCTCTGGATGGATCCTCCCTCAACAGGCCGCCTCCCAGCACACCCCTCCGCTTGGCTCCTTCCATCCACACAGCGAGCTGAAGCTTTAATTCACCACAAGGCCTTGAACAGCAGAGCTCATCCCTGCAGCGCTGTTCTGCCTTTATCCCCAATAGATCGCCACAGCGGACCTCTGCCTTTCTTCCTCTCTTCTCTGAAGCTCTTCTTCAGCGTTTAGCTCATCTTAACCGTGCCTCCCTGAAGGAGAATGTGAGCCTGATCATCATAGACTAGTCAGAACGAAGAAATGAGAAAAAAGAAATAAAGATGGTAGTTTGTTTATTTTTCCGCACTTGTCTGTGGCTATGTAGGTTTCCCCTCAGTGCGGCAGGGGGAGCAGGCGTTGGACGCCGTAACAACAGCTTCTGTGAAGAGAGTGCAGCAGGGATCCACATGGACATAAAGGAATAGGGGTGCCACAGGGCAAAGCAACTGTTTTTCAAGACCTCTATGTGAGTTACATCTCCGGCGTCCCTAAACTCAATTTTTTGGGAAGCCAATAGCTTCAATACTCCTCCTACCTGAAGGGCAATAACAGCTGTTATAGTCTAAAGATGCAGGTAACAGCACTTAATAGCGGTACCGAAACTTTAAGCACATATGTAGAAATGTAGAATAAACATATGGCACATGGAGCAGTAGAGACAAAGAAGCAGAAGAGCCCAGGTTTTTGTTTAAATAACTACCTTTTTAAGGTTCAATGATCAAAGCTAATCATGATTGCACTTTGCGTTTTTTCAGTGAACGTATACATCTGATGCTATACTGCATTCAACTTCTAGAGAAACAAAGCCCACTGTGGATGGCCAATGTACGCTGCGAATGGCCTTCGGCTGTACATGGCAGGGGTTTGACACTGCGGCCATCTCTCTGTGTCAAACCAACCCTGCTGCACAGGGCTGTGGCTTTGCAGGAGTTATCCAGCACCCAGTACTCCGTGGGTAGCCAAACCTGTCGTGCACAGCTGAGGTGCTACAAATAGATTTTTTTACATATTCTTTCAGGATTTGTTGATTTTGACACCCTTAGGTTGATCCATGGGGTCTAAAGTGGGTTCAAGGTTCAGGATCCATGAATCTCGCAACAAAATGTACTTTTTATAAGTTAATTTTAATATCAAGGGGGTGGTCTCTTTGGGGTACCCTCCCCCCTGCACAATAGGTAGGGGGTGGTGGTCAAGCTATGTTGACCATGCCACTTTATGCCTTCTTTTTTATTTTTTCTCAGTGCGGTGCCCAGTGAACTGTGTTGGGGAAAGATATCAGCAACAGAAACTTTTCAGCGAGTTAGACAATCAGATCACGTAGATTCATGAGTCCAGCTTCAGATGTGCAAATTCTCAATTGTTGATATAACGAAAAGCTCCCGCTGCCAATGGTGTGCCTATTTTTTAATATGTATTTGCAGTTTCTACATTAATACGTTTTTGGGACCCTGCCCACATATTGTGAAGCCTCCGTCCGAACCCAACTTCCCCATCACCCTGACGCAACTAAGTGCTTACAAACATGCAGACTGCTTCTTTATATCAATTTGCTGACAAAAACAATTGGGCCCATGCTCCCAAGGACTCGTTAATGCAATACTTTCTCACGTCACAGATTTAACTCCTTGTCCTCGTTAAACTATAATTATAACATGTACAAATGAAAGAATAAGTACAGCATGAATTGTATATGTATATCCGCTGAGAGTAGTATGCTATTTTTTTTACTATTGAAAAAGGAGGAGAGGGAAATCATGGCCCACAAAAGGCCTTGCCTCCTGTGAGCCATGGCCTCAACCCACCAAACACACAAATACATAAATGGAGATATAGGCAGGGTATTATTGTTTTTAGACAGCGTCTAATTTTCTGAAACTAATCAACCCCTGTATCTTCCTTAGTAATTAAAGATGGCGAAGGGAACAGAGCTGGGTTGCCAAGATCTTTCAGAGATGATTCAACATGAGCTATCCAGGGAATAACTGTACCCTTATCCAACTGCAAGCAGTCTCTAATGATATTCCTGTTCAAGGTTGCCTTTGGGTTAATCCATACCGAAATCTACAATAAAATAGGAGGTAACGCAATACGATCATTCAAATTTGGCAGGCCCAGCTCGCTGTGACAAATAAAATGCAACTTAGATGGAGGTTGGTTCAATAAACTCCTGCAGATACGGTTCTCCTCTAACTGTAAGGGACTAGTGTTAGTACAACCCCAAAGTCCTGCATCATAGCAGGCAGTACAGGCAGACTGGGAACTATAAATGGATGTAAGCAGGGTTAAGGCCTTACGCCCAGCTGGCCAGGGAAGACTCAAAAGCGCACCTGCCATCCTAGAGAGCTTTAAGGTACTGGCTTTAGTATGGGAAAAGAAGCCACCAACCTACGAAGAGCGATAGGCATGCAGGCCAAAATAACCACATCATCTGCATACAATAAAGCCGGAATGGCCACATTGCCTATCTTGGGAACATCCTTAAAGGTATCCAATAAAAATGGGGCAAGTTATTAATACATAAAACAAACGACAGTGGGGCCGTCAGGCAACCTTGGCGGACACAACGTTTAAGCCTAAAAACTTCAGTGTGCTCCCCATCAGGGCCAAAGTGCACCCTGATGAACAAGTTACTTACCTTCCGTAACGATATATCTGTAAAAAACATAGGTTAGTTATAGAATCCTTCCCTTAGAATTACCCCCAGGCGTCAGACTGGATCCGGAAAGTTTTTCGTCAGCAGGACCCCTGCGCGTCGGAAGGTGGCGTCGGGCGACTCCGCGTTCGTCGTCGGCGTCGTGGTCGCCGGGATGACGTCACAGTAGCTACATAGACGCCGCCCTCGCGCGCTGACGTTAGTTCTGTACACGACTTTCCACGCCAGAAGCGCAGAGCCATGCAAGACACTGACCACTGATGCACAAAACTAGGGCCCTGAAAGGATGTCCTTAACCCTAGAAGTCAGTTCGCAGAACGGGGAGGATGGGTGGGGCGGTAAGGAATCTATAACTAACCTATGTTTCTTACAGATATATCGTTACCGAAGGTAAGTAACTTGTTCATCTGAAAGAAACCGTTAGTTATAGATTCCTTACCTTAGAATAGATACCCGAGCAATACCAACCCCGGAGGTCGGTCTGCAAACTAAGTTCACACCAGAAAGTCCTGGAGAACAGAACGGCCAAAGAAGCCGTCTCTCCGGACTTGGCTGTCCAGGCAGTAGTGTTTGGTACACGTGTGCAACGATGCCCACGTAGCTGCCTCACAGATGTCATTGAGGGGGACTCCTCGTCCCAAAGCAGTGGTAGCTGCCGTCGCCCTGGTGTCCATCAATTGTTCTTTTTGCATTTGTCACCCCGAGTGGGACGGGTATGCCCAGACGTGGGGCTCGTGCTCTTCATGCCACTGGAGTCAAGCTATCCTGGCTGATGAGGGCTGAAAGCCCGAAACCGGTCCTAGGATGCTTGTTTCCAGTCCAGGGAGGACCTGGCCTGGCAGTTCGGGCTGGACTGTTCCCATTGGGCGCAGGGTCAAGACTGATTTGCATATGGCTGGGTCAAAATTTGAATGGCATGGTGAGCAAAAAAACGATGGATTTAGGCCCAGATCTCTGTACTGGGGTGAATGTATGACATTGTTCTGCATTCTGTCCATCAATTGTTCTTTTTGCCCTGGTGGAATGGGCGCGCAGCCCCACTGGAGGCTCCTTCTTTGCCAAAGAATAGCAGGCTTTGATGCACAGAACGACCCACCTGGAGATGGTCCGTTTGTGCACGGCCGGACCTTTCTTAGCGCCCACGTAACCAACAAAGCTGGTCATCCACCCGGAATTGTTTTGTGCGATCCAAGTAGAAGGAAAGCGCACGTTTTGGATCCAGACGGTGGAGCCTCTCTTCCTCTTTTGAAGGATGCGGAGGCGAAAAGAAGGTGGGCAAAGTGATGGTTTGGCCAATGTGGAAAGAAGTAACCACCTTGGGAAGAAAGGAAGGTCTAGTTCGGAGGACGACCTTGTCCGGATGAACAGCCAGAGAGGGAGGCTTGGAAGAAAGCTTATAGCTCACTCACCCTGCGAGCAGAGGTGATGGCCACCAGAAAGGCAGTTTTCAAAGTGAGAAGCCTGAGAGGACAGTTATGTAGTGGCTCAAAGGGAGCGCACATAAGGTAGGTAAGAACCAAGTTCAAGTCCCACTGGGGCATTACGAAGGGAACAGGAGGAAAAAGATGAGTAATGCCCTTAAGGAATCTATTTACAACAGGGGACTTGAAAAGAGAAGGCTGATCAGGAAGCCTAAGAAAGGCTGAAATGGCCGAGAGGTAGCCCTTGATAGTGCCCAGAGCAGAGCCCTGCTGGGCCAAAGAAAGGAGGAACAAGAGGACCTCAGAACGAGGGGCGGAAAGGGGATCCACAGCCTTTGCTGTGCACCATGCTACAAATTTGTTCCATCGGCAGGCGAATACCGTCTTAATGGAGGTACGCCTGGCTGCCAAGATAACATCACAGACTTCGGGAGGCAGGTCAAACGACGTCAACTGCCGCCGCTCAATCTCCACGCAAGGAGGTGGAGGATGAACAGGTTCAGGTGGAGGACCGTCCCCTGCTGCTGCGACAGAAGATCCTCCCGAAGAGGCAGTCGGATCGGAGGATCGAAGGCCATGTTGAGCAGCTCGGGATACCAGACTCTTCGTGCCCAATCCGGAGTCACAAGAATGACTTGGGCCCAGTCGCGCTTGATCTTCTTCAGCACTCTGGGCAGAAGTGGTATAGGCGGAAAGGTGTATAGAAGACCACAACTCCACTTGCGAGGAAAAGCGCCACCTAGCGAGCGCCGCATTGGAAATTCCAACACGCAGAACTGCTGACATTGCGCGTTCTCTTCGGTGGCGAATAGATCTAACCAAGGCTCTTCCCACTGCTGAAAGAGACCTTGCACCACCTCCGAGTGAAGATGCCATTCGTGATCCATCATGCACCTGCGGCTGAGTTCGTCCGCCCTGGCGTTCAAGGAACCTGCCAGGTGCTGAACCACCAGGGAAATGCCCTGATGTTCCAGCCATGGCCAGAGGCGGAGGGCCTCCTGATATAGGGTCCACGACCCCACCCCGTCTTGTTTGTTGCAGTACCACATGGCAGTGGTGTTGTCCGTGAACACCTGCACTACTCTTCCCCGGACAGAGGGAAGGAATGCCTTGAGTGCAACACGAATCGCCCGAAGCTCCAAAAGGTTGATGTGGAACCCGGACTCCGCCGGAGACCAGAGGCCTCTGATCTCCACCTCTCCCATGTGGCCGCCTCATCCCAGAAGTGATGCGTTGGTCACCACTGTGAACTCTGGTTGAGGAAGGGAGAGGGATCTGCCGTTGACCCAATCCTGGTTTGTTAGCCACCACTGCAATTGGTGTGCAGTGCCCTCCGAGATCTGGACGCAATCGGACAGATTCCCCTGATGCTGCACCCACCGGAACTTCAGGTCCCACTGCAGAGCCTCATATGCCACCTGGCATGATCTACCAGCAGGATGCAGGAGGCCATGAGGCCCAGCAGCCTCAGGGTCATCCTGACCGAAACCCGGGATAGAGGCTGAAAGATCGGAATCATAGCCCGAATAGACCGAACTCGCTGTTCGGGAGGATAAACCCGAAACTGCGTCGAGTCCAGAACCGCTCCGATGAAGAGGAGCTTCTGAGAGGGGGTCAGGTATGACTTCGGCACGTTGATGGAGAACCCCAGCGAATGCAGGAGGTCGGCCGTAGTCTGGAGGTGGGAGACGATAGCCTGGGGCAAGCCCGCCTTCAACAGGCAGTCGTCGAGATAGGGGAAGACTGGAACCCCTGATCTGCGCAGATGAGCTGCGACCCCCGCCATCACTTTCGTGAACACCCGAAGGGCGCTGGTAAGGCCAAAGGGGAGCACAGTAAACTGAAAGTGCTCGTGGCCTACCGTGAACCGCAGGTAACGCCTGTGGGCCGGCAGGACGGGGATGTGAAAGTAAGCGTTCTGCAAGTCCAACGCTACCATCCAGTCTCCAGGGTCGAGGGCAGACAGGACCTGAGCGAGCGTCAACATTTTGAACTTCTCCTTCCGGAGGAAGCGGTTGACGTTCCTGAGATCCAAGATAGGACGTAGGCCTTTGTCCTTCTTGGGCACCAGAAAGTAGTGGGAATAGCAACCACGATCTACTTCTGGGGCAGGAACGCGCTTAATGGCACCCTTGGCCAAGAGTGCCGAAACTTCCTGTTGGAGAAGGGCCAGGTGATCCTCCGACATGCGATGGTACTGAGGTGGCATGGAGGGAGGGGTAGTCTCGAAGGGGAGGGAGTAGCCCCTTCTGACTATCTGCAAAACCCACCTGTCCGACGTGATGGTGCGCTAGTGGAGGAGGTGATGGCGGATCCTGCCGCCCACTGGCGTTTGGTGGCCCTGAAAGGTCGGACTAGGAGGGTTTGGAGGCTGCTGCAGAGGGGGCTGTGGTGGACTGGCCCGCCCGCTGGCCCCCAGAACCACGGCGGTGGTTCCCACGTCCCCGGCCGCGCTGGGGCTGAACAGCTTGCGTCGGCCTGTGGCTCTGGGCGGGACGTAGCAGGGCACCCCTTCCGTAGCCACGAAAGGGGCGAAAGGCAGACTGCGCAGGGCGGGTGGTGGAGAGGCCCAAGGACCTGGCCGTAGCCCGAGAGTTCTTAAAGTGCTCTAGCGCGTTGTCTGCCTTGTCGCCGAAAAGGCGATGGCCATCAAAGGGCATGTCCATAAGGGTGGATTGGACATCCCCGGAAAAACCAGTCGAACGCATCCAGGCGTAGCGTCGAAGGGCTACTGACGTGGAAATCGTCCTGCCAAGTGCGTCGGTGGTATCCAGCCCACAGCGGATGGTAAATTTCGCTGCGTCTCTCCCCTCTGCAACTGCACGGGAGAGTATGGCCCTGGCCTACTCTGGGCACTGGGGCAGTACCTGCGCCACCGTATCCCACACAGAGTGGGTGTAAGGGCCCAACAGACATGCGGTGTTTACCGACCACAGGCCCAAGCTGGCGGAAGAAAACATTTTCTTCCCAAGGGGGTCCAGCTTTTTGGACTCCCTATCCGGTGGTGCGGTAGGGAAGGCGCCTTTTGAAGTGGAGGCTTGGACCACCAAGCTCTCAGGGGTGGGGTGTTGGGAGAGGAAAGTGGGGTCACCGAGGGCCGAGCGGTGGCGTCAGGCAATCATCCTGTCCACAGGAGCCCCTGTGTTGGGCCTGGACCACGTGCCCAAAAGGATGTCCGTGAGGGCTTCATTAAATGGCAGCAGGGGCTCCGAAGAGCTCGCTGCCGGTTGAAGGACCTCTGTCAGGAGGTTAGTCCTGACTGCCACCGTAGGTAGCTCGAGGTGGAGAACCTCGGCCGCCCTACGCAACACCACTGCGTATGACGCTCCCTCCTCCGTAGCCACAATAGGCGGAGACAACATGCCAAGGTCTGGTGATGTATCCAGACCACTGGCTTCCCCCAGTTCCTCTCGCCAGTCCTGTTCATACACCAACTGGTCGGCCTAAGGGTCCCCAGAACCCTCCCAGTCCTCCTCACCCTCCTCTGGCTGCCAATCTGGTCTCAAAGAGCCAGGGTAGAACAGGGGCACAAAAGTACCCGCTGGCGTCGGTCGATGCCGGTCCGACTCCGTGTCTACCTCGAGGTGGAGGCCTGGGTCGACATCGGCTGGGTACACAGCCAACGTCGGTGGCGGACGTGGTGCTGGTGGAAACGGCGCTGGGGGAGGCGTAACGAGGTCGACCGGCGCCGATCCGGATCCAGGCCTGGGATCCAGGGGGACCCTGCGGCGCCGAGGCTGTAGCCGCCAAAGGCCCAGGGCCCCAGCCAAGTCCGCGGGGCCCGAAGGTAGCCGGGGGAGTCGGGCTGCCGAAAGATGGCGTGCATCGCTTCGTAGAACTGACGAAGCTGGGCAGGGGCCGGTCCCGGGAAGGGGGGGAAACCCGGAGTCAACCCTACGGTTGCCGCGGGAGGGGCACCACCCGCATTCCTCGTCGCGTCGGCCGACGGACGGGGAGAAGTCGAAGAGCGATAATGCTTCTTCGACTTCTTTTTATGCTTCGACTTACCTGACCCCGAGTGCGAAGACTTCGACGAAGAATGGCGTTGGCTTCGCGACCTCCTCCGCGACCTCGAGCGACACGGAGCAGACTGCCGGGCCTCGAGGAGCTTTCGGGACCGCTCCCGTAAAGACTTCGGGGCCATGGTCCGGCAGTCGGAGCATGACTTGGGGTCGTGGTCGCACTCCAGGCAGTAGAGGCACACGTGGTGCGGATCTGTCACCGACAGCAGTCGGTTACAGGAACCGCAAGCCTTAAAGCCGGGCATCCCTCGTGCACCAGGAGTCAATAGAAAACAACGAAGTCGACAAAAGTCGAGAAAAAAGCTCAGTCAAAAAATGACTGGGGGTACCGCTCTCTCCGGATCTGCGCTTGCTGGCACGGAAAAAGAAAGAACTGAAGTCAGCGCGCGAGGGCGGCGTCTATGTAGCTACCGTGACGTCATCCTGGCGACCACGACGCCGACGACGAACGCGGAGTCGACCGACGTCACCTTCCGACGCGCTGGGGTACTGCTGACGAAAAACTTTCCGGATCCAGTTTGACGCCTGGGGGTAATTCTAAGGTAAGGAATCTATAACTAACGTGTTTCTTTCAGATACCCAGGTTCGGATAAAGTATGTGCAATAAGTGTACCAGGGCGGTGTCAAGGCCCAAATCAAACAGTATCCTCCAGAATTTTGTGTGATTCATACTATCAAAAGCCGGTGGATAAGTCCATGAACTCTAGGTACACCAGTCAGCGCCAGGCGATGGTATATTTCCCAACAATAAGATAAAGGTAAAGACACTGCTCCACTGTACCCAGCCTCTCTCTGAACCCATATTGTCTATAATACAGTATGCCATGTTCCCTGGTCCATTACCACATCAAATTAAAAATAACCCTGTCAATGAATTTTACTGAAGTATTAATCAGGGACATAGGACAATAGCACCTGGGTTCCGAAATAATGCCATTCTTAAATATTGGCACTAAAGTTGAAAGGGACCAAGACTTTGGTAAATTTCTGGGAGACAGATTGTTGAAAATATATCAGAAAGAAGTGGGACGCAACTGCTCCACATTATACTAGGTCAACAACGTTCCCAAGATAAATAGCTCTATTAAAGTTAATAAGGATGCAGTCACCCAAGATGGCCTTTTTTTTTTAATGACCAATCCGGCCCACTCTCCTCACCAATAAAATGCTGGAACAGTTGGACCATTGAAAGCCCATGTATTTATAGAGCCAAAACTGAGGTCATTGCAAGATTCCTCCGCAAAGGCAGAGCGCCCGCAAGAACTAGAACAAATGGGCTAGCAGCAGTGGGAAAATTGATTGTTTATACTCTGGGCACGGCCATAATTTGGTTAAACTGACACAAACTACGATCTGTGCCATTAGAGAATCAATCTGGTTGAGAATACCCTTTGCAACCAGCCTTCAAGGGCACAACTGAAGAAGATTCTGGGCAATCATGTGATGTCACCACTGGAGACGTAACAATATCCTACACTCCATGCTGGTGCCTTTTATCCCTTGTAGCATTAGTTGTGAGTCTCCCTGTGTTAAATTATTCCCCAAAGTGATATCAGAGGTCCTATCAAGACATAGCAGAGGAGGTGAACCGCAAACTTGACTTGCTAACTCCATAGGTTCTTGAGCCCTGGTGGGACTAAGTCCTGGGACTGGAAGTTTCAGTCCTACAATCATTCGAGACTATTTGTAGCAGGCGTTCTAATATTGGTTTTAATTCTGCCCGGGCGATATCTTTGAACTTAGTATAACAATCCTCCAACCAAATGCCACTCTAGACTGAATGAGGTCTCCTTAATTATCTCCCCCGCAGAAGGTATATAGATACAGGAATCCGCACCTGCGCCCTCTTCTTCTATTTAGGTGCAGGTGCACTGGGGAAAGCATGGGTGGATTGAACAAAGCTTGGGCCAGACTCAGAGATGTTATCAGGAACATTGGTTGTGAGTAAAGGAGGTACCTGCTCTTATAACCCCATCATTTCCTCTGATATCTTGAGTACATTCTCCAGGTTTTGTATCCAATGAGAGCCTGCATTTTGTTAATGTAACTTTTTTGGAAATTACTCTCATAGCTCTCTCAAGCATTTTGTCAATTGTAGTGCCCCTAAAGGGTGTGGTTGTAGTTATCCACATGGTGCTCTCCTTTTCCTCATAGCAGCAACAAATTACCCCTGGAATAACCAACTTAGAGAGGAAATCATACAATAGGGTTTATAAAATTAACATAACCCAACCTCCTCCAGATTTAAGTGCACCCACACTGCGCTTGCAGGGCAGTCCCTCTTCCTCAAGCTTGAAGGATGCTGTGGGCAATGGAATCCTCTCCGCGGAAACTGTAAGCGTCCCACACCGCAAGATTCTGCACCGGTTAAGTGCCCACACACTGCTTGCAGGACAGCCTCCTCTTCAAGCCAGAAGTGTGTTGTTGGCAATGGAGCCCTCTCCCCAGTGGCTGTAACTGATACACTGTCCAAGAAAGACCTTGCCTGCTCCAAGAGTGCATAAGGTGAAGTTGTTTTTAAATAAGTTGATTAGAAGGAATCCCCTTTGGTCAGCATGTGGTTCATCTACCAAAAGCCAAACCGTGTGCCACCACAGCTGCCTCTTCTCCCACTGCTCAATGTTTGCCCAGCAGCCTTGCCTTACCTACAGAACGCTCACACCCCCATGAGAGGCATAAATTACCCAACCCTGTCCCTCACCCCACCACCACCCCGCTTACTTCAGCAGCCTATCTCGAGAAGCCTACCAGCAGTGCAAGTCGAGAGTGGGGGAAATTAGATGGAGAGATCGAAAACCAAAATAGGGTCTGCCTGCTAGGACTACTCCAGCAGTAGGGCTTATCTCACATAAAGGGTCATCGTTCTTATACACTATGTCTCCCCATTCCATACCATTTCAGCTAGCAGTACAGTGCCAAAGTCGGCAGAAACCAGGTGGCGTGGTTGGCTGAGGCTTTTCTGGAGGTATCGGGGCAGAGGCTACTGGGCGTAAGCGGCTCAAAGGAGGTAGAAGGACTGAGTTCATCCCGTGGGGGGGGGGGTGTCATCCATCAAGGCCTCGCGGCTCAGCGCAACACCAAGCCAAAGCATATGAGAGGCATGGGCATTAGCACGCTTGGCCAGTTCCGCGGGTCCGCTCACTAGGTCTCAATCACACTATGCCTGTCCACTGATCAGGCCCTCCATCCAGTATACTCACCTCTCGCATAAAAATATTTCTCTATGGATCACAACACAGTGATGTGACACTGCTGTATTGCCACGTGAATTGCGGTCATATAAACTCCCAAAACTTAGATGAAGGCTGTAAATGTATGGAAGTCTCCTAAATCTGTTGAATTGCAACTAGAAAAACATAAAATTTCCTGAAACTAGTACTCAAATCACACTTAGTTTTAAAAATTTTAGGACTTACTTTTTGTCCGTTGTCTGCTTAAGTGCTCCACCCCTCAAGTTGCAGAGGCAGCATTGCTTAAAAAAAAACAGAAAAATGAAAAGAAATAAGCAAATGGATGCAAACATATTGGAATAGGTCTTCTATTTTACGCTATTACAGAAACTACATTGTTTTATTTCTCAATTATATAATTTCTAGAAGCACAAATTATTCTACTAATTATTTAACAGATCTGTAAAGTAAATTGAAACACAAAACAGCATGACCGCAATTATCTTGTAGAGCTGTATTTTGGAAGTAAAAATTAAAAGAATCACTCATCTTGTTCAGCTCACTTTCCCACAGAAGTGGCATGGAGGAGCATGGCACCTCCAAAGACTGATGTTTCAGCATTCAACAAATTATAGTGGACATCCATGCTAGAGTACCAGGATATTCAGATGAAATGAATTTATTTACAACAAATCTAAACTGCAACTATTACTAGGTCAGTGTTTACCATAAAATTTGGCATTGATGTGGCATTCCTTGACAAGGAGGAAAGGTAGGAAAGCTGCAATTATGAAAAATAACAAAGTTTTTTTTCTCTAACCTTTAGGTGGTTAGACGTTGTTTGAAGATTGCTGGGCAGACTGTTCCCGAGTAAGCAGGCCTGTGCAAAAAATGCTCTGCCACGTAGAAGAGATCTCTGAAATCACGGGATGCACAGTTGACCACAACACGAGGAGCAGGGTGCTCTAGAAAATGACTATTTCATTTGCGCCCTAGTAAGAGATATGGAGGCCATACCACAAACAGATGGTACATTATACAGAGAATGTTGCATGTAACTTGCTGGACTGGAAGCCAGTCTAGAATTCAAAAAGGCTGTAGAGTGGATGAAGCAAGCGGCTTCCACCAACAAGTTGGCTGCCGATTTTGAACAAATTGTAACTGGGCTATTGAAGAGACTTTAATGTCCAGTTACAGACCATTTGTGTAAAATGGAATAAATTAAAGCCATGACAGTAACCAGTCTGCTTTGAAGACAAAGAACAGCTAGTAAAGGATGCAGACTCATATGGAAGACACATGAAGAGATGACGAGGACAATTGAGTATCCATTTGAAGCGTTGTGTCATCTTCGCCACCCAACATTTCACTGACAGCTCGTTGGAGACAAACCAAAATCTGCTGGCCAGAGTGAAAAATGCCAGAGCTTCTAGAGGCTGTGCACTAACCATGGGAATGGTCTTACATCTCTACAAGCACAGTGGAACTCCAATCAGATGAAAATAGAGATCTTTGATGATTTCAACGCAAAGTGTGTTTTTAACGCGCCCAAGGTGGATTACGGTCTTATTACAAATTATTCCTTATTGTGTGACTGAAGGGGAAAGGAACTGGAAAGGTATCTTGCAAGGTTTGATTTAGAAGATATTATGACCTGTACTGGAAATGGGGAATTGAACCCACCATCTTTTTGAGGTAGGGGGTGTGCAATGACGCCAAGATTCTATTTTTACACCCAGAAATGTCTGGCCCTGTGTAATAGAGGGACGTGTATGTGAAGCCAGCTTTAGTGATCACAATGTGTTAACAATGATGGTATCCTTGGCCTCTCATAGGATTAAAGCACAGCAGAACGCATTACCCCTACTTCCTGTCCACGACAAGGGACTAAGGATTCGCTGCACAATACTAATGTGCAACTGGTAGCCTTGATACATAACAATGTTCGTGCTTTTCAGAAATGTCTTCGTGAACAGACCGACAGCTCCTACATTCAACATGATTTTGAGGAATTATGAACCTATATCAAGCCATCTCTTCTGGAGCCAGTTAGGAATAATAGGGAAGAACCCCGATGTTCGATTCTCATTGCTCCCTTGAAAATAAGAAACTAAGGAAACCACTATGAGCTACCCCTAGGATTCCGTACGAGGTCGCTTGGGCCCGCTCTCAATATAAGCAGCAACTTAGTAGAAGAAAGAAAGAGCTTAATGATGAAGATTGGGAGCAGCTTACTGGTGCCGCTAAGTTAAAAAAATCAAAAGGCCTTCAGGTTTACGCTTAAGCAATGTAGGTCAAGGGGTAACTAGGGGAATTTGATCTGTAGTAACATAAATCCATTTGATTTGGTTAAGCCCTTCGCGGACAATTACCGGAATCCAGCAGATAACCCCCCTCTATGAGCCTGTTTAAATTTGCCTATGGGGGAACTGACTAAGCTAAGATTTTCTGTCCATGAGGTGATCCAAGCCACACACCAGAGTCCCAGCTCTAAAGCCCGGGCCCGAGTGGGATCCCCATTGATTTGGTAAAATGTAACGTCAAGCTTTGGGCTCCACTTCTCACAAATGTTTTTAAAAATCTTTCTCATATAAAGCTCCCAAGTTCATGGTCAAGGTCTATAATAGTGCTAATCTTTAAGAAGGGCAACAGGTCGGGGTCTAAATGTTACTGCCCTATCCTCTGATCCGAACTAATCATTTTAAATAGTGACCATTGCATTTTACATCCTAGTCAGGATGGGTTCAGGGAGCGGCTGACCAAGGTGCAGCTGTGCCTGAACCTGCATTTTTGTGGGAAAATACACCATCAGCTGGTGCTGCCTATGGTACTGGACTTTATGGACCTCTCTACTGCATTAGATTGTGTGAAACAAGGTAAACTCTGGAGACTGTTGTTAGCCAGGGGTCTGGATCAGACTCTGGTTTATTTTTTGCATATCCTGCATGAACACCTGGAGGCAAGGGTCCGTTTTGGTTTGAAGGGAGGGTTAACCGAACCTTTTGCTCTTCTTAGAGGAGTCCGGCAAGGTTGAGTGCTGGCCCCCTTTCTTTTTACCCTTTATATTAACAATCTGAGCGCATTTGTAACTACAACTACCAAGGATATTCCTCATATTGGTGGCATGGCCCATCCTGCATTGTTATATGCTAACGATGCTGTTTTAATAGCTCGCACACCCAATGCATTGCGTAATCTAGTTGATTCCTTTGTCAAATTTATGCCTAGTCTGTTTTTAAAGACAAATTGTAGTAAATCGCAGATAATAGCTTGTGGTTCCAAGAAGGAGCAAGGGTAATTCTCCAGCCTGTGGGGGCATACATTTAATGGGCATACACAACTTTTTATACCTGGGAGTCACATTTGACTCCTAAGGTTCATATGGCACACATATTTGTACCATCTCTCTTAAAATGTGTAAGGCTATTGGTGAGCTTCTTAACTTTCCCTTAGCGCTCGGGATGAAAGGCACTGACCCCTCTTTTGACAATATACAAGTCTCAATGCATCCCTATAGCAAGCTATGGTGTGGGAGTTTGTGGTTCCTCGAACAGCCATCCTCTGCAAGTGGAAGAAAATCACCTATGTAGGCGATTATTGCAGCTCCTTCTCTCCAGTTCATCTTTCATCTGCCACAAAGGGCTAGGTCTCTACTATTTGGAAGATGTTATCAAACTAGCCTCAGTTTTACTATGGTGATCTATATGGACCAATCCTGAGGCTGCTTTGAATAGGGCCCTGCTACTACTCTGTCTTTTGCAAGATAAGGGCCTTATCCCCTGGATTGCCTGCGTTGTTGCTACTTTAAAAGATTTAGGCCATCCAGAGATTTCTCAGCGGTCATCTCTTATATGCAAAGAGGGAAAAAGGGCAATAAAAGCCTTTTTAGTGGCGAAGAGACATGCTAAAAGGAAGTGTTATAATACTCTAAAACTACAGTGAAGCTTTTTCTTAACATAGAAGAAACAGTTGGAATGGAGCCCCATCTGTTATGGGCCATGAGGAGGTGGGAAAGGTCATTACGCTTCCATTTCAGGACAGGAATTGTCCATTATTTGTAAGTTTTCATTTGGGTTTTGTTAATATCTCTTCACTGGGTGCCTGCCCTTGTGACGGTACTTCTGAGCAATCTGCGCTTCATTTTTTTGTAGGTTTTATGTTACCTTCACTAAACAGTTTTTAATACCATTATTCAAGCAGCACAGTCTAAGTCAACGTAGGGTTGCCTACCAGTTTTTACAATTGTTGAGTGATGAGGATGGTTGCTATTGGGTTGGCTCCTTCTTACAAATGGCTGTCCACGTGAGGAATTCTATGCTTTATTAAATCCTCTTATACTTCATTTTGTACTTTTTACATGGTTTTGTATTCTTGGGGTGATGAACTGGTTGAGCTACAAAAATCTTAGTTTTTAGTTGCAATATCTAATTATTCTTAAATTGAAGTTTAACGCCTCTTGACTGATGAACTGTTGACTAGTACTGAATTTTAATCTTGTTTTTCACTTAAAAAAAAAAAAATGTTGTCCACCTGAGGGAAAGCGTGTTCTATGGACTATTTTGTTCGTGATGTCCTACACTTTTTATACCGCCGCTATACTTTGAAGATGATGTATTGTCGATGTGCAAGTACTATAAACTTGTGTTATGTTTACTTTAATAGGATTTTATATATTTAATGTGATGGTTGTTTGTATTTTTTTTTAACCATGCTTTTATGCATTCCTCTGGTTTGAGAATAAAGAAAGAATGATATTGATGATGGCCATGCGCCACTTATGGATTTTCCCACTGGTTAGAACATTGTGCATAGATATTTCCCATATTAACTGCTGCCTTTAACATAAACATGTATGACAGTTTAATGAGTGAGGAATGTTTTCCTTAACTGGAATTTGCACTGTCAATAAAAAATCCAAGTCTCTGAATTCTTATGGAAACCTCTTACTGTCTCAGATCCGAAGTGCTTGAAGGTTGAGAGGGGGTTGAGAGGTTCACACTTCTAAAATAAATATTCAATCCTTTCCGTACAACAACTATGTACACCTCTGACTGTGGGGCAAGTGAATCATAAATTTATGCCCTGGGAAGTGCACAGGAAAGTAACAAAATGTAGCTGATTTGTGAAGTGACTAAATCCCAACATAAAAGTTGGCAGCTTGCAGATGCTACATCCTCCATTACCTTTTCTGGGCACAATGTAGCACTACGTAGGTTGGCCTAGCTAAAACCTCTTTGTTCATGTTATTCCAAATAACTTCTAAAACCTAATGTCTCATAGTTCTTCCAATGACTTGTCCAAAAAGAAGAGGCATGGATTCAGAAATGCTGCTGTGCAGGTCTAAACTACCCAAATGAGGATACTGCGCTATATGTGCAAGTTACACTTGATCAAAACATGAAATGCCTAGCTCTAATGAAACTGTAAATTTAGGAAGGACAAATTCCTTACCTTTTTAACTAAATCATGGGCATAGCTATCTTCTCCAAATTCACATGCTTGCATTTCACAAGCCAGCAAGATGAAATATCGTGTTTTTATGTTATTAGCTGCACTGCTTCATTAGATCTAATATCAGAAAGAGCACTACTATAAAGTACTATACTTAATCATCATATTATACAAACCAAGTACGCGGCTGACAGACCAAGTTAGCACACAGCACCGTTCCAGTTTCTGAGGGAGGATGCAAGTAAATCTGGGAAGATTCCTTCTGTTAAGAAGCTAGTTTTATAAGCAAATAATATTTCTTTTTTTCGTAACAGGATCTTCTATGGAACCACATATTTGAATCGATTGTAAAGCACCACTTTATAGAAGGACAGAGAACAGAAGCTCAAAAATAGTGGCTTACTGACTTCTCACGTCACCCGACTGGGTAGCAGAAAAAAAGAGAATGTGGCTGTCCCAATAAATATTTGTGAAACCGCAAATTAGCAAATCCAAGAGGGCAACTTATCAAAGAGTGCTACACTAGCAGCCCTACCTTTAGCAGGGTAAGCTCAGAAATGACCTAAGAGCTGATGACTGGTAAACCTAACATAATATGATACATAGCACAAGCACCCTATTTACAGATTAATTCAGAGAGAACGAATAGGCATGCAAATATATCTAAATGTACTAAAATTGTTTAACGCAAACTCAAAGTAAGACTTAAATTAGTCTACGATATTATTCCAACTCTTTATGCTAACAATGTTTGGCCTGGAAACTAAATAACTTTCATTTTAGTGCCCCAGTGATAAAATCTAGGTTTTCAAATCTGACTCTCAGTTATTAAGCCCACAAATGAAGACAATTATCACACCACTTTTAACTCTGTATTTCATGGTCTTTGTGATTCTTTTCTTTTTCTCATATCCTACCCATTGTTAAAGCCTACATTTCCTACAAGAAGGACTAGAGAAATGGCGCCTATATTGGCTTACCAAAACTACTGGACTGGTAAAATGCAATTAATCCAAAATGCATCAGGCATGACCATGTCACTCCTGCACTGGCATCACTGGATTGGCTTCCTGTTCAAGAGCTGGTCAATCACAAAGTGTGATGTTTGGCCCATAAGGAAGAATATCAACTAGCCAACTTTTCTACCATCCAAATTTATCATACATAATCCTAGTCACCAATTTGATACTTTGGAACAATGCTGTTAGCTAGATATGTTAAGACCTGTTCTATCCCCACACTGAACTACTTTACCCATCAGCAAATAAAAATTTGCAGCAGCTGTCTCCATCTGCCATCAGCACACACCTGTTAAAGTTAAAGACCATACATATAACTGTGAAGTGAAAACAACAAAAAGTCAGGTCCTGCCTCATTAAGCAGTTTGTGATTACTGTCCTCAGCCCACATCGGAGGAATTGTGCCCAGTCTCCCACTGCTGTACTGTGTTGGGCCAAACGTACTGTGTGGGGCTAGGCAATTCTACACTTGGCCTATCTCTGCTGTGGATAAGATTACCAAGCAGCAATTGGGAATTTGTGCAAACTGTATCCACTAGCCACCATGCAGAATCAATAAAAGATACCGAGGCTGGCTTATCATGCCTGAGTCAGCAACCGGATGAAACCATGCCGGGTTAGGCCATCCCTTAATTTCTATACTGCAAGTTATGTTTGAAAAACAAAGGGAGTATTACATGTAGAAACTATGGGTTTACAATGACTTTTGTGACACGTGGCAAAGAATGGAAAAGCAACAGTACATCTTGTTTTTAGGCAATGTAAAAATAGCCATCAAACCAACCAGTCAGATGCTTCTGCTACTAAGATGAATGTCTTAACTTGTTAGTGATCTCGATGATTGGGCAGCCCAACACATCCCAAACTGCTCTAGAGACAACAATTTGTTCTCCTACCAGCCAGTTTTGAAAACCTGACCCCTCTGGTGGTCAAAAATGTAAGACAATAGTTTAACTACAAAGGTGGAAATTGGGGGTTTAAAAAGTCACATCTCAGAACATCACTGATACTCGCATGAATATTAATTCAACAGTTATAGATTTGTTTTTAGCAAAAACGTATGGCAAACTCCAGTTTGATCGAAAGTAAGGATTGGGTGGAATGTTTCAAATGGTCTTTGAAAAAGTTAAAGTGCCACTACTGACCAGGTGTTTTACCGTTTCTTCTTGACATAATATATATGCAACTGTATGAAGGTGCTCCTTATGTCTCTTTCATAGACTGCAGAACAGAATTTGATATTACAGGTAGGAGTTATTTGTGGAAAATCAATGAAAGGTAAAATACGTCTCTTGAGACCTTGTAGCAAAATAAAAAGATGTATCATTTTGAGGTTATCAATTTTCAGTGCAGAAACATTTTGGTTTTCCTTTTAGACAAAAATGAATTTCATCACCCATTGAAACAAAGGAGCCCCATAGATGGATAAAATAAAATGAGCCCTATGTTTGGCCAAAAAAGTAAAAAGGCAAGCAGTGGATGCCATATTTGAAATTTAACATGCTCAAGCATTAGCTTCTGAACTACGTGCGGCTGAAATCGAGACTACAAAAACTTTCACCCTCTTTCTATTAAACATAATTGATTCCTCACCTAGTAACTTGTCCCAAGAACAACACTCCTTTATTTAGACCAGGACAGCTACAGGATACTGGACGAGGCAAAACAAAAAACAATGTTATCCTAGACAAGAAAAGTGACTAATAAGACTTAATGCCATTGCTTGATTCTGGCCTTCATCATGAGTACACTAGGAGCCATATCACATACTATGTTTCTCTATGTAAGCTACCATCTTAACCTTATTAGCTTGACAAACTACTGCAAAAATAGAGTTAATGGGATAGCTGTCAAGCGAGAAATCTTACTGGTACAATATGACGGGGCGACAGAAGGTTACTGTGATTTACCTGGAGCAGCCGCATATCTATCAATTATCTTGAATGTAAGCACCAACTGGTTAGAGAAATATGCCCATCGATAGCTGAACCATCCTATGTGATCAAACATGGGGCATTCACTGATGTAACAAACATTTTTGTACCCCAGGGGGAAAATGGTTCAAGCTGATATTAATCAACAACGGAAGAAAAACTCTGAAACAAGAGCAACATTTGTACAAGGGTGCATCTTCCAACCCCGCTACATACAGTACATCATAGGTTTTAAGGACCACTTGGCAATTAAGAAGTCAATCTTTATCTCAATGACAAATGTTAACATCAAGACAGCTTAAATATTTGGAACTATAGACATATTTATAAATGCAATGTTTGATATACTTTATAACATAGCTTCAACATTTTGCCTTTCTTTGTTTAAATCAATGATGGGTAACATTAGTGACATAGTATTTTTTTTTTAATGTTTTATATAATGTTTCCACTATTATGTAAAGATTTATGGGCTCTGTCCTAAACAAACTTAAATAAAATACATCTGACTGAATGAGAAGTATTAAAATTACTCTGCAAACAAAGAAGTAATTTCAATAAATGACCATGCAAATAAAAGAACAATGGGCCAGATGGACAAAGCATTTTTTCCACCGCAAACACTTGGAGTTTGTGACTGAAAAACTGCTTTGAGCAATGTACTAAACACATTTTAAGAACCAGTAACTTTTTACTGACTCCAAAAATATGTTTAGAAATGGATAAAGAACTGCTATTTGGAAGGGGTGTGTTGTAGGTATCCCTTCCCAAATAAGTCTTCCTATCCCAGTGTACAAAAGGTTTAGGAACGAAACAGCGGTTGTAAACCACTGAAAAGTCATCGTGCCCCAAGTTGGGGTGGTGGTAACCCATTCACAAAAGTGGGGGGACCTTTCGTAAAGTTAAAAACTTTGTTTAGGAGTAGGCAGTGGTCCATCAATCGTTCTAAAAACTACTCAGTTTCCTTAAGGGAAAATGAGCTACATTTAAATAAAAAGGATTCTTTACTGAAATGTGATTACAAACATGATGGTCTGCTGACCTCAGCAGGCCACTATCCCGGCGATAGCATCCAATCGTAGTGAGTTACAATTTGCGGCTAATCTTCTTAATATACCGACCTACTACAATTCTGATTTGTAAGAACCAATCTATTAGTATATTGTTCTGTTCTTAAAAATCTGTACTGGTCACAAAAACATGTTATAGTTTGCGACCAGTATTTTATGGCCAGATGTTTGTATATCAGGCCCCTTGTTCCTAAGAAACTTAACATGATAATGGCCGGCAGGTGTAGGAAATGACCATCTTTGGTGTCATTTTCCCCCAATTTTTGCCCTATGTGTTTTGCTGGACTTAGAACTCTGTGCACTTTACCCCTCCTAAACAGGAGTAAAGTGCCTGTGCTTCCCCTTTAAACATGGGTATATTGGATTATTTGTGATGGAAATATTTAATTTGCGTACAAGTTCCTAGTATATGGTGTAGAAAATCCACTCAGGTCCTGGAAGTTAAATGTAACCAGTGGACTGCAGCACCTATTGTGCCATTCACAGACTGGCCCTAGACAAATGGCGTCAGGTCTTCCATATGCAGTCTGATTGCAACAGCCTAAAAACCTGCTGTCAAACCTATCAAAATAATCCTTTTGAACAGATATGAAACCCTGCTTTTAACTATTATTAAGTCACCCTATTATACACCTTTTTGCCCTAAAGGCAGGGCGCCTGATATTTAAAGTTGGAACATGTGCAAAATTAAAGTTGGTAAGTTCCTCCAGCGACTATCTCCCAAAAGCTATTTTACTGGCAGGACTGCAGCTTGATTCTGGAAGTTGTTAAAGTACAGATGATAAACTTTGATATTTAACTTTTGACAGGAAACTGCTAGAATAGTCAAAGTAAACTTTATTTTTTATGTTGGAGACACACATTAAAAGTAAACCACATAACAAATAAACATCTTCACATATAAAATGCAGTGCATGCCATTTAACTATTTAAACCAACAAAGAATTATGACAGCGTACAGCAGATTTAAAAAGTGCCTCAACAGCATAACAAGTAAATTAATCACTGAGCATTTGGAGAAATGATAAAGCAACACAACATTGTTTAAAATACTTGGTTCCTAATAAAGGTATTAAAATTGCATGTAAAAAGCTGTATAAAATTTACAAAAGAAAATAAATATAAAAAGGTTTTAGCTAGATATACAAGTTAGATGAGCATGATCAAATGTTCGCTGAACTATGCTGTCCCAGAGGGAAACATAGTAAATTCTGGATTAAGCTGGTCCTTAATCTAAACAATGCTTCTTCCCATTGCCCGTGACCAATGTGAGGTAGGGCTCGATACCCTGCCCAGACTGAAGGTTTTTTTGCAGTTCAATTATTTCTTTGTTTAAAGTTAAATTCTCGAAAAATTATCTTTTGATCCACAAATTATCTTTTTTCACAACTGAACCAGGATCCTCAAACAAAGATGGATATCCCAACTTTGAGAGATCCGTTTTAATATAAGATAACCGGGGAATCGACAGCCCCTTATCACATTTCCAACAATCACTTATAATAAAATGATTTCAGAACGTGTGGAGATTTGTTCATACAAATATCCATAATAGTCCCACCTTAACACAGACCTCAACATAACTAAGATCAAGTTCCTCATGACAGAGGTAATAGAAAGAACAAGGCTGAACTGAGAGAAGGCGTCAACAGAACAGATTTTCTTCGAGTTATACACCCCAACCCCATAATTTGCAGTAGGTGCGAACTGCACTCTATGCATTTCCAGAATTGGAGCGAGTGGCAAACCAACTAATTTAGAAAACAATCTAAATAGGGCTCCTTTCAAACAGGCGTACAACCCTGCTTTTGCCCACTATGAAGTCACTCCTAAGTACACCTTTGTGCCCACAAGTTAGGGTGCTTGATATTTAAAGGTGGAATGTGCAAAATTACAGTTGGCAAGTTCTTCCAGTGACTAGCTCCCAAAAGCATTTTCACTGGCAGGTATGTAGCTGGATTCTGGAAAATGTCGAAGTACAGATTATAAACTTTAATCTGTAGAGTGGTATCGGCAATACAAAGCACAATTACTCCCCAAACGTTTGAAGACCCTCCAAGAGGCTAATCACACGGGGGTCCTCCCACCTTCTATGCTGGAAGCGCAGATAGTGATGATCACTAAGCCAGACAAGGACCCTACGGGCCCATGTTCCTATCGACCCTGATCAACGTTGACTGTAAGATCCTCTTGAAACCACTGGCTACTAGGTTACGTGTAGGGTGTAGCTCCACACCTGGTACACGAAGACCAATGTGGCTTCATACCTCCCAGAGGCACGCACATGAATTTACGTTATATATCCCATGTTATGCACTCGGTTAGGGGGGAGGTGATGGAGGGAGTCCTCATGGCTCTCGACACTGAAAAGGCCTTTGACTTCATGCGTTGTAAGTATCTCTGGGAGGTACTGTACCAGATGGGCTTCGGTCCGAGGTTAATGTGGTGGGTGCGTCTTTTATATGAAGCACCATCGACCAGAGTGCGTACAGCAGCATCGTTTATGATCCCCTTAAAACAGCGAGAGGCCCTAGACAGGGATGCCCGCTGTCCCCTTTGTTTTTTGCCCTGGCGGCGGAGCGGTTAGCAATATCTCTCCGGACACACCTGGCTGACTGGGGCATTCTGGTTGGCCACAACATGCACGTTGTGTCCATGTATGCAGATGACACGTTTGTGCATCTGCATCAGCCTGGAAAAGCTGTCCCCCTCCTCCTACAGATGATGGACAACTTCGGGCTGTATCTGGCCTCCGGGTGAACACACAGACGATCGTGTTCCCGCTGGCGGCCCTGGAGAGAGTAGCCACGGAAGCCCTTCCGGAAATGGGGACTCCCTAGGAGTTGAATGCCTTCCGATACTTGGGAATTCAAGAAGCTCACACACCACAGTGGCAATATGAGCTCAACATAGGGAAGGTGATGCACAGACCAGGAGTCCTCAATTGCCTTTTGGAACACCCTGCCACTCTCGATTAAGGGCAGAGTGGCACTGAACAAAGTGGCACTACTCCTACGGTGCCTGTAGGCCCTCAAGAATACATTCTGCATTATTCCCTGCACTACTTTTGCAGCACTCAATCGTCTCCTGACCTCGTTAGTGTGGGCGGGGAAAAGGTGTTGAGTAAAACTTGTGGTTCTAAAGCTGGATCTCGACAGAGGCGGACTGGGGTGCTTGACTTGCATCTCTACTACCTAGCAGATCGATTGCAATATGCAGTGCTTTGGTGTGATTAGGGCCAGAACTGGGAGAAAAGACTACTGGGGGGACTGATTGAGGGGTCGACCATCCCCCTGCGACTTATGCTGGAGCTGGGGATTCCAGGAATCGCCCGCACTTCGTGCGACAGGTGGTGCCAGTATGGAACGCTTCAACAGTGTCCTACGGCGACAACCCTATGCCAGACAGCTGCCCATCTGATGGCTGGACCCGCTCCAGAAGCTACACACAGTAATGGACATCAGCCAGCGGCCGCGGGGGGGGGGGATGCCAGTCCATCAAGGATCTGTATATAGGCGACGCCTTTGTCTTCTTTGCATAAGTCAGGGACCACTTTAATCTTGCCCCGGGTCAATTCCCGCAATACGCAAAAATCTCGCACACGATCCAGGAACTGTGGCCTGACTTCCAGGCGGAGCCGCAGGAGTTGCAGACGCTGCGGCTCATCCTGGATATGGGATACAGGAGCAGCATGATCTTGCATCTCTATACGGCACTCAATCTATTCTGACACAGTGATACTGTACGATCACGTCAGTTGTGGGATGATGACCTTAGTGACCGTTTGACAGATCAAGAATGGGGCAGGGCAGGGCATGTCAAGGAGGTTGCAACCAGCACAAGTTATAAACTGATGCAGTTTCGTTATCTGTGCCGCTCATACCTCACTCACTGGAGTCTACATAGAATCTTCCCTGCATGCCACGAGGGTGTCCAAGATGCAACACTAGCCCGGCGACGTTCCTGCATTTGATCTGGACCTGCCCACTGCTAGAGGATTATTGGTCGTAGTCCTGGAAGAGCTCGGGGGGAATGACTGCATTTCACTTGGAGGTCACACACAGTCATTGACTACTTGGTCTACTCGCGGCCCCGCGGACAGGTGCAAAGATTTGCACTTGCTTCGCATCTCTGGGATTACTCTTAGCATAGTGATAAACAGCAATTCACTGTTCAGCGTCTATGTCGCTACTGTTTGTCAAGTGGTGGGGAGATTTGCAGGAGTGGGCCCCAGCGGAAAAAAGAGATTAAGCATGATCAGGACTGATGAGAATGCTGAGCAGGACTTGGAGCGGTGGGAGAGGGATAAACAACTGACTGAGGCTGCACCTGATGCTGGCCCTCCTATGATGAGCCGAGATTGCTCCCCTGGGGCAAATGCCTGTAGATCAATTGTTTGGCTGGCCACAATAGGGAGGAAGGAGTACATGTATGTGAGTGGAAGGAGTATCAGAAGGAGAACGGCTGGGGAAACCACGCGGGTGTGATCACACATTCACCTGGAACTAGGTAGGGGTCCCTAGATCCACCCAGAAAGAGGAGAAAGAGGGGGCCACCACGCCCACATTAGTGGATACAACTGCTCCAGATGCCCCTTCTCCGCCTCAGGGCTCTTATCTTTACTTCTACAGCTGCCACTGTTTATTGTTCACTGTCTTGAGTACTTTTCGTTGATACCATTTTGCTGACGTCTGTGTTATCTAACTGCTGTACAATATGCCTGGTATTCTTAAGATATAAAACATAAAGTCTTTAAAAAAAATTAACTTTAATCTGTAACTTTTGACAGGAAACTACTAGAATTTTCATTCAAAGTTTATTTCGCATATTTATTAAACATCCAATCAATTGGTAAAGTGAATCTTTTATTAACTAAATGGGAAAAATAACTTCTGGAAAGCTATACTTTTCCTGCCTGAGCCCCAGTTAAACTAATAAGCATTATCCTGGGATGGCTGGCTTGCCAGTGCCTTCCTAAAATGAAATGTGAAAACTGATCCCTTAGTAGAGACAATAACCTGGGTGTCGGGTGGTGTTTTTCTTCTCCTTACATGAAGGGCAGGTGGGACCCAAAAAAGTAATTACTTGTAAAGGACCAAGGTGAGGCCTGACTTTTCACAGGTAGCAGATATTATGTGAGTCCTGGAGGAAGGTAAGCCTTTGTTCCCAGGCTCACGCTAGCCAGGCTGGCTCCAAACCCAGTGGGAGGGAAAATGCCCCAAAAGCCGGTCTGGAGTGGACACAGGAGAAGGCACTGCTCATTTACCTGACCACACATCTGGGTGGGCACATAGACACAGCACGAGGGAGGGTTCTACCATTTTGGATGTTAGGAGTAAGGTACACTGAGATTTTTGCAGTAGGGTAAATATGAACTGCTGAAAAATTGAATAGGGTTACCATCCACATAGCTAGGGAGAAGCCAGGAGCCACCCCCACTTACTGGCTAGTGCCAACCATAAATGTGGCACAGGGCGTGGCTAAGAGAGCCATGATGGCGGACGCATCGCTCTGAAGCTCTGCGCTTCGGCCTGAGCATTGGCATCTATAGGCACAGGTGGAGCCCCCAAAACGGTGGGGGAAGAAGCGCTAACCGGCGTCAATCATGTCCGGTAGCCAAAATTAGCAGCAGCGGTCAGAGGCAGCAAAGACAAGCGAGTGAAGGCGGCGAAGAGGACGGGGATCGGCCTCAAAATGGCCGCACCCGGGGTTTGAGCACTGGTCTGGCGGAGACGAAGTGCCGCCACGCGGAAGAAGCCCAGTGACGATACGCCACCAAATTACCGGAGGGGAGCTGGGAATCCGAGGTGGGAGATATCCCCCACGCAGATTATTGTGGAGGAGCGCGAGCGGAGGCAGTGACGGATCGCAAAATGGCCGCGTCCAAGGAGTGACCGGAGATCCAGCCTGGGCGCGAGCCGAAAACCTGAACGAGGCACTAACGGGGCACCGGTGATCGCACCTGAGACAGCAGAGAGTCCCCCCCGGCTGGCCCCAAACACAACCGGAGAAGGCACAAGGTGAGTGCCCAAGTGGGGCCGGCAGCAGGGGGGGGGATAACATACCGCGAAGGGCAGCCCAGTGACAGCAATCGGCCCACATTAAGGAGAGCGGTGTTGGTGGGAGCCCACAGCAGCAAGGCGGTGGGGGGACCCCTCCCCCCACCAAAAAAATAATCAGCGGGGAGCATCGGTAAAAGGACAATATAAAGGAGAAACCCCCCCTCAACAGCAAGCAAATAGACACCAATAAGCCGGAGATTGACAAGCAAGGAACCTGATACATCACCTGCCCCCCACACCCTGTATAGCACTCGAGCGCTGCAGAGCTCTGCGCAGGGTCACGGGCCATCTATAGGGGGACCAAAATCAAGGGGGTGAAAGAAGAAGGAACTAACAACGGACCGAAAAAGGAGTAGCAAGCAGCTAACAAATAATACACGCCACAGACAAACAACAACATGAAGCTCCCAGGCAGTAAGGAAATTGCGGTTGACAGCCAGAGGGGGTGTATTTGGACCCTCGGTGCGCCCCCTTGCCTAGTCTCATCTTCCCCACAGCCAGTAAACACCGGAAGACTCGGTGCCAGACCCCGAGGCGCGGAGGACAGGGGAACATCAACTGAAATAGAGAGCAACGCGGCAGAGGGACAGAAGGAGGGAAGTGAAGAAGGCACCAACATCCAACTGTGAGAAGGGCAGGAAATGGCATACTAGTGCTACAAGCCTCAGGAGCCACGGGCAACAGGGTCGGAGGACAATAAAACAAAACAAAATAAGGACAGAGGGGGGACAAAAGTAGAAACAGCTAAGGGGAACGGTGATCCTCAGATTGGGGGCAAAGGAATCGAATTACAGAGCACAAGCCCCTCACCAGCCAGCCCGGGCATGGGGCGGCAGCGGAACATCAGGGCTTCGCAGACACCAGCCCACGTGGGACAGTCCTCCCCAGAAGTTAAGAATACCCAGATGGAGGGGGAACCCCCAAATACAGCAACAATATCAGAAAAAAAGTGCTAGCAGCCATAGAACATTCCAGAGTCACCATGGAGGACAGATTTGGGGCTACTGGCTACTGACCTCAATCTACTCAAGGATGATCACCGCAAACTAGCCGACAAAGTCAAAGAAGGAGAAAAAACTATACAAACAATGGAACCCCAGATTAAATCACAACAGGAAACACTGAGAGACCTCCAAACGAGAGTTAAGACGCTGGAGGAAAAGACAGACGACCTAGAAGGGCGCTCAAGGAGAAGTAACAGAGTACTGAATCTACCGGAGGGAGTAGAAGGATTGGACTCCATAGGGTACGTAGAGACCTGGTTCAAATCATTCACACAGGAATCGGAACTAACTCCATACTTCTCAGTGGAACGTGCGCATCGGGTCCCGGCGCGCAAACCGCCCCCGGGGTCCCCACCTAGACCGTCGATACTAAAACGTTTGCATTTCCGTGATAGGGATGCAGTGCTTCGGGCAGCCAGGCAACAGGGCCCGATCGGAGTGTAAGATAAACAAGTAATGCCGTTACCTGATTATTCCAAAGCGGTACAAAGACAACGAGCGACATTCCTGGAGGTCAAGTGCATGTTAAGACAACGGGATATCCAATATGCCCTCCTGTTCCCAGCTCGCTTAAAAATCCTGCATGAAGGACGCACAAATTTCTTCACCGACCCGAAAGCAGCGTTCGACTGGGCAGAACAGCAACCGCAAGGTAAGGGGCCCAGAGACACCGGACTAAGGAACCGTGAATCCAGAGGAAAACGGCGACAACAGAAGAAAACAATTCCAAGGCAGCCAGGACCGAGATCAGGGACAAAAACAAGGAACCCCCCGAACTTAGAACAAATCATAGCAGAACGTAGAAAGGTCCTGCAGGCGGCGGCGGAATTGGGCCAGACGGCAGGAAGTATGGACGGGGAGTGGGGTCCCCATATCTTCACATCTGAAGAGGACATAAGTGATACCAACACCTCCCGAGATGGCTCAATAACCCCGCCAGTGGTAACTCCGCAGACGGCGGACACATTTATTTGACTCTTGCCAGCCAATGTATGATTATATTTAATATGATTGACGCGTCCCCCTAGACCTTACAGGGAAATAATGACAAGACAATGGGCATTGATATAAACAACGCGCTACGCAAGGAGAACACATATCTATCTAGCAGACAGAATAGGAGTACACATGAAGCTCCACCGGTGCCACATCCACACATATAAGATGTAACGGGCCGCATAGGCCATACACAATATAGACAGATAGCCACGACACCCCTTCAATAACGCACTAGTCTCGAAACAAAATGCTCAGTTTGGACGTATTGCCTCGAGCGATAGGTCCGTTCAGTTGGGATCATCTTCCCGTGCAAAGTTACACCCCTTCCCCCAACCGAACCCCCGGTACACTACCAAACATACCCTACAGCCGAGGATCACCATTACAAAACAACAAACAACCCAAGAATGGGGAGGACCCAGGCAACGAGATACGCCGGGGAGGTAGCACATTACAACTAAAAGTCAGTACAACATGATTAATAAGACTGCGAACACAGACCTCAGTCTCATTACAATAAATGTCAGGGGGATGCATACAGTGAGCAAAAGGTATGCAGTATACTCATACATCAAAAGACAAAGGGCGCAGATAGCCCTGCTTCAGGAAACACATTAACAGCAAAAGAGCTGGAGCGCCTGCGTAGGAAGTGGCGAGGGTCTCTGTGCGCCACAACATACTCGGCCTCTGCGAGAGGGACGCTAATTTGGCTTAGGCCGGGCACTCCCTTTCAGGAAATCAAGAGAACAGTAGACAAAGAGGGTAGATACACACTCCTGGAGGGTCTACTAGAAGGACAACCAGTACTGATAGGCAGCATCTACGCCCCCAATACAGAGCAAGACAAATTCTGGGATCATCTTACAGGAGTCCTAGCCCAATACACGTCTGTCCCATGGCTGCTAGGGGGAGACTACAATTGCGTATTAGACCTACTACTCGATAGATCACATCCCCCACCAGTACATTCTCCCATACACAAACAGACAGAACACTACAGAGTATGGGTTAAGCATTGGGCACTTACGAATGTGTGGCGGGCCCAACATCCAAACACCAAATTATATTCATTTCACTCTATCCCTCACAACTTACGAGTAAGATTAGACAGATTCCTCTGTTTTATCATAATAGTCCCCAAAGTCCAACATTCGGACTACCTAGGTAGGGTACTTCCAGACCACGACGCACATATCCTCACACTCGGATGGAGGCCCCCTCATCCTCCGATTCCGACTTGGAAACTGCCACGCGAATGTTTGACTGACCAAGTGTTCCGACATGAACAAGGGAATAGTATACAAAACTATTTCACAACCAACGCGGGCACAACAGCGTCTAGACGTACGAGTTACTTACCTTCGGTAATGATGTATCTGGTAGAGACGTTGTCTAGCCGCAGATTCCTTAACTGAGAATATCCCCAGGTGTCAGACTGGATCCGGAAAATTTTGCGCAACAGTACCTCTGCGCGCCGGGGGGGCGGCGTCGCCTGGCTCCGCCCTGACGTCGTCCCCGGACAGGACGTCAGTGGTGCCATATAGGACCCTCCCGGCTCGCTGACGTCAGTTTTCTTCGGAGGAACTTTTCCGCGCCACAACGCGGAGCCCCCAGTAAAACTGTTAGAGTATGGGAACAGTGTGCGAATAAAAAGGAAAATTGGTGAGAGAGAAAGAACCAAAGGGTGAGAAAGCACCATGAACGACAGTGAGAAGCACTGTCGACTGAAAGTTGTTGAAAAGGAAAGAGCAGAGCAATACTCTGAGAAGCAGTTTTGCAAAAGCGAAGTGAATTCCACCCCTGAGGCAAATCGATCTATAAAAAGAAGACCAAGGCAGACGACAGAAAGTCTGCACCAGATGAAGTGAATGAAAAGAGCAGAACAGTACACTGAGAAGCAACCCCGCAAAAGCGAGAGAATGCCCTCTCCTGAGGCAAAACGGCAATGAAAAGAGCCAACAGCGACAGGCAAGAAAGCCCCAAACCACAGGATTAAAGAAGAGAAAGAAAGAAATAGGGAGACTCTGTCCCCCGTGAGAGAACCATTGGACTGAGGCACAGGCCAAAAGACCTCAAAACCAATTGACTGGAGGAGTGTCAATGGAGAAGGTGGGTGGGAGGGTAGAGAACACCAGTAGGCCCCATACTGGAGGAAACCCATGTGGAAAAACGCAGAAGGACACCTGAACTCACCGCCCAAGCAGGAGATTGGGAGGAGCAGAACAAATAAACCAAAGAAATAAGCCTGACGGGGAGAGAGGTGAGCGATACCACCCCGTAGAAAGACAAAGCCACCCTGAGGGAGGCGAATGCAGAAAAACCCACTTGAAAAGGTCCTCGCAGATCGGGGAGGATGGGTGGGCGTTAAGGAATCTGCGGCTAGACAACGTCTATACCAGATACATCGTTACCGAAGGAAAGTAACTCATACATCTGATAGAGACATCTAGCCGCAGATTCCTTAACTGAGAATAGATACCAAAGCCATACCCCATAGGAGGCTGGTCTGCGAGAGAACCCCACTAAGTTCCCAAGGGAACAGAAGTGTCAACCAGTTGACTAAACACAGTGGGGGCAGCACTGCCAGAGTGGCCAACACCAGACTAGGATACTCCGTAGGGAGTGGCCAACAATGAGAGGCAAAGGCATCAAAAGCTGCCAAGGGTGGCAGGAAAGCCCTTTCGGTTAAACAGTGTTGAAAGGGAGCACAGAACCAGAAGGTCAGTGCGGAATGAGAGTGGATATCTTCTGTAAAAGAAGAGGAACTAAATGTAGGATGTGAGGGATCCGCAGGATCCGATGGACCGGCAAAAGAGAAAGGTCCAGCTAGGGTACAAGAATGGACCGAGTCCGAGCATGCAGGACGGACATGCATGACAGTGAAAGAAGCACTGTGGAAGTGGGAACAGCAGCGGAAGGATGCTGACGACGCCTAGGATGAGTCAGTGTTACTGGAAACACAAGACCTGCCAATGCACCATCGCCCATGCACCGGACATGTGAAAGGGCGGGCATCAAAAGGCAGAATGGCAGAGAATGATGGCAATAACCAGTGCTACGCACGTGGGGAACAGAAGTACACAAGAGAGACTGTATGTCCCGCCAGAACCACACCACGGAAAGGGAAAGGCACAATGAAGCGCCACGAGCAAAAGCTGAGATTCGAGAGACGCATCACCAGGGTGTATCGCGTGAAGAGAGCCGGCAAAACTAACACACATAGAAGACTTGCGCTCACGAAAAGTGAGGAACAAGACCACGGCTACCGCAAGAAGGACCATGCATGTGGAAGGTCTGGGTGTGTGTAGTACGCCGGACAGGAGAAAAGAAGACAGGACGCAGCCCGGTGGATGCGTTGAGAAAGAAAAGAAAAGGCACCATAGGCACCAACAGCCATGTTGCAGCGGTAGCGGACAGAGCAATGCCCAGAGCCAGACGCAACAGCCACAGGCGGTAGGGAAGATCCAGCGTCTACCGCGAGACAGACAGGGAGGCCGAGCAGTACTGGAAGGAGTCGGTACGAAACATACAGGAGGAACAAAAGTGGATGTACGCCCAATAGCCCACCAGGCAAACAATGTTCTGAGGATAACACTCCCGCTGAGAGCAGCAGCAGCAGCCCGAAGTAAAGCACGACAACACCTGCGCGGAATGCAGCAGGGAAATGGGAAGCTCTGGCAGGGGAAGTGGCCAGAAAAGCAAGGCACAAGACAATGTAAAGAATCAGCCTCTGGGGCCAGAACGCCACCATGGAGAGCAAAGTCCAACCATGAAAGGACTACGCAGCATGGATAGAGGAGAGTAGAACTAGGCAACGTAAAGTTGCAGGAAAGCGCAGCAGCCCGTGACAGCGAACATACCAGGGAGCAGCCATCGGACGCTTATAGAACACAGAAGAATAGTGCAGAGTTAGCTGTGCGTGCTCTGGGACAGCGACAGGGTCCCTCTGGTAGGCAGTCCACAGATGGGACGGCCGCAGCGAAAGAACCACGACGAGACGGTTAGGAACCAGATGTCGCAAGGAAAGTGGCTGACGAGAAAAGGCAGCACAAACCACCCAAGGAGGGCTAACCTGAAAAAAACCCTCCTAGAAGAGGTGACACGAGGTAGAACCTCAAAGTCCTCCGGGATGAGGGCACACGAGGACTTTAAAGCCCTCCTGGGTCTTAAGAAATGGAGCAGTGAGATGCAGGGGAGTGCCACAGACCAGCAGCAGACACCATGAGAGAGGCGATAGAGCGAGACCAACAAATGGACCGCAAGAAGGTCCCGGGAGGGACCGCAGCAGCAGTGAAAGTTTACAGGCACAGCCGCAGGACAACCTTGTGAAAAGGACCCCACAGGAGCCTACCAAGACTGCTGTGGGAAGGAGGCGGCTATACAATAGCCAACGAATACCCCACATAGGGTAACAGGGGTGGGGAAATCATATCGCCCGACGCCCGAACCAAGCAGATTTTCATAATGGCCAAGAAGATTTATTGTCTGTTTTGTCCGACGGACAAGTAGACATTAAATCACTAAAAATTTATGAGCTGTGGGCACTCTGGGGCTCACAGCCAATTAGAAATGCGGTCAGAAAGCTTTTGGAGGACATTGACTGGCTGGAAGCCCATGACTGGCCTCTATCTAGCCAGTGATTGGCTGGGGAGTCTTGCGCTAAACGTCAGTACGTCAGTGTTCTAGCGCGGATTCCACACTGGTGCAGCTGCCGAACGTGCAAGGGCAGGCCCCGAGGCAGGAAACACTTTTTCCACTGCCACGTTCCAGCGCTGTGGGTCGAGTGGGCAGGTGGCCTCTCTGCTGCTGATTGCTGCGTGGCTCGATCATCCTGTCCAGTGGGATCCGTCCAAGGCAGGCCATGATTCATCTTTGGTGCGCTGCTGCGCACTTCCTGGAATCGAGAGCAACAAGTCTGCGTCTCGGACACACTGTATGCCTCCCCAGCAGGTGAGTCAGTCTGATAATGGGTTTTGCAGCGGTCCGAGCCTTAAGAAAAGTATGTTAACTGTGATTCTGCATGCAATGGTCTGGATTCAGTGAGCGAGCGTGGGGGCAGGGTCAAATGTGTGGCATGTTAACAATTTACAATAAGGCAGGAACCTCTCCTTTTGCAATCTAGCAATGAAACCAGTGCAGCGTTGATAATGAGTGAAAAAACGATGAAAGGAAGTTTACTATAGAGAGACATTGACCTTTACTTTGTCTCTGCTTTTATGGACGAGGTCGAATTTGGGGGCACGGAGCAAATGATAATACTTTAAACACCTGGCAGGCTTACAGAAAATGCAGCCTTGCAAGATTATGCGTGTGCTGTTAATAGAAACATTTTTTAAATTGCATTGTTTTCCTGGTGTTAAAGAAATCAAGCTAAAGTTGAATAAAGGAAACACCACATAATGCAGAAGGCAGAAAGTATATTCGTAATCCAGGCAATGCTATGTGTGCAGCGTATTTCACACTGTTCACTGAGATGTGGGCCTCTCTTGGCGTCTCAAACGTTGCAATGTCCACATTTTTGCCCAAGATGAGGTCTCCTTTACCAATACCCTCCCCACAGTCTTTCTTGCCTTTTCCTTATTCCGTTACCTCCTCCTTCGCTCCACAGCTTCTCGCTTAATCAGTGCCCACACTTTATCTTTTAATCTTGCCACTGCTGCTGAGGAAAAGCCTCACGTCCGTGTCAATTTTTATAGGCTTAATCCTGTCAAGAAACGGGTTATTCTCCACATTTCTGTTAGCCTGTACCTTTATTTGGTTGCATTTCTCATCTCCTAAACCTACTGTAAACCGCCCCCACCATGCACAGTACGCTGGTAGTTTGTGCTAAATAAGCAGATCCACTGGAATGAAGCGGCAGGGAAGGTCTAATTTATGTGGCAGGGAAGGTCTAAATTACGCGGCAGGGTTGACTAAATTATGTGGCCACAAAAATGAGAATTATATAGCATAATGCAGCACACTTTCGGTGATAGTATTACTTCATTATTTTGACATCTGTACACGTTAACACTGTATAAATGTTTTGCCTCATTACTTTCAGATTAAGACCCAAATACAGCAATAGCAATGTAAAAGAGACCAGTCAGTACTTGTGAAGGGCTTTTCACTGTGTGGCAGGACATGTTACCCCCTTTTTAGTAACTTTTGATCTGTTTGAGCTAGTATCAACATTTGTTTGTTAAAATATGCTGTTTAGGCAGGATGTGTTGGATTATATGGCAAATTATGTGGAAAACGCCTCAGCTGTAGAATCTCGTAATTAGAGTGGCTCTGTATATAAATCACACAGGACCTGTCACCTGTGGGGGACCATCTTTCATTTGCAACGATATAAAATGGCAAAAATTGCAGAAGCGAGCTCAATATAAAGCAGAAATTATCAAAATATAAATTTTTAGGTCTCACAATCACGTTTTATTCACAACTGGGTGAAAATATACAATGTTCCCACCTCAGAATTTTATGCAACCGCTGTAGTGTTGCATTTTTGTTGCACAGTTACGTCAGCAGTAAAAACGAGCCCATACAAGATCCAAGGAAAAGTGACTCTTCCGCCTGTGTGAATATTCCTCCTATGTAGACATAAAAGGTATGTTTTTCTTTCCCTACATGATTTGCCAAAGGGTGTTTTTCCTGTGTGCCTGTCTTTGTGCCTTCTTTATGCATGTGCCCATTTCCAAATATCCAAGTATCATCCCTTGGACCCTCAGGATGCTCAGCTTCTGAAATAAAGAAACTGATTGCACAAGTTGCTGCACTGTAAAACTGTATCTTTCACCAGGCGTCCCAATACTCATATATCAGTATCCTGCAACAGAATTACAGGATTTCCCGGAAGATAACACGCACATTTGGGTGGGCAGTGGGGGGCTGGGGACATTGGAAGGAGAGAGACAAGTGGCAGAGAACTTGGATTTTAAAGAAAAAGTGAGTACTTTACAAATCTCAGTGAGACAAACTTGCACATCTATTGCTGATCTGCACCCCTTCATGTTAGGTAAGCTTACTCTGCTGGTGCCATTACTTACCAGTACTGTGCACAAGAGAACCCTGTACTGCTAGTGCCAGTGTTGCATATGCTCCTTGTGTGGTAGAAGAATGTGGAAATGTAGCAGTGAGTGCACAATAATCACACCACACCTGCCCAGGAGTGTAAAAGGAGAGATTGATTTAACTGCCCATTTCTTCCTCTTGTGTATTCATACTTGTGGATACTGCTTCAGTGAACTAAACACCTCTGCTATGTGATTTGTGCTGCCCCATGAACAGTTCATAAGCTCTGCTGAGAAGTGGTTATTCCCATCCACACGTTTATCAGAGCATGATCACATGTGAGTATTTTTGAAACTGGACAGCTATGAGTTGGCCCTAGGATGGAGAACACCCTTCTGCCCTACAGGTTCATATTCGGACACAGTCTATGCCAAATACGCTTCAAGAAATGTAGTCAATTACCAGCCTGTACTCTGCCTTTCGGCACTATTTCTTTCAATTTGAAAATTTGTCACATTCATACTGGGTAATAATTGGGTGCAGTGCACACTGACACATCTGCACACATGCTGTACATCCAGCCAGTGCAACAGTTGAATTTAAGGGTGTATGACCATGCATTGCATAATTGGACTTGCATTTGAAGTTCATATTGCACAGTATGTTGCACTGATTGCAGTGCAGGTTCTCTCCATGCAGACCCACCTCAGTGATTTATGGAATAGGTGCGGCAAGCAGATATCTTCCCAGGACAAGTAGATTTCTGTAACATTTTGTCCATTGGCCAAGTAGATTTTTAAAAAATTTCCACACCCCTGGGTAAGTATCAACCCCAACAAGGGGCACCTCTTGAGCGTGAGCTCATAGACAGAGGAACAAGAGAAATATAAGCAGCTGACCAGCTGCATGAAAGAAAAGAAATCGCGGCGAGAAGCCACCCAGGCCGTTCAGGTATTACAGCATGAACCCAGGGCCGACATGAAGCAGAGACAACACTGCAGAGGGTGAGGACAAAGTCCGCAACCGGACAAGAACAGAATAAAAAGGTTAGAAAGAAGGCGGTGAATCGCAGAGTCCGCATGTTCGTTAAACAGGGACACACCATCAAATGGCAAATCCCGGAGACTGTCATGAACATTTTCTGGGAAACCCCCGTCGCACAGCCAAGCATGGCGATGCAGAGCAACAGACCTGGCCATTGCCCGACACACCGAATCGGTGGAGTCAATGGCAGACCGAATGGTAAAGCGGGCCATCTCTCGGCCTTCATGAAGGAGACGAGCCATATCAGACCGAGTACTCTCAGGGAGAGAAGGTAAAAGACACTCCACAGAGTCCCAAAGCAAAGACGCAAGCCGTGTTCAGAGCACATAAGGCTGAACTAGCGGACGCAAAAATGCCGCGTCCACATGTCTCCAACCAACGAGACTCCCTAGTGGGAGGCAGCAATAGAGGCGGAGAGGAAGGCTGCGTGGCAAAAGCCACCTGGACTACTAGTCCCTGAGCCCCAGGCTGAAGGGACAAACAGGCTGGGCCCCCAGGGGCCGGACAATGCCGATGCGCAATGGCCTGGTCGACAGGATCTCCTGAAGAGGGCCGTGCCCATGTTCCGAGAAGCGCGTCGAACAACAAGCCGCTAAAAGGCAGCAAGAGCTCAATATCCACCTCACCCTGGTGGAGGAGATCCAATAATGGATCGGAGGACAAGGAGACAGACGGAGGGTGCAAGTGTAAAACAGCTGCAGCCCTGCAAATACCCCTTAAAAATAAAGCACCAGCTTCAGTGGGCATCCTGGAGGGCGACAATAGGCCATCTGTAGGGGACGGTTGCAAGCTGACACGTCCCGCAGCAGGAGGAGCAAGGGGCCACTGACCCCAGGGCATCGGAGCAAAAAGGCGTGGAGATAGCCCCGGGCATACCGGATCCGTGTCCTCCCGAAGTGGAGAATCAACTGGAACAGGCGGCTGCTCCGGCGTCGAACCGACGTCGACCTCCACGAGAGGCGACCTGGCTGTGGCACGAGCCGGCGTCGACGTCCCCACCACCGATAGGTGCGGAGAAGGAGTATGACGACCAGGAGTCGACAGGCATGGTGCCGCCGGCGCCGCCGATGTCGACGCAGGGAGCCGCCAGGGGCCATGCGGAGACAGGGCAGAAGGGCTCGACGTGGGGCTGGGACGCCCATTCGGGTTGTGTCCCGACGTCGGCACGACTCCGGAGCCGGAGTAGAGGCACTCGGCCGGCGCCGAGGGCGAACCCGCCGGCGAAGATCCGACCTGAACGCCTACCTCCTCTGTGGGACCCGAAGGCGCGCCAGGGAGAGGAGGTGACCCGAAGATGGAGTGCAGAGCCTTGTAGTAGGCTTCCATCTGGGGTCGAGTCGCACAATCACCCGGAGAGGGCGGGTAAATGGAGGCCGACTCTGGGGGGTACGGCTCCGTGGTGGAACGGGAACCATGGCCCCCATCGTCACGTTGAAGCGAGGTCGCTGACCTCCGTGACTTGTGCTTGGACTTACCTTTAGGTGAACGACGGACGCAGGAACGACTCCGGGAGCGGACGCTGACAGGAGAGCCAGCCCGAGAGCGGCGGGGAGACGCCGTGCGGGATATCCGGGCGGCCAGGAGCTTCATTCGGCGCTCCCGTAGGGACTTCGGACGCATCTGCCGGCAGGCGGCACACTCCACGGAGTCGTGGTGCGACCCAAGACACCACATGCAAATGGTGTGCGGGTCCGACGCCGACATCTGTCACGAACAAATCTCACACACCATAAAGCCTGAAGGCATCGCACACCGTTCCCCAACGCAGAAGGCGTCGAAAAGGCCTGAAGGAAACAGGCCAGAGGAACAGCTGAATCCCGGATCCGCGTTGGGACGCGGAAAAGAAGGAAACTGACGTCAGCGCGCCGGGAGGGTCCTATATGGCTCCACTGACGTCATGTCCGGGGACGACGTCAGGGCGGAGCCAGGTGGCGCCGCCCCCCGGCGCGCAGAGGTACTGCTGCGCAAAATTTTCCGGATCCAGTCTGACGCCTGGGGATATTCTCAGTTAAGGAATCTGCGGCTAGATGTCTATCAGATTAACAGAATGGGACGCATTTAAGGTGGTTGCTAGAGGAGAATGCATACAACAAATAGTAGGAGTCAGGAAAACACTACAACAAGCACTAATTAAGGCAGAAACCACATTAGCAATAGCAACTAAAGAGGCAGACGCGAACAGGGCAGATCCGGCTCAGGTGACGGCAGCCAAAACGGCATATGCAGCGATACTGATGCATTTACGCAGATATAACTTTAAAGCGTATGCAACAAGGGCACACAGAGAGGGCGACAGAGCCGGGACCTTTCTAGCCTGGTTGACCAGGCAAGACACAGAAATTAAGCCAATTACAGAACTAATAGACCTGACCGGAAACCTAATCCATGCACAGGCAGAAATACTGCAATCGTTCCACAGTTACTATTCGGGGATATACAAAAACATGGCACAGAGTAATCAGAGGGCAATTGAGCACCTACTAGACCCCCCTAACCATACCAAATATCTCAGCAACAGACAGGGAATCCCTGGATGCACGGATTGTGTCGACAGACGTAACCCACGCAATACAGGCATTGGCGCGTAACAAGGCCCCAGGAATGGACGGCTTTCCACTAGAGTATTATAGTACCTTCTCAACCATATTGGTGCCTCGCCTGGTGGAAATGTAGGACGATGCATTTGAACGAGAAGAACTCCTGGGATCACTGAGAGAATCCATCTTGGTGACATTCCCGAAACCAAATCGGGACCCGAAACTCATGGCCTTATACAGACCCATTACCCTATTAACAGCGGACTGTAAAATTCAAGGGAAGATACTAGCAGACCAATATACTCAAATACTCCCACAACTGATCCACCCAGATCAATGTGGATTCGTTCCAAGAAGAAACACATCACAGAACATACGTAGGCTGTTCCATGTACAGGACGGAGTGGGCACCAAATATCCAAGGGCCGCGTGCCTGATACTGGATCTGGAAAATGCCTTTGATACCCTCACATGGCCGTATATGTTCGCAACCCTCCATAAAATAGGCCTAGGCCCCACTCTATTAGCATACACGCGACTACTATATACAAACCTCACAGCGAGAGTACGATTGGGGAGATACATCAGACCAACATTTCGAGTGGAGAGGGGCACACGACAGGGGTGTCCCCTATCCCCAATACTATTTGCGCTTGCAGTGGAGCCCCTGGCGATCCATCTACGTCGGGAAGGGGAAAACTGTGGTAACCCATTGGCGGGAATAGTCCACAGTTTCATTATACGCGGACGATCTTTTACTATACGTCTGTGACATCACCGCAGACCTGACCCCAATATGGACAACCCTAACGGAGTTTGCAGAAGCGTCGGGACTCAAAGTAAACTGGGTTAAATCCACGATCTATCCATTGAGCTCAGCTCATACGAGGGAAATCACCGTAAGACGCTGGCAGGACTAAGAGCGGCGGTGGGCTTTTGGAAAACGCTCCCCTTGGCCCCTATTGGACGAGTGGCCCTGGCCAAAATGATCATGGTACCCAGATTACTATATCATTTTGCAAACCTCCCGGTCATCCCCCCTCGCTCATTCTTTCGGGAATTAGATTCATTACATACCTCTGATTTGGGGCACAGGTTGTCGCAGAGTGGCATTATCTAAATTACAACTACCCACCGATCGCAGAGGATTAGGAGCCCCATCCCTTGAGGCATATTTTTTAGCAGCACAGCTGCAGTGGCTCTCATACTGGACGGCAGAGCGCTACCTAGGAGAAACTACGTCAGAGACTGGGCAAATACCACTACCAGCAATCCGCCGCCTCTTGTTGCCTGGCACTAAACCTACCCGAACATACCCACTACAGGTAACAATAGCCCGAACATGTATGTAGAGGATACATCGTATGTCCGTAGGGAAACCCCTCTACTCTCCACTACTCCCGTTGATAGGACTGCCTAGGAACGAAACATACTATACAGCCCGGACCCTACAGGTGTGGACAGATCATGAGTTAACTGAGATGGAATCCTTATTCCAAGACGGACAATTACGCCCATATAACCAACTAATGGAGGATTATGACCTCCCCCCAAGGCAATTCCTACTACATAGACAAATAATTGCTGGCTATCGCCCTTTCTGGAATTTAACTGAGGGGGAACCGGAGGTACATCCAGTAATACACACTATATTGCAAATGGGGGCGGGCAGACATTTAGTCACCTGGCTCAACAAAGCCGTTCGGGAACTAACGGCTAAGCCGCTGGACCCACGGAGACACACATGGGAAGAGGAGATAAGTCGGCCACTGCATGGCAAAGAATGGGAACAAGCTTTAGAATATACCAAAAAGGTATCTAGAAATGCCAGTTTTAAAAATATACAGTTTTACATCCTCCATAGGGCATATCTAACTCCAGAAAGACTTCAACGATATTACCCAGACGTACAATTCTTGTGCCCCCGCTGCCATGCCCCGAGGCAAATTTCCAACACATGTTCTGGAATTGCCCTACATTGCAGTCATACTGGAACTCTGTGCACGAAACATTACGGGAGGTCATAGGCCTACCAAACATGAATACATGAGAGACTTGCGCAGTAGGAGTCTTCCGACGGCGGAAGACACACAAGGTGCAAACATGCTTCATATCCCTATCATTACTGTTGGCAAAAAGAGGAATAGCCATGCACTGGAGGGCCCGAGCGGGACCCCCAGTAGCAGCTTGGGTGGGGGCAGTGAAAAAATGGGGCGCTGCGGAGGAGGAAGCGATTAGAAGTGAGGAAGTGAGAGGGAAGCGTAAACATCACATATCTATGGAATGGACTCAACTCCTACACCAGTTCAAACACCAGACAGCACTTGACGAAGCACCTACTACACCTCAGACCCAGGCAGTCCAAACAACCCAGAATGCATCTGAAGACGCACACAGAGAGACTAGCCTGCCCCACACAGGGAACAACACAGTTTAGCAGGCACAGACATCAAATTTATGGGAAAACTAAGCAGAAGCTACTACAATCTCCCCAGTAACCAAGAAATATATAAACTAACATTCTAAAAACCAACGAGTCAAATAACCCCGCCTGAATATTACCCATAACCCCTTACAGTTAATCCAAGTTGAAAGTACAGTTAACAGTTTTATAAAGATTTCGATAGTTCTCTTTGTAGACAGATTCATACAGGAAGGATAAGCGCTGTAAGTCACAACAAACCAAAACATAACACAACATGAACAGAAACGCACGTAGACAGGATCCCGGTATAAGGTAAAAGATGCTCTAAACGAACTATTGCAGACACAAAGAATTGATGTTGACATGTACAATGTGTATGTAACAAATGTGATGCAAAAAATATGAGCGGAATCAATGTATGAAAAGTACAAAAATGTTAATAAAAACATGTTAAAAAAACAAACAAATGTGGCACCTCAAAAAACTCTCCTCACAATATTCTAATGACCCGTGGAAGATCAGAAGGGGACTGGACCCTGCTTCCTGTAACCTGAGAAGAGTCTTGAAACATTGGACCTGCTCCCTTTTGTACCCAGAACAAATAAGTGGGCTCCAAGGGCCAGTGGGCTAAACAGTATGGCTACAGGGACACAAGGCTGAAAAAACACTTTTCCCTGGATTCCCAATTGCCCAGTCACAACTTGATCTACACTGGACCTTGCTCAAGGCCTTTGCTGGATCAAGCTTTAAAGTTCTAAGAGTCTCCCTTGAAGTTAGAGAGCCTTAGGTGAAGAGAGGAGTAAAGAGGGACTTACCCCAGCAAAATGTGTTGGGACTTAGAAAAATTCTGATTGCCAGTCGTCAGAGGACCAAAACCAAACACCAGAGTCAATCCGGCAAAGGTGCGACTTGGCTGGGCTGAGATGAGGTAACAAGTTCATAGTGCTTGGACCTTCTCCGGTGCAGCAAATCAGTTTTAGAAGGACTTCGGCAAGAAGGTGTCCAACCTTGTGGAGCGCTTGTCAGACACAGCCTGCTGCCTCACTCTGCTGGAAGAAAAGGACTTCCATTTTAGAGAGACCCAATGAGAAAATCTTGAACAGCGGAAGGTGTCTAAAGTCTCCAGGTGATGGTTGGACCTCGGCAGGCGGGAAATTCAAATTTCTCCCATTCTGAGCTTTGTCCCACCCAATCCAATGGCTTCAGCAGGACTTTGCCCAATGGCTATCTGACTTCTCACCGACTTTACTGGATTTAGCCTCCTGCCTTGCCCAGCAGGAAGATTTTTTCCTCCATTTTGCAGACCACGTCCTAAGGTAAAATCCTTGACAAGGCAGTCCTGCTTGGTGCATCCAACCTTTGGATCGATTGCGATTGCCTCAAAGTGCACATAGGTCGCGGTCTGTCATGGCCATAGACTATCATAGGTGTTATTTTCACGTAAACTTTTTTTTTTTTAAACTCGTATCTCCAGTTCCCCTCATTTTGTTGTGTTGGAAACATTTTGATTATTAAAATGTACTCCATGTTTCACAATTGGAGAGGAATTTTCATTTGATTATTAATGTTTTGGTGCTGCATAAATCCTTTATGCCGGTCTGCCCTGAGCCACAGCTACAAGCGGGCTGAGCTCAGGTTAATTTACTGCCTTTTGGAGTTCACACTGACAAGTCAGTGTTATTATCCTCAAGGTGTGCGACTGCTCACCATAACCAACAATCCACTTTCTTACTTGTAAGCAAGGAGATCTCAATTTTGTAATGTGAAAAGTAATGGGAGGAAATTACATTACAAACCTGCCAGAAAAATCAACAGCCACCACTACACACATGAGACAATGGCAGTAAAACGCAAAAGGTGAACATGAACAGAGTAATAGAAGAGCCCAGACTGAACAAGAAGCAACACAGAGGAACTACCTGAACACTTATGACGAGAGATAACCAAACCCCTTTTGGATCCTTCCTACCTGAATCACACTGCTGTCAGAGGATAGCCCAAAGAGGTGGCTAGGCCCCAAAAGAATCTCCATATAGTAAATAAATTGATAAAAGAGGGTATGAGTTTGAGACTTGCATGTTAATTCAGGCAGTTCATAGAGGGCATAGATGAGTGCAAGATCATCTTCAATCACCAAGGGTTCAGTCTACGTGGCATCTTTCTAAATAGCATCACTAACACCTGCAACAGGTCCGAGACTCCTTGATTATTACCCTTTAAGGGAGCAACTGAAATCATACTCGAACCAGTGTGGCAGATATGCTTCTTTACATTTTCTCCTCCAGTTAAGCATTAATTCAGTAACTGGACGCTTACTTGCTGTCACCCTTTGAGAAAATGGCAGGCCTACGTGAAAATATGTAGCCTATGAGGAACTAGCAGCCGCATAACAGAAGGAGCACTGTTTCTCAAGATAAGTAAGCATGCATACTGATATCCAAAATTAAACCTCAAGGTAGGCAAATACATCCAAGCAAAACATTATGCATCAAGATAAAAATTATTCTGTGAACTTAAACATTGTAGTTATGCAAACATTTAGAAAGGAGTCAGTCAGTCAATTGCACTTTATTTGGTTATTGTAACCATCAAAGCATACAACAGCAATAAGACTTTATAGCCACATTAGCAAAACACGTTATATATGTACATTAAACATTATTAGAAATGGGCCAGTAATTTATACCGCCCCAATCACTTTGTATAGGAACAAGTGTTAAAAGATCACACAAAAAGTAAAGACCAAAAGGTGCACAAAGGACTACTCATACAAATGGCCATATGATGCTCTACAATATCTGGGTGACAACAGCCATTGCATCATTATATGTGCAGCTTTACTGCAGGAACTAAAAAAACACTATAAAATGTATCATCATAATATTAAAACAGTACAAATATGCCCAGTTAGTCAAATAAACCAAGAAAAATACCAACTTAAAACTAGAAAAAGTGCAGAATCATAAAAGAACAAATAGTACGTTCTTTGCCTAGATGACTGAATATGGCAATACAAATTCATAAAGTGTAAAACTAGTCGCTGGACAAGTACTAAGGTAGTTCTATTTACATCAGCACCCACTGTTGATACAATAACTAACAGGAGCTTGTTCTGCTTGTACCAGTCATTTAACAATAAACGGCTCACAGCAAATACAATTGGGCCAGAAGTGTCGGTTTCAAGATTCTCTGAGCAACTAAATAACATGTAACCCAGAGGTTCAAACACACTGGATGTATCCACTTGAAGCGGATTCCATGATATGCCGGGCAGAAAAACAGAATGTGTTCCTCTGATTCAGGGACTGATCCGCAAGCTGGACATGAATCAGGGGTCTGGCCTGTGCTCCACCTGTTTATGAGTACTTTCAGAGCTAGATTACTCAGTCTGAAGCGAACATACAAGCTCTTGGCTAACGGAGGTACAATAATATCTAAAAACAGTTCAAAATATGGATTGATCTTGAACTCAAAAAACTCATTGGTTAGATTCCTGTTTTTCCCAATTCTTAACATATTGTCCACAAACATAGGCCCAGTATCGGGTTTTCAAGACAACAGCCTCAGCTTTACAGATGCTTCCTGGGTCATCCTATAGTTTAGTTATACCTAACTTTGAGAACCAACTCGATACAAACTTGAACCATGGAACTTTCAAAGCATTGGTCATGTTCAACAATAGATTACCTCCTGCGTGAACCACAGGCGTATACAGTAAGTTAGAGGTTTCAATTGTGCCACATCAAAAATTCTATTGATTCCTATATCAAAAAAGGGCAATAAGAGGGGTGCATACGGAACTGAAAAAAAGGATCTGGCAAAGTTGTTTTCTGCTATAGATAACTTAGGGAGGTCACCGTAGCCCCATATTTCAGCTCCAAAAAATAGCAGCGCATGTGCCTTAGCACAGTAGACTTCAAGAGGGAAAGAAATTGGGGGCGTGGCCAAGCCGTGGACCAAAATGGCCACGCGGCATTGAAGCTCCTCCGGCTTCACCAGCAGCACAACGAATATCCCCCATTTAATACGCTCCAACTGCGGTGGAATCGGCGCCGCCGGACCGGGGAACCCATCATGATCCCGGCGATCCCGCTGGTTTGAGGATCGCGGCCCGTGTTGCGGAGGATCCTGACCTGGGAGACCTCGAGCCCGGCTGCTGAAAATGGCGGCGGCGCAGACCGAGAATTTCCTGCTGCCGTGAATGGAGGGCGGGGCATCTGGATGCTACGGGCCTGGTGTGCTCATCAGTCGGCGCTGGAGGATGCGTTTGGCGCCACTGGGGTTCTCCCTGAGATGCACCAGCCTACCCGGGGCTGAATCGAGGTGAGTGCACCGGGCGCGGGGCTAAATCCTTCCCCCGCCCCCATCCCTGGCCTGTGAAGATCCGCTACCGGCTTGGGCGGCGGTCCGTTTGATCGCTCGCCGGCCGGTTGCGGGGCGCTCCTGCGCGGTGCTGGGCTCGCACGGGCCCTGCTGCAGGAGTGGCTTGCCGGGTTGGGCCTGCCGCGCCTGGCTGCCTCCCTACTGCCTGCTGCGGCCTCTTCAGCGGCATTGGTGGTCCCTGGCTCTGGTGCTGCAGCGCTGCCGGGATCTCGCCTGCTTCCATTGCGGCTCTGGGGTCCACGCCGATGGCCAGTACGGATCCTACCCTCCATTGACGACCGGGCCCTGGGCGATGCGGCGCTGAGCCACACTACACTGCGCAACTCCTGCCTCTGGCCTGACCTCTGTATCGGCGCCCACTGAGACTGCACCGGTATCCAGTTTGAATAGACTGTGACAACGTGCGTAGTGATTGTGTGCTCTACCTGCCTCCTGCAGTCACTGACTTCTCTCCCAGCCGAGTCTACATTGCTCTCCCTCCGCAACGACACCGTGCCTCTTGCAGGCCTACCCTGCGACTACCACGACTGGTACAGTCCTGATCTCTAACCTTCGTCAAAGATCCTTACTTGTTGCGCAACCTGGCCTTCTGTCTCCCAAATCACCTAGCGGCATGGGCCGCAAAGACCCGAGGCAAAGGACCCTCCCGTTCGAGAAACTTACAGAAACGGCTCCGGAGACGAGCCCCATAATGGCGGAGGGCGGACAGGATGCGCTGCCTACTGGAGGCTCCATGGGACAGGATGGATCGCTGCTTCAAGAGATGAGGGCTGGATTCAAGGCCTTGGGTGGTAGGTTTGATGCCCTAGACAGGAACCTTGCTGACCTCGGTGTCCAACTCCAGGCGCATGACCGGCGGCTTGACGTCGCAGAAGCTCGCATATCAGATATCGAAGACGGCACAGCGCAATTACTCAAGAGGCTGGAGAGAGTTGAACGCGTCCTGAAAGACGTAGCTTTGAAGAACGAGGATTTAGAGGCGCGCAGCAGACGGAATAATTTGCGCATTCTTGGGGTGCCTGAGTCCACTGCCACAGGTCGAATGGACACCTTTGTCGAGACACTGCTGGCCGATATGTTCGGGAGGGCCGCCTTCACACCCGGCTTTGTGGTAGAGCGAGCTCATCGCTCACTGGGCCCCCGACCTAACCCTGGCTGCCCTCCACGGCCCATCATCGCCCGAATCATGAACTTTAGAGACCGCGACACTGCGCTACGCCTAGCCCGTGAACAAGGAGATGCCACCTGGCAGGGCTCCAAGCTGTCCCTCTATCCAGATTTCACCATCATGGTCCAGGAGGCCCGCCGCAAGTTCACTGGCGCAAAGGCGACACTGAGAAATCTTGGCCTACGATATGGCATGCTGTACCCGGCTTGACTGCGCGTGGAGATCAACGGTAAAGCCCGCATCTTTGACAGCCCCACGGAGGTCTTGGACTTTTGTCGCACGTACAAAAACAACACTAAGTCGGTCGCAGATGGCGCTGGGCGCTCCTTGTCGCAGAACGGATCGGAGGCCAGCATGGAACTTTTCACTGGTCTGGGCATGGCTGACTGGCTCCAGGATCCACCCTTTACTAGCCTGCCTATTGCACTAAGTGATCTTGGGATGTTTCTTTGTACACTAATTGTTCCATACTGCTGGTGAACTGATGGGGCGTTGCCTCCCCCCGTTGGTGTATACCAGATTTTCTCCTTTTCGTTATTTGAAGTGCCTTTGTTGGGTTATTCAGACCCTTTTTGTTCTCACGATTGGCACTCCTTGCCTATTTGCTAATGATAGTTTTGCCTTACAGGTTGGGTCGTAAGGTTGGGTGGGGGGTGGGGGAGGGCGATTGCTATTGATTAGATTTGCTTGGTTGCTCACATGTTTGATCATTGTCTCGATTCCTATTGAAATGTTGCACACTGCTTTGTATGTCCTCACTTTTACTCCTCCATGGCCACCATAGGTAATGTTAGTGGGCCCTCAGACCTGTCACTGCTGTCATGGAATGTCCGTGGCCTCAATGACAATCGCAAGAAACGCCATGTCCTGCACTATCTCATGCGTCATAACATTGACATTGCCTTCTTGCAAGAAACCCATTTGCCCGCTTCGGCCCCCTCACGCTTCGCAGCCAGTTGGGGTGCCCATAGATATTTTACCAACTACAGCAACTACGCCAGAGGCACAGCAGTCCTGATACACAAGAGGGTCCCCTTTAGCCCGCGCACGATTATACACGACAGAGACGGCAGGTACACCATCGTTGTCGGGGCATTACTGGGACAGACGGTGGGCTTGGTAAGCGTCTATGGCCCAAACACTGACTCCCTGATTTTTTCCATTCTCTACTGGCTCAGCTTTTGAAGCTGGGCCAGATGGCCATCATACTGGGGGGAGACTTCAACATTGTACCCGACTTATCCCTGGACAGCACATCCACTGCTGCGGACTCTAAGCCCCACGCGCGGCGCGCGCTGCAGTCCTTATGCGATCAGCTGTCCCTGCTGGATGTGTGGCGCTCGCGCAACCCAACCCTCCCAGCATACACTCATTACACAGGATACCACAACACCTCAACCAGAATTGATTATTGGCTAATATCCCCCAGCGTCACCGGCTGGTACCACGGGATTCAGACCCTCCCGCGTACATATTCAGATCATTCCCCGATAGTGCTAGCGCTTAAGGTGCCTCGCCCAGAAGGTTTCGAGAGGCAATGGCGCTTCCCAGGCCGCGCGCTGTCGGATGACCTGTTTCAGCACGAGATCCGCGAGGCAATCGAAGACTACTTTCTCATAAACACCGGCACGGTCGACACCAGGGCGGTTCTCTGGGAGGGGTTCAAGGCGTACATACGAGGGGTGTGTATCTCAAAGCAGGCTGGGGTGCTTCGTGCTCTACGCACCACGTTGTCGGGATTGGAGCGCAGGCTCGCTGACTTGGACGCCACTTTGGCTCAGGCAAATAGCCCCGAAACTGAACGGGCACGGCTGGGCCTGCTTGCAGAATACAGGGAGGTTGCCGACCGTGAGATTCTATACATGGGCAAGTATCACACGGCAAAACAATACGGGGAGGGGGAGAGACCGGGAAGGGTTCTGGCGCAACTGCTCAGACCCCCATACAGTAAAGCCTATGTTACCGAGCTACGAACGCCAACGGGCCGATCGCTCTCGGGCACTGCTGAGATCAGAGATGAATTTCTGACGTACTACAAAACGTTATACACTTCCAGAATTGGGACTGACCATACCGCCCTGGAATCCTACTTGTCCGAGATAGCGTTGGTATATCTTGAGAAAGATATGCAGGACTTCCTGGCTGAACCTATATCCGTGAACGACGTATTGGGGGCCATTGATTCCCTCCGAGCCTCCTCGGCCCCAGGATTGGATGGGTTCTCGGGCGACTTCTACAAGGCCTTCAAGGACTTACTGGCCCCGCAGCTCATTGAAGTGTAGGCAGAGGCCCTAGAAAGACAGGTACTACCGCCCACCTTTCGAGAAGCCGTCATTATCCTCCTACCGAAGCCGGGTAAAGACCCACTACTCTGCAGCTCATATAGGCCTTTATCTTTATTAAACTTAGATTACAAAATTCTTGCCAAAATTGTTGCTGGGCGTCTCTCTCAATTACTTGAATTCATCATCTCCCCTGCACAATCCGGTTTTGTTCCTAACCGCTCAACTTCATTGAATCTCAGGATGCTTTTCTCAGTACTACACAGGATCGACCCGGATACTCCGGCTGCCGCGATTCTGCTTGACACGGAAAAGGCTTTTGATTCACTGGAGTGGCCCTTTTTCATGTCAATCATGCGTCGCATGGGCATGCCGATGGGCTTCATGGCCACTACGGCGCTTCTTTACCGCCTCCCGACTGCTCGCCTTCGATTGAACGGTACACTCTCTAACCCCTTCTCGCTGTCACGGGGCACTAGGCAAGGCTGCCCACTATCACCCTTACTTTTCATCCTTGCCATGGATCCGCTGATCAGGCATTTTCAAGAGAAACACCTACAGAGAGGTTTGCAATTTAATACAGGCCCCTCCTAGTTTCCTTATACGCCGACGATACTATTCTGTATGTCCGCGAGCCGCGTGTCAATTTAGACCCCCTCATACGCGAGATACTTCGCTTTGGCCAGCATTCTGGCCTGTGCATTAATTGGCACAAGTCTGTCATATTTCCCCTTACCCGCAGCACTGCCCACTGGGAGCTTGAGTTCCCGCTAGAGTGGTGTACAGACTCCGCTAAATATTTGGGCATTCACATCCATCTGGACGTGGAAATGATAGTTCGCCTCAACTATGGACAGGCGATTTCTGCCCTGGAAACACAAATAGACAAATGGCTAAAGTTACCACTATCAATAGGGGGTAGGGTGGCCATAATCAAGATGGTTGTTCTCCCTAAGTTCCTATACCTCTTCAACAATATCCCCATCCCTCTCCCAAACAGTTTTTTTGCGACTCTCCGATCACACTTGATACGCTTGGTGTGGGGTAATGCACGAGCCCGAGTTCGCTGGCAAGTTCTTACCCTCCCCTATGACCGCGGTGGCTACGGAGTACCTGATCTCCACTTGTATTATTTAGCAGCCCAATGCAGCTACGCCTATGCTTGGTACCACCCCGACGCCAGGATTCCATACCTCCGCCCAGAGGCGGACCTCGTCCTACCTGAACGCCTGTCTACTGTCCTTCCCAGAGGCTTCCCCAGAGATCCCAACGACATCCAAACAGTCTCTACAACAAGCTGGGCTTGGGAAAAGCTTCGGCGAGTCACAGGCACTGCCTTTCTATACTCTACGGCTCTTCCACTCCCCAATGCACGTTGGCTACCACTAACGGGCGAGACTCTAGTGCAGCGCACATTAACCAAATTCGCACTAACGAAGGCTGGGGACCTGTTCCCTGATGGCCATGCATTTTTGGGGAACGATGACGCCCGCTTCCCCGACGCCACATTCATGGACCGATTTGTGATTAGACGGCTTATATCAGCGCTGCGTGCTACAATACCCAGTTTCCCCGTGGAGCCGGACTCCTTCGCCCCCCTCTCGCTGGTCATTGAAAGCACACAAGGTTCTCACCTCATTTCCAAGCTGTACAAAGCATGCACGAAACTTGTCCCGGTCAATGACGAAAATATCCGCAGTGATTGGGAGGGAGACCTGGGAGGCCAGATCACAGACGACCAATGGGCCGCGTGCTGTGCTCTCACTAAAGACATCTCCCTAAACAGTAGGCACAAGTTGCTCCACTTTAAGTTTCTCCGCAGGGCCTACATCACCCCGGCCAAAGTGCACAAGATAGATCCGTCCCGTCCCCACAACTGCTGCAAGTGTGGATCTCCACATGCTGACTTTGCACATCTGTCGTGGACTTGCCCGCGGTTACAGCCGTACTGGAAAGAAGTTCATAAAGAGTTAGGCGACATTATACACATACCACTTGATCCAGTCCCTGAGATTGCATTAATGGGGTACATGGTGAACTTCCCCAAAAAAGTCCGGAAGTTCGCGGCTTTTAGTTTATTGCTGGCCAAGAGGGAAGTTGCAATCCATTGGGGCTGGAGGACGACCCCTTCGGTGCAAGGATGGCTGAAAAGCATGGTCACCTGTAACACAAACAGCGACCTCTACTCCGCGACTGTTCCCTCATCCTCCAGACCCAGAGACATTTGGGGGCCGTTGAAAGCTCATCTCGCATCACGACACGACAATGCAGCCACACAACTCGAACAAGGCATAGTGCCAACTGGGGTGGGCTGAAGGTGTACACTCTTACGATACTGTCCAGTCAAGACTGCTTGTTAGATATACCAGATGACCGCCATATTTGAATACACATACACAATATGCCGAAATCTGACTGCTGTCTGTGTATAGCATACCGATGCATTGTATCGATGGACCACCATGCACAGATGAATGCTCTTCATGGCGGCCGTTATGTGTTAATCATACTTAATGATAATTATACTGTGAATTTACGGATTATTAGGACCAAGCAGGTAACGCAACTGTAATCTCTACAAGGCGTTCGAGACTATGTACCATGATCACTGTGATGTACTCATGCAATAAAATGATAAAGGTTTAAAAAAAAAAAAAAAGAGGGAAAGAAATTGAGCGGGAGCAGGTTCTATTGTGCATTCGTAGGATTGCTTTAGATCTATGTTGTACTAACAAAGAGCTCTTGTTGAGTTGGGGTTCCCACCTAAACTTATCAGATAGTTTAATCCCCGGATACCCAACGCATTGAACCCTTTCCAAGAGTTCATTGCCAGCCCTCACAGCGCAGTTTCCAACTGCCCCAGCCCCAAACACCATGTACTTCATTTTTAATACATTTATCTCAAGGCCTCTATCTTTACAAAACCCAACTAACTTATTAATTAGGTTTTGGAGGCCCACAGGGGTCTTGGAAATAAGTGCCCACAAAAAGACGTATTGGAATCTTTTTGCCATTTAAAACTGGCAATTCATTCCTGCAGGCCATAAGTTCATTTACTGCGTCATTGATGTACAATGTAAACAAGATGGGGGCTAAGACACACCCCTGGTGTACACCGTGTGAGATAGGAATGCGGTCAGTCAGTTCACCCTTGTTGTCCCATCGTACCTGAGCATAGTTCCTTTCTTGAAGTCTGGCAATAAGATTAGTCAGGTTCCCAGGAACTTCCATCTCACCTAAAACTTTCCATAGATTACCACGTGGAACAAGATCAAATGCAGCTTGCAAAATCTATGAAAGCTACATACAGTCTTTGTTTTTTCAACAATCAATACTTCCAATACAAAAGGGAAAATCTAAACACCTGATCGGAGATACTGTTTTTTTGGGGCGGAAGCCAGCTTGAAGTGGGGACAGTTTGCACTGTTCGTGTACCCAATTTAACAACTTATGGAGGATCTGCCTTGCAAAAACCTTCTGTAAGTTGTCAACTAGGCTGATGGGCCTATAATTAGAGGGACTGCCAGCATCACCCTTCTTATATATGGGGATTAGCTCAGCTCCTTTCCAAGACACAGGGATTTCTCCTGCCTTTCAATGGCATTGATTGATGTAGCTAATCCAAACTTGTGGCTCTGATTTTAACAAATCACCGGTTATTTTGTCAGGGCCGGGAGCTTTGGCTGGTTTAAGGTGGTTTAGAGCAGTTGAAGTGTCCGTTAACCTAAAACATCTTACACTGACCTCAAGCGCATCTGCATTTTGCGTAACCCTAGGGGGAGTTTCAGGCCTTAAACAAGAGGACAGATCCTCAGACTCAGCCTGAATATACAGCGTGAAAAAATGAGTAACCCACATTTCAAGCTGTATAGGGTGATAGTAAGTGCTCACTCTGTCAATACTTCAATGGGATAATATATGCCAAAAAGCTCTGTCATTCAGTTCAACAGCGTGTTCTTGGCAATTCTTTTTGGCCTAGTCACTCCTGACTCTTGGAAGTGCCATTTTATAATTTCGTCTGGCCTCTATAATCTCTGGGAGTAGACACCTTTTAACAGCCATCATTAACACGCGTTTGACTAGTTTACACTCGAAATTGAGCCACAATTTTTTCTTCACACAAGGTATTTGCTTACAGTCGACCTTTTTGCAATAAAAAAAGACCTTGTAGTTCATTAAAAAGCCTTTCATGAATATCTATAATGGGAATTTCTACATTAGGGAGACCTTCATAGTCAGACTGGTAGACCACATACCAATAATATAGCTCACAATATAGGTTTCTGTCAGACAATACTTGTGGCCAAGTAACCCTTCTGTGGATATTCCCTAAAATAGATGCTGGTACCACGACAGGTAGCGGAGGCCCCTCTGAGGGTATCCCCAGAGAAGGATGTGATCAAAAAGTTGAGGCCACTGTCCATACGACTTTCGCTTTTCATGTCATCGAGCAATTGCCAAAGCCTTACATCTATGAGGACATAATAAATAACTCTTGTGTAAAAGACTCTTTTAAAGGTGGGTTAAATGGGAATGAGTGCATCCGTTGCAGGCTCTTAGGCCCCGTCCAACAGTCACTAATACTAGTTGGAGGGCTATGTTAGAGAAATAATGCTGGGGGTTGCCAGTTAAGTGTAGTATATTCCATTTCTCATCCTCTTGTTCTACTAGCGCATCGATATAAGGTGAGGGCTCAAAAGATACATTCATATCTCCTGCCACTATTACTTCTGCATGTTGTTGATGTAATTCGATAAGTTCATCAAGAAGAACTAAAACAGAGGAGTCAATATTAACAGGCACTGATCTCACATAAGAATTAAATAATACAACATTCAAACCAGAGGGAAATTTAAGGATGATCCTCATTAAGTCAGGAGAATCAACTATCAACGATGCATGTGAACATGTTTTTTACTAAAATTAACAAACCACCAGAAGCTCGACCAAATTTCCTTGGGAGCTGGGCATCCACACTATAAGAAGCAACACCATTAATAAACACCTTGTTCACTGCCCAGGTTTCTTGGAACATACATTTATCAATATCACCTATATGAGAGATCCATTCAATATCAGTTAATTTGGATTTGATCCCTGCAAGATTCAAAGATATCATAGAAAAAACAACTTTTATATCACACATGACTTTAGAAGGAATGTATTCAGCCAATTGCTTGGTTTTTTAGGATTAACTACAGCGTTGCTTGTTTCGGTTGCTTTACATTTCCCCATTGTTAGAGCGGTTACACAGCAACTGTGAGTACCAGGTGCACACATATATGCCTTCTGGAGCGAGATTAGTAGGGGGGAGGCAGAGGGTAGTTCAATGACAACATGAAGATATCAGTAAAAGTGCAAGGAAGAGGGGAAAAACAAATTAACTTGCAAAGTTCTAGCAGATGGTCATCAGAGGAGCCATCTGGTCTCAGGGGAAAGAGGGAAGGCCCAACCCGGCCTCTTCTGGGCAAAGACAGGCCCGGTCTTTGTCTGGGCACGCTCCCAGGTGCGTCTTGTGCGTTGCGGTGGGGAGGCACACTTTATGTGCCTGCCCTCCTCCTTTCACGTAAAGTGCTTTGTGGGGGTAGTAGTCCCGCCGGGGCTCCTCCAACAGACAAGAACAGGATTCCATGCGCAGCGGTGGAGATGTGTGCTTTATGTGCCTCCTGGCCCCTCCTCCTTTCAAGTAAACTGCATCCCCTTAGAAAGGAGTCACTAATGCAGCCTTCATGAGTATCATTAAGGGCTGACAAATACTCTTTATGGTCTCGGTCTCATAGTCAATCCTTTTAAGAACACCATGCACATTTAACCCCACCAGCATCTTTTTTTAACGCTATTGCATTGATATACATATTTTGAAATGCGCAGTAGAATGCATCTATTGATCAATGTATAGTGGTGTGGCTTCAAAAAACAATCTCTGTTAAAAGTAAATTTTAGGTCTTTGGCTGTTTGCTGACATGCTGAGAACAAGAATTCTAATTTCACAGCACAGTAGTTTGATGTGTCAATATGAAGGATCATAGTTTCTTACAGCCTGGAGTGTAAGGAGGATGAGACAGTTAAAACATATTGAGTAGGACAGTGCCCTCAATCGAAAAAGTTTATAATATTTCGGTAGATATTTAAAACAAAAAATCCATTTTGTGAGCAGAAGGCATCTTGGAAATAAATGCCTTAACTACTAAAGATGGAAAAAAGTACAAGATTTTGAGGCCAGTACTTTAACAGAGATGTCGTCTAAATCAGAAACCTTAACAGCTATCAAACACATTGACAGGAAATCAACACTTAATGACCTAAAGTTTTACATGATGCTGTTGTATACACTATAAGGAAGAATATTTTCACAGCCTTCAGAAAGCCGATGAAACAATACTGTTGCATTAATAGATTGTTACTGGAAAAATAGAGTGAATGTGTGACTGTTTTACACACAGCTACTCGTGTCCATAACAAACATTAAAGTACTTAATCTGATCACAAATGTGTCCTACATACTTTTTCTTTTTCCCTTTAGAAAACAGGTGCCCTATAAAGAACTGGGAAACTGTAGCTCCATATTGCAAATCCTACAATGTATGCATATTTTAAGCGCCTTACATCATATTAATATAGGGTAAAAATAATGGTTGTGGATATTTTGCCTTATCAAAGAGCAATTATCTCTTCTACAATGATAAAACATGGATGTGTTACATTCTCAGTAACTTGTGCCATCTTCTCCAGCCACAAACTACTGTAACAGGTATTGAACAGAATTATTCTTTACTTGAAAAAATATAAATGCAACAATGGTTGATAGTGGTGCATTATGTATGTCCCAAAAAACTTAATAGCAACTAGGTTACACATATGCTGTAAGAAAAGACATTAAATGTCACAATTGCATAGAGAAAAATGAGGCACTCAACTATTTCTTTTTGATACAAAAAGACAGTATTTAGGTATAGATTAAAGTATGGTATATCTGATTCACAAAATTATTTAGCAAAAAATGTCCTTGGTCATTTAGTCAAAAATTGCCAAGTGTAAAGCAGAATCGGGGATGCATGTACATAGAAGACAGCACAAGACCAATGAAAATCAAAATAATAAGGGCAGTGACTCACTGTGTGCATCCAATAAGCCTTAACTGAACAAAGGTTGCCTGGTCTAAATAGTGGTGGTGTTGACAATTCAACCCTATTATTTATGGGTCCCCATCAGGGCAAGGTTTTGAGCATGCAAGTATTATAAGGACTTAATCACACTCACCTCTATCTACTTACACTAACAACTTCCTATGCCCTGGCCCTCCCAGACCCCGCTGACAGACACCCTCACAATACACTCAATTCTCAGGATCACTTTACTGCTCTAAGTCTTGTGCCTACGTAACTGTCAGACTTCCTTTCTGTTACACCAATATCACTGTATCCAAAAGATAAACCTGTCTTGTTTAGCTCCGTCCCTCTGAGTTTCTTTCCAGCTGCTCCCAAACGCACTTATTTTCCCCACTACAAAGTGAATACCTCACTCCATCACCTTTCCCCTCATGTATAAGCAGATCACTACTGCATTGCCTGTATTTAAGGCTGAACTGACAGCACTTACCTTTTACAGATATTTTTAATTGGGCCATCTTCTCTTGATCCCTCCTCAGCCAGGTTTTTTCTAGACTGTTTCGCCTAGGCACTTTAAACATCTTGCCAGTGCTGCTTCAGACATTTATCCCCTCTTTAATCATCTGTCCTCTTCCTGCCTTTCACCACTTGACAAACTACTCCACCTCTCCAATCTGTCGGACCTTCTTGCTTGAAAACTGTAACTTTCATCGTGGGAAAATACACTCCAACTCCATCTTTTCAAGAGACTACCAAGGCATTATTGCTGACTAATGGGATGCTCTGTGCTATGTTGATTTTGCTTATCTTTCACCTTTTGCAAGACGTGTAGCTTGTGTAACTTTGTACTCATATATAACTTGCTATTCCATATGTAATGTTTGTGTTAACTTATGATCCATATGGAATGGGTAACTTCTTATGTACAGTGTAACACCCTCAGGTAACATCCGCACTACATAAAAACGTATCAATAAACTGTACTGAGTTTTCAACAAGACAGACGAGACATTACAGCATCTCATTTCAAGTCAAATTGCAAAGAAAAGCTGAGAGATGACAATATCCATTTACCCACTCAACTCCCCACCAACCTATCCAGAAAAAATGAGATTGGTTAACTGCGTTTACGATTTTTGCTTCAAGTCAGGGTCAAGTTGGCCTATACGGCTGGCATGAAAAGGACAGGGTATGGGCTGATTATGTGGCTGCTTGTCTGCATGTTATATTGTCTTGTGGGCCAATTTCTATTGTTGATTTCTCTAATATTACCAAAACCATTGCCTGCAGCAAGCACAAATGTACGCAGTCTCTCATACCTTGCAGAACACCTATACAGCTTGTCTTTACAAGTTTAGAAATTCCCTTATGTTCCAATGTGGGTCACTTTTTTTCGCTGTGTTTGCTAATAGGGGCCACCTTCAGTTTGGTACTGGGGTCTTTTTCTGTCCCAGTCCGACACTGCTCCAAACCATTCCATTTAAATAGTCTTGCCTCCCCCTCATCCTACTGCTTCAGACAAAATAGCACTCCTGAGAAATAGTGGACTCATACTTCGTCGAATAATTTTGAATACTTTTAGATACTTTAGCTTAGTTAACTACTTAGTTTCCCTGAACAGAGAACCGAACATAGGAAACCAATAGCCCCAGAGCCTGGCACTGTTTTTATAAGCTGTGTGCATTTATTAATTACTAATAAATACCATATTCTATCCACATTTCCAGAGTCAGTGGTGTCACATTCCCTATACTTGCAACTATGGTCTGCCTAGCTGCCAGTAAAGCTTGTTCCATCTCTTTGCATAGAAGGCAAGCTGTCTGGGATCCAGAGTACCTAAGATTCTAACTTCAGAGGTTTGCTGAAGAGCAATGTTGTTCATGTTATCAATCTTTCAACCTTTCAATTTCTCTTAGGGAAAACTCCTGTAGCATCTATTCAAATGTTTTGATCACATACCCTTTATGCAAATTCCCTGTTTTTGCATAGTTTTTTTTTCCAACGAGGGAAGCCCTAATCTGCTACAGCAGGTGTAAACCCAGGATTTTAGAAAATTTGTATGAGGAGAGTGAATAATGTTAGACCCTTCTTCCTATTCTGTCTAACCTTATCTCAGACCACAATAATTACTCTAGTAACCAGCTTAATTTAAATATTCCTCAGCCTAGGATTCAGAGTAGCCGAAGGGAAGCCCATATGGGACTGTTAGCCACAGTATCGTCCATAAACCACCACCAGCCTGCCAGATGCTATTGGGACAGCTTGAAAATATCTATTAACACTGGGGATCTGTAACCCCTCTTATGGTGTAACAACAGCCATATGATTCTTAAGAGTACTTCCTGGCCAAATAAAATCAATAATGGAATAGAAATTTTAACAGCATCAATTTAAGTCACAATATAAGCAGGGTTGGCATTCCACGCCCGGAGGTCCTTTAGCGTATCTTTTAGCCATGGGAAATTTAAATATATCGTCTGTCTTTGTGATAGAGTAAATTGAATTCGCAGACATCACTTGTCTTGCCCAACTGTCACCCCTTTCATCCTATCATTCCACCTAGTTCAGCAGTGGTTCCATTACTGAAGCAAAAAGAAACAACAGTGGACATCCCTGCTGTGCTTTATGGTGTATATCACCGGATCAAGAAGTAATATCAATCACCTATAATTTTGTTGTAGGCAATTGAAAGCTCGCCAGGTGCAATTTCCTATCACGTGACTTAAGTCGCAGCTCCCGTAAACACATCTTTCATAAAATTCTAATGTACACAGTCAACTATTTCTCAGTGTCTAATGTTATGAGAGCCACCTTCTTTTGGCATTTGACATTGTCAACGATATGGAGAATCTTCTTCATTTTATCACTACCTTGCCTATGTCATACCAATAGATCCAGAAGCATCAGTTGAATTTTGCCTGCTAACAACTTGCCCACTTGGTTGCCTTCTTCACAGAATTTCTGTTTTATCGTCAACAGGGACTGTTCCACCTTATCAATTAGGCATGCGTCACAAATCCTTCCCGCCAAACCTTTTGGCCTGGTGTGCCCTAATGGAGCTTTTCAAATAGGGGGGCGTGGCTTGGCTGAGGACGATGGCGGACGTGTGAGCCGAGAGCTCCGCATCATCCTGTTAATTATCCGCTAAAATATATAGCCGAGGGGCGATTTATATACTCCCAGAACCCTTGAAAGCTCCTGAGGGCTGTGACCTACGGTCAGAAGCCTTCTGACGACGATAGCTGCTCTGAACACGGAGATTCGACCTGCGACGCGGAATGAACGAAAAAGGCTGATAAAATGGCAGCGACGCAGCTAGTAGTATAAACTGAAACCCGCCCGGATCGCGGAGGGCTGACCGGGGTGCGCACCGATCTCTGCCCCGGACCTTGGGGAGGCGCCACACGAAGTGACCACACACGAAGCAGCACGGAGAGCTCCGGAGGTACTCCCATGATAACAGCGCCGAAGATAAGAACAAGCGCTGGGCGGGGCCGGGGTGCACCCGCGAGCCCCTTCTCCGCTGGTACGCGAGAAACCGGAGGACCGCAGCGGTGAAAACTACGCCGCTGCTGGCCCCGACGCCAGACACAGTGAGCCCCCTCCCGCAACTGTAAAAAACCCTCCCCAACTTGTGCCCAACAGCGGATTGAGTCCACCGCTCCTGTAACTTTCATAAACTGCGATCTGTGCCTCTCTGAGGTGCCTGCCCATGCCTCGTGAAAGGCGGTGTTTTGCTGAAGTGGGCCCAAGATAGTGACACTTCCCTAATTTAAGACCCACACGGCAAGCCCACCCGAGAGCGTGCACACACGAAGGGGCCTGATGCCAGCTCCTTAAGATTTTTCTGGTGCGTCGCGGCAGACGCTGAAGAGAACGGCACTGATGTGTTGACCTCCGGAGAGGTTATAAAAACTGGGCCCCGCAGAGTGCACTGCTTGCTAGAGCCCTATTGGAAAACCTGAGAGTATCCCCTAATCTGCACAACTGGACTGCGCCGATCAGCGACCACGGTGCTCCGGTACCTATTCTGTAAGCTCTCAGAAGGGGGAGAAAAGGGAGGTTCCTGTGAGCGAGCGGGATTCCTGTCTAGGACTGGGCCCACACCTGCTTGAGGCACCACGGGGGGCCAAATTGGCAGTGCAGACCTATCCGGTGGGGCGCCTCAGCACAGTGGGGTGTCTCCTGCGGACAACTCGGGTTGTCAGACGGGGGCCCCTCCGGACCCAGAGGATAGCGCTCAAGAACAGTCGCAGACTTCCTCAGAAGACCCAGTGCAGCAACAACTTAGCAGGATCTTGGAGGCCATAGCGGACACGAAAGCTACCCTCCACCAGGACATAAGTACTGTCGCAGTGGGGCTTGGCCTCCTACGAGAAGAGCACAAAAAGCAGTCGGACAGGGTTAAAGACACTGAAACTAATGTTGCAACCCTAATTCCGGCGCACAAGGAGCTGGAACAGCGGATGGGGGCACTCATGGACAGGGTGAATTACTTGGAACGAAGAGCTGAAGATGCAGAAGGGCGCAACCGAAGGAACAATGTTAGAATAGTAGGCCTCCCTGAGGCAACGGAAGGAGGAGACATGGTATCTTTTCTAGAACACTGGATCAGGAAAGTAGTAGCGCCCGAGGGACTGTCTGCCTTCTACACACTGGAGAGGGCTCATAGAGGACCGGTCAGGCCGCTCGGCCCCGGACGACCCCCACGACCTGTGGTGGCCCGCCTGCTCCACTTCCGGGATAGAGACCTACTCTTGCAGAAGACGAGAACTGAGGGCCCCTACATCGTTGACAATAGTAAGGTCACATTTTTTCCGGATTACAGAGAAAGCGAGCCTCTTACTTGAAGGTCAAGAAAATTTTGAGGGATGAAGGCCTCTAATACTCCCCGATGTTCCCCGCTCGCTTGCGCATCATTTTGGAGGGAAACACTCACTACTTTGACTCTCCCAATGACGCTTGGGACTGGCTCGAGAATTACATGGGCGAGACGTCGCAGGAGCAGGGCCTTGAGATCGCCAGGCAACAGGCAGCGGAACCTGGAAAAAGCTCGAGATGGCGACCTCGCCGAAGAACCCGGAAGAAGCCATCCTCCTCTCAGACCGAGAAGGGAGATCCGAGGCTTTGCAGACAGTGGCGGCGCTGGTGCGAGCTCGGGGCCCCACTCCGGAGGGGGACGTTGACAACTCCAGAGAATCAGCACACAATGACACTGATACGTCACGTGGCAGTAGTGTGAAGATGCCAGTAGTGACTCCTAACACTGCGGACGATATTATCTGATTCTGTGTGGTAAGCTACGATAGCTGTGATACTTAGAGGAGCTCTGGACTCTCAGGTACTGTTATACACCCTGGGCTATCTTGTTGCGTTTAAGGCTGATGCACTATGGTTCGTCATCACTCCTTGAAACAGCCGCGCTCCCTTTTACCTCTGTAACTGCCAGAGGATTTTGTGTAATTTTTTTCTACATGGTTTGGATGGGTGCTAGTTTTACAGTAACTGTCCTGGGGAGGGGGAGTTGGGGTTTCTTGTTCTTTAAGGGGTTGTTTGGATACAGGCATGTCACTACCGAAGTTCTCATTGGGCTACTGGATGGGTTGTTACAGTGGCTACCACAACTGACCTAAACTGTATATCATGGAATGTGCGAGGAATGCACTCAATGCTGGGACGCGATAAAATACATACATACTTAGTCCGCAGAGGAGTTCAGATTGCACTACTTCAGGAGACTCATATACAGGCACATGAGGGGGCGGCCTTGCAGCGCCGATGGCGTGGCCAAACATTCTATACCAATTACTCAGCGTTTGCTAGGTGAGTATTGATCTGGGTGCAAGCAGGGGTGCCTTTTAAATGCACGAATCAAATCATAGACCCAGAGGGCAGGTATGTAGTTGTCACTGGGAAGCTCAATGGCAGAGACATAGTCTTGGGTAGTGTATACGCTCCTAACAGAGCAGCCTGCTTTTTTCTCTCAGCTCTCTAGGAAGCTTGCACCCACTCTCACAGGGTCAGTCCTGTTTGGGGGGATTTTAATTGCATTTCGGATGTTATCCTAGACAGCTCACACCCTCCGCTCCCTGATGCACCTACTCATAAAATAGCTGAGGCACGCCGTCACTGGCAAGAGCGTTGGGGATTGGTGGATTCCTGGAGAGTACAACACTCTGAAACCCGAGATTATTCTTTTTACTCTGCCTTGCATGACCTTCATGTTCGATTAGACGCGTTCTTGTGTTCTCCAGATGTGCATGCCGGGGTACAAAATAGTGAATACCTCACCAGAACATTGTCACATCACAACCCTATATTGCTGCGACTACATTGGTCTCCTACACGATCTAGGATCCCTACATGGCGCTTACGCCCTGAGGCCTTAGAAGACCCAGTGTTTCGAGAAACAGTGCGCACCAGCATCAATCAATATTTTCAGGACAACGCTGGTACAGCGACGTCTGCTTCAGCAGAATGGGATGCTTTTAAAGTAGTGATCCGGGGCTGTTGCATCTCTGGGGTGGTGGGAGTGCGTAGGGTCCTTTTACAGGATGTTCAACAGGCCGACAAGCGCCTTAGGGACATAGAGCGAGAACGACCCGAGCGGCCCGATAAACGAGAGGAACTTATAAACGCAAAGGAAACTGTAGCGGCGCAGATAGAGCGGCTACGCTACTTCGACTATAAGACATACATTACTCGCGCCCATGCGGAAAGAGATAAATCCGGGGCTCTCCTGGCGTGGCTGGCTCACCCGGCGCGGAGGGGCACATCGATCTTAGAACTCAGGGACCAACATGACGTGCCTTGCTATACTCAGCAGGGTATTAATGACCTATTCCTCGCGTACTATACAAATTTATATAGTAGTAAACTGACCCTGTTAGAAGACAAGATGCATAGGTTCATGCACACGGTCAAACTGCCACATTTAGATAGGATACAAATGGACGCGCTGGGTCGAGATATCGAGATCGGAGAGGTGAGAGGAGCCATTAAGCATATGGCTAGGAACAAAACACCGGGGACTGACGGGTTGCCAATTGAATTTTATCTGGCGTACACTGAGCAATTAGCCCCTAGGTTAGTTACACTGTATAAGGATGCCAAACGAATGGGACACCTCCCAACTACCACTAGAGAGGCTATAATCATCCCACTGCTGAAACCCGGAAAACCACCTTGGGATAGATCCTCTTATCGCCCACTCTCAATGCTAAATATGGATTATAAGATCTTGAGACGTATATTAGCCACACGACTCCTCCCCCACATGTCGACGTTAGTGCATAAAGACCAGTCCGGGTTTATCCCGACCAGAAATAGGGCTATTAATGTCAGGCACCTACTGTGGATCATTGAAGCTGATTCTTATCCAAAAAACGACGGGACTATTTTTGTAGTGGACATTGAAAAAGCATTTGATAGTCTTGAATGGCCTTACTTGTTCCAGGTAATGCGTAAATTTGGCCTCGGGGATAACTTCATCGATGGACAACCCTATTGTATAAAAACTCCACGGCAAGGGTTAAGACGGGCGGGTTAATATCCGCCGCTTGTGACGTAGGCCGGGGAACGAGACAAGGATGCCCACTGTCCCCTCTCCTGTTTGCTCTGGCTGTGGAGCCATTGGCGGCTAAGGCCAGAACGGGACATCACTATCGAGGCCTCCCTGCCTATGGGCAAGTCCACCATATGTCGCTATATGCGGATGATTAACTAATGTTTTTAGCGAATTCGGGAGATGCGCTACGCGGCATGAAGGACTTGCTCCGAGACTTGGGCAGAGTCTCAGGGCAAACTGGTCCAAATCCTGCCTGTTCCCGACTATTGGGGATAAAAATGGACTGCAGGAGACATTTGGGGTGCAATGGGAATATAGATGTTTGACATACCTAGGGACACAAATATATCATACTCAGGGGGATCTGCTAGAGGGAAACATAGGTAGGGCGATGAGAGGACTGAAAGGCAACTTTGAATTTTGGGGAACGCTCACTCTGTCAGTGGCTGGTCGGGTGGCGTTACTTAAAATGGTGGCCCTCCCGAGGCTGCTCTATTATTTTGGGACCCTCCCACTTTGGATCCTGGCAAGATTCTTTACTCAACTTAAATCCATGATCACGGGTTTCCTATGGGGTCTGGTAGGCGAAGAGTTGTGCTGGGTGTCCTGATGCGATCGCAATTAGAAGGGGGTCTAGCTGTCCCAGACTTTGAGACCTATTACCTAGCAGCACAATTGCAATGGCTCACGCAGATGGTCGCGGGTCGACTTCGAGAAACGGGAGAGATAAGAGATGAGGGTCCAACCCTGCGACTTCTTTCCCAAATTGTCCTGAAATTACCTCTTAGAATTCAGGATCTCCCAGGGGACCTCCAAGTAGCGCGGCAGTGTTGGAACAGAAGTCTGAAACGAGCACGGATTACGTTACCATATGCACCCGATATTCCGCTATCTATGTGTGAGGCACTACCACATGGGGGCTCCTGGAAGGGACTGGGACACTGGAGAGAGCAGGGCCTAGCACATATAGGAGACCTATATGAGGATGGCACTATGCTTCCTTTTAATGACTTGCAGGACCGCTATGATTTACCGGGAGGGGACTTTCTCTTGCACTCTGCGCTTACTGCGACCATTCGCAAACATTGGAAAGGAGGTCTCACAGAACCACAGACATCACTAGGTTGCCAATATATAGTAACAGCGGCAGGCACTTTTAAGGCAGTCACATGCCTCTATCGCCGACTAACGCAGGAAATGTTGGAGCCTTTAACTGCGTTACGACTCAAATGGGAGGGGGATCTAGGGGTAGAGATCCCGGAGAAAACCTGGGCTGGCCTTATAGAAAGGGCATGGAAGAGTTCTCAGAACACTCGCTTTCAATTAGTACACTTTTATATCTTACACAGGGCCTACCTTACTCCAGCAAAGATCAACAAATACTTTGATACTAGCACAGCGGCCTGTCCGCGCTGTAATACGGAAGGGGCAGGCTTCCGCCATATGTTCTGGGATTGCACGCAATTAGATACCTACTGGATTGCAGTGATGGCCCTACTGACTGAGGTTACTGACAGAGAATTGGAACCGGCTATCGGGCCCTGCTTATGACATTAGTTTCCTCACACAGCTAAAAACAAGGTAACAAGCAAATTCTTAGACCTAGGTCTCCTACTAGCTAAGCGAGAGATCACTATACATTGGAAGGTGCGAAACGGACCTGATGTATCCAGATGGAAGAGGGAACTTATTAAGTGGGCGGAATGTGAGGGAACAGTTAGAATGCAATTGGCAAAGAAAGTGGGAAGTGAAAGGGCGCTAGAAGCGGCAAAAGCATGGGAAACGTTAGTGGTACTTTTAAAGATTCCGGACACTGATGGAGACGAATTACCCATGATTGCAACTCCTGTATCAGCTAACTAAACTACCTACCCCTATGCTCCAGGAGTTCTGAAGGGCCTAGTTATGATGCGCACAATTACTGCACTTCCATTAGGAACTAGATGTTGTAATATGATCCCTAGTATATTTATACGTCTGAATCACAACCGTGCTATATTATAGCTTGCAATGATGAGATGATGTGACATGTCTAGTGGGAGGGGGGGGGGGGGAGTTTCTTGGGGATTTCTTTTGCATTGACAACATTACTATGCGTATAATGATGCTACTCCAATGATATAACTTGTGGGAGGAGGGTGGAAGAGTTTTCGACTGGGTATTTAATTACTATATTTATATCGCCCACGTTGATATTGCAGTCCATCAATCTGTATGTATCCTGAACCTGCATCTATTCGCACGCTACTTGTGATTGAATTTGTAAAAGTCAATAAAGTTTGTTTAAAAAAAAAATGGAGCTTTTTAAATAGTTCTACGTGTGTTTAAAGTTTCTTGTTTACCTGCAGAGCTGTTATAAAAATGTGTCCCATGAGGACCACTTTAAAAGCATCCCAAAGCATCCTTTCCACTGTCATTTATTTTTTAGGATGTTCTCGTTTATCTCTTGATGGAAACATTACTTACTTCCAGTAACAGTCTTTTAGGTGGATATTTTACCTGTAAATTCCTCCACTCATGAATCTCCTCAAGAGCCAGACTCGATCTGGATGTTTTGCAATAGCTCTCCAATACTGGTAGGTTGCACAATGGCTCCCAGAGGACTACGATAAAATCACGAATGCGACATTACAGTCTCACCCACACACCCAGCACTCTGGCGTCTTTTTTGCTCCTTTTTTCCCCTGTCCCTAAAGTCGGAGTTCAGCCCAGATGAAGTCCAACTCTATTTGAGGTTGTCAGCACTATAGCCTCCTGAGAACAGGAAGGTGAATAGGTCGGTAAGAAATTTGCAAGTTGAGTATAAACTAGAAAAGTTGCTACTGAAGATAAGTAAGTTTCTTCTGGTGGATACTTTTTAAGCACAGATACCTCACCCTATGAAGAATACAAAAGCAGTACCCCATGGAGGAGGGTCTGATGATAAAAACTGCCAAAAGAATAGTCAACACAGAATTTATATGAGGTCCTACAGACCTAGTCAGTAGTGGACAGGAAGAGCGCATGAAGGTGCCTCGAAAACTGGCAGCATCCTACCAGCAGCAGCTCGGCAGAACCAGACTCAAGGGATACAGGACCTAGCTCCCAAGACACTAGCTGACACCCAGAACAGAGAAGTCATAGCAGACAGTAGGAACATGACCAGGCTAAAGTATCTAATCCCATAGAACCAACTACTCAGACAGGTGGGCAGCTCCCACATTAGCAACTAAAGCAAAAGCCACCCCAATAAAGAAAGGAAAAGGTTCCAGGCCCCTACCTCACCAAACCAGGAAAAAGAAAGGACAGAGAAAAGTACCAATACGCTAATCGCGCTGGGATGGTGCCTCTTCATAACAGCAGAAGACAGCAACCTTCCATCGCAGCGTCCTAGCAAGTCAATAACCAGATGAAATAGAACCACCAACCCAGCGAAGGCCAAGAAAAGATGAAAACAGTGGAAGCAGGGACGGCCACAAAGGAAACCCACACAACCGTTAGGAAATACAAGGCCCAAGAATCTCGCCCACCCAGCAGAGTCCAGTGGAACAAGGGTATCACTACATGCAGACAGAGCCTGTAATTACTGCTCTCATTCCAGAGCAAAGTATTAATGGTACACAAGGACAAAGAACAAGAAAAAAGAAAATAACCAGCTAACATGGGCACTCTATCAAGTCTTAGAAGTAGGACCTGTGTAGCCCATAAAAGAAAGTGAGCAACCTTGCAGGCCCAATACACCTCCCTCTAGAAGGAAAAGTGTACGCCAAACGGGGCATGAAAAAGCAAGAGGTTGTCTGTCCTAAGTAAGAAGGCATCAAGCAGGATCAACAGGCAACAACAAAAAAGGACAAAGTACCACTAAACTGAAGTAAAACTCAAGAATGCATGTCGCAAAGAAGAGCAGCAGAATTTGCTTTACTCTAATAGACTTACTCGACCCTCTAATAGAGGAAAAACAAAGGCCTGCAACAACCCAGAAGTCATCGCCAAGAGAGGATCGGAAAGCAGGAAGGCAGTCTTAAACAGTAAGCAGCATGCTATGAACCACTCTGTACTGGAACGTAGTACTCTACTACTACAGTCAGCAGAAGGGTAAAAAAACAACACAATTGCTCAGCTGGATATGGACCTCAGCCATGGACAATAGCAGCCCAGGGCAGAACACTGCAAGTCCCTCAAATCTGAAGCAGGTCCCAAATAAGAACATCCCAAAGGATGCTAGGACTATCATACGAGAACATATCACAAATCACGACAAATGAGACCTATCAAAAGGAACAAGCTGTGATATGGGGTCTTATGCCATCCCAAGTGGTTAGGATCTATGGCAGGGATTTCCACTAAAACTAGGACACGGTCACCATCCACAAACATAAGGAACAAGATTGGCAAAAATGCTGCTGCAAATACCAGAAGAAATACTCTCCATAACAATACACAAGGCCACGTAAATGCTGGAGCGATGGAAATCTGAGGCGGAGGTCCAGCAGAAAGGTCACCAAGTCATGTCGGGAAATCCCAAAGGCAGAACAAACCACTCCAGCATCACGGAACACGGAAAGGTGGTGCATAAAAGCAACAAAGCAGCACCAACCCTATGGCCAAAGCCACAAACAACAGTTTCCCTGTGCAACCGCTAATATCCCTATACAGAAGAACCCAGCTTCCAAGAACAGGAAAAAGTATGCTCTCATTCGTACCTGCTCAGCTCTGCTCCAAAAGATAACAGCCATCAAAAGGGAATAACAAGTCTGTCTAAACAGTTTGCAGAAAACTGGAGAAACCCATGCAAGCACTATGGCATAAGGACACAGAGAAGTCCACGGACCTGGCCACCGAGTCCATAATGCCAAGAGACCAAAGAACTAGTTCGTGCCAGTCATAATGTGGCATATCCAGGCACCCACTTGAGAATACTCCTGGACCTGTAGACAATCAGAAGAGGACTAACCCTGCTATCCGAGACCTGAGAAGAGCCTAGATGACTAGACCTACTCTCCCTCTTTCACCCAGGACAAATAAATGGACTCCAAGAGTCATAAGGTTGGCCTCTTTTTAAAACTGCGAGAACACAACAATCTAGTAGAGTCTTTTTGCTGCAACTGCCCAACTGAAAAGCAGCAACGGGGCCTGGCCTGGAGCCTCTTGTTTGCTTCTGCCTGCCACCCTGCGAGCCTGAAAGTGCCTCCCCTGAGGTCTTGGGGGACTTTAGAAGTAAGCCTGTGATAAATTGGCACTTAGACTAAAGTCAGAAGGTAAAATCCTTGACCAGGACCAAGCTGGCTACTGTATCCAGTCCCCGCTTCATTGCGGACAGCGTCAAATTGCACCTGTCCTGTTCTACCATGATCATAGACTATCATTGGTACTTGGTGCTTTTTGGCGCTTTTGATACTTAAAACATTAAAAATTAATATCTTCGGTTTCATCTTCTTGGATATTTGTCATTTTGTTTATTAAATTTTAATCTATTTTCCCATTTTGGTTTGGGATTTTTATTGGTTTGCATTTCAATCTTATTTCTGTTTTAGTGCTGCATAAATGCTTTCTGGATTGCCTAATTTAAGCATGTCTTCTCTGTGCCATAGCTACTGGGGGGGTTAAGCTCAGGTTAATTTAGTGACTTTGAGGGTTTACCCTGACAAGGATTGAGATTATTTCTTGAGGTGGGTTCTTACCTTCCCTTAACTAATACTCCAATGTCATACAACCTTGAAGCAGAAGAATCACCATCTGCGCCACCTCCCAAAGTGCATGGAAGTAGCAGACCAAAAGACAAGAAGCATTACAGGAGAATAAAGCAATAGCACCCGATGAAAACGGTTTTTCCTCATCGAATCACACCAATGCCAGACCACATTTGACTGGGCAGATGAACACAAAGGTAGAGTGGTGACATCAGTCCTATGATCTAAGGGGAAATCACAGTACAATATAGATAGTCTCAATTAGAAGACAGAAAACCAGGATAACCAGGAGCTAAGAGTTAATGCTGCACTGCCCAGCTGCTGAAGCAGATTAAGTGAATTTGAAATTAATCATCAAGGGCTCAATGTCATCTAAAGGGAGGCCTGAGGCCCAATCATGATCAACCACTGGCTTTGAATACCAGCCACTGGTGCCATACAAGGCCTGATAAAAAAAAAAATCACACTGTGACCCCAAAGAAGAAAAAGCTTAACCACTTCCTTGAAGTCATCCACAACCTCACAAACTCTCCTAAAGCCAAAGTGTAAGAAGCAGAGGATAATGAAAAGCCAGCATAGAGTCCAAAACTCTGAGGGTGAGAACATGAGGTGCAAGATGGCACTTCACTAAGAGCAGTTCCAACCCCTGCTTGACTCCTAAGAGGCCAGGTGACAGCCCAGTGCCATCTTCGATGCAGATAACGAAAAAGTTGACAGCTTTCGGCAGCAAAGCAGAGCACATTGGGACAGGATGGAGCCAACCAGGTGATTAAAGTTGACCTGCGACAAGGCAGCAGCTTGCAGATGGAGGTACTTACACAAGAGCCTGGATGAAACGGGCCAGTTGTTTGAAGCTAACTGGCACTAGGTAAGTGGCTGTCAGTGGAAGGGCATAGAATGGTCTGAAACTCTTTAGGCACGAAGGTGCATCAGGAAGTCTGAGGAGTGCTGTGCGCTGTCAGCAGAGCCTAGGTGAAAGCAACCACTTGAGCACCAGGTGCCAGAAAAGCAGGCAAGTGGCTGTGGGTTACAGGCACAGCACCTGTACAGAGCCAGGCACCAGTAGCTGGCCCAGTCCAGCCAGGCAGGGAGCCAAGTTCAAAAACACCATTAAGGTTTGAGTCGAGGGGCGACCCTGAACCAACGACTCATCCGAGGTCAAGAGTGATGCTGGACAGATTGAACACTTTTCAACAGGATGAAGAGTCAGAGGAAAGGCAGCCTCAACAAAGGGCAGGAATCCTCAAATTTATCTTGGGGCAGGGATCCACATCAGGTTCAGAACTTCGGGCACCCACACTGGACTCCTCTATCCTTTGAGGTACATCAACCGGCCACTGGAGACAATGATGACAGAAGTCTAAGCCAACACGATCCAGGGTAGGGCAAAACACCAAAGAAGGATATAGAGACAGGGAGCAACAAGTGGGCAAGCAACTAGATTAATAGCATGGCAAAACTTGAAATTCTGGGGAAAAAAAATCATAAAGAGTATATCGAAACAGTGTTCAATGGCAGGGAAAAGAGGGAAATGAAACCAGGTGGCGCCATATATGGCTCTGTGAAGTCACATTCTGCGAGGTGTCACAGTAGTTTGTGACCCATGGCACTACCTACTGGTGCAACAAAGCTTTTGTAAAATTTCCCGATCCAGTCTGGCACCTGCGGAGGGAAAAGTAATGAGGTGAGGAATCTGCAGGGGTAAGTATCCATCAGAAATATTTCATCAGCAACAGATCATGTAGAAGTTTCTCGTTAAACCACTAGAGTATTTGACAGTGGCCTTTCTCCATGGTGCTTATAGTTCGCTGCATTGGGGTTTGGCCTGACAAGGTGATATTACCAATCTGCATACCTAATAGTGTCCTGATGGGACTATCTAATCAGAAAAGGGCTCAGTCTAGTATGTTTTGCATGAGGCAGAGTAAGATATGTAGTGAATATCATGCCCCTATTTAGAACTACAGACTACAGCCCCATTGCTTGCCTGCCTAACAAAACCTGCTACATATACCCTAATTTGCTAACCTGAGTATAATTTCTATATTTTTCAATGACAATGTTCAGATACTCTTCAATCATCTGCATATTGCAATATTTTGGTAATCATTTATGGTTTAAAAAAATCCTCACAACTGATGCTTAGTTTGGGGGGGGGAGTAGCCAGGGTCCAATATTTTTTAGGATGGCATCACGAAAATCCACTGCTCTGACCACACTAGACCCATCAGCAGACAGTGATAGCTCTTGAACTTTTAAAAGTAGTGTGGCACAAATGCATGCGTCAAACAGCACTGTGATATACCAATGATGTGAGATTCCTTCCATCTTCAAACTTTCTATAATTAGTCTAAATTCACTTCTCTTCATTAATGTAATCTAGTGTAGTTATGTCTTACGTGGATGAAATTTCCAAGTAAACTTGTGTATGGTCTGTGTATTTGTGAAAGATCCTGGATTCCTTCAGGAAAGCAACGATGAGTTCCAAATACCAGTTAAAAAGCATCAGTGATTAGATGGGGTCTTGAGGGCCACCTCATTGTAAAGGTGAAAGGTCAGAGAGGAATTCTTCCAGTTTTACTTGCTATGCACTGTTTCCTATATATTAGTCAAACCATTTGAGCAGGTTGCCACTTATTCTCTTCCTTTCTTTTAGTGTTTGAAGTAGGGATCGGTGGTTGACGGTGCCAAAATCTACTGACAGGACATGACATTGTTCAATATTATGAAACAGTGCCGTTTATTTAGGTCTTCAGGATCTGCATTCTTTTTTGGGTAGGGAAGTTATCTGGCAATTTTGAGGTGTGAGGAAATGGGGTGTATTATATGGTGTGGTTGTGTAACCTCACCGTGTAGAACACATACCTATCCCTTGAAGACCAGGAGGTTTCATTTGTTAAATCTTAAGCTCAACCCTGGGTAGCTGTGGCTGTGAGCAACAAAGGAACAAGTGTAAAGCATTTAAACAACACTAAAATAATTGAAGAAATTCACGAGACACTCAAGAAACCAGACACTAATTTATAAAAAATTTAATGTCTTTTTAGAAACCACAAGGAAAAAGATCCACAAGAGGGTTCAGGAGACATAGTATTTACAATGTACAGTAAATATGCAACACGAACAAGCATTGGCAATTTCAACGAATTTGACACAAACATTTTGAGGAAACACGTTAGGTAAGTATCAATGCAGGTTCCTTAAAGTTACTTTAAGCAACCAGCTACAGAAAGGATCCAGTCAGGGGGATCAATATGGTCCACCAAAACAGTTGCCTCAAAGGTAGGTACAATCTTCAGTGAGTTCCAGGCACTTCTATCCTTTGCTATTGAGGTGGCCTTGATGCAAGGGAGACAGGACGCTGAATAAGTTCAAGGCTGCTGCAGATGCTATGCGGTCGACAGGGGTCATCATGTGGCTACTCCTCCATCCACGGGCTTCATGAGGCGATCCTGGCCACAGGGACGATGTCCCTCTGAGTCCTCTCTGTTCTAGCTGAATTCCAGTCGCCCGGTATTGCGGTTACAGCGAAATCTTTCTTTGGATGATAACTCGCCTTCTGGATGACCAAGCTGTACTCCAATGACTCTCCCGGGTTCAGCAAACTCAGGTGCAACTTCGAGCATTGGGTCCTGGTCTCTACTGCTGCATGGCGACGAGAAACGGTGGCTTGAAGATTAGGCTACCAACACGCCCCAGCAGGCTTCTTCAGCTGTTGTGACTCTGTGCTGCAAAAAAGAGTTCAGCCAAATGTCCTTTGGAGACTCTTGCTTCAGTTGGGCGCCGAGGACGACTTCTCCATGAGCAGGACACAGCAGCCACAGTTCCTCTTTTTAGGTCTCGCGCCTAGCGTTGCACTGCGCAGTAGTGCTCGCGCAGCGCGAGACATTTTGTAGGGGAAAAACGGGGATTTAGCACTGACCTAGGAATCACACACGCTCGTGCGTGTGCGATTCCTTTTGTGCTACCCCATTGGCCTTTTCGTGCGTCTTTTTGTAAAAGACTGCACGCAATTGGCCAAAGGCGGGCGCATTGCTCCACCCATGGCCTATTGGTGTCTATTATGCGCTTGGTGCGCGTAATAGACACCAATAGGCCATGTGGTTTCAATTATCGTGCCCAGACACGGGCGCGATAATGGAAACCAGATGGCTCGCTGTGGCGCGCGCGCACCACTCGCGGGCGTGTTTTTTTTTTTTTTAACAGTACTGCCGCTTGTTATTTTTGTTTGTAACTCGGACAGGACAAGCTGATTAATTATGGGACAAAGGCAGTGCTGCTTTCTATGCGTGCTTGTTGTCAGACCAAGTAGTATGTGACTACCAGAGTCCTAACATCACTTTTGTTTACTCAGGATCACTGTACTGCAGAAGTAAAATTATAAGTGCCCTTGAGGGATTTAGTGAATTGTCTCTTGCATCCAGCACGACAGTTGTGGTAACCTAGGTCCAGGAGGACTGATAAGGAAAAGCAAGTCCTGTGCTCCAAAAATGAGTGCCAACGCCGACTACTGTCGCAAGCTAAGCAGTGGATGCAACTCGGTGAAGCCTCAGGAAAGCGCTCTTGTCAGAAGAGGTCAGGTGAGCTTGGTTTAGGGAAAGGCAGCAGCACCACAAAGTTCTTGTTTTTCACTATTATCTGGTGTTTATATGCCACGTTTATCGGATGCACTGTAAATAAAGCACATTTATAATGAATTATAGCCATTCCCCTTTCTATTTAAATACAGTTCTAGATAATTGCTATTTGCGTTAAGTACTCTGAGAATTTTCACTCGTAAATTTCTGTTCTGACCCCAGATTTTTGTGTTGCAGCTGATGCTCGATTTGCCTTGTCATTGACCAGTTTAGTTCAGTAAGGTTTGGTGCTTTGTCAAATAAACAAATTTGAGAGCTTTAGGAAATTCACGGTTTAGCCATGAGTTGTTCACCGATTACCCTCTCCTACACTTCCACCCAAGCAACCCTACCGTAAATCCGCATTTCCGCCACCTAGTGTGAAGATCGTTTGTGTTTAGTGCAATTCTGCCTCTGTTGGATGTGTAGGTAGGCTTTCGATAGTCATACAGTTCTTGATTCTTTGAGAGTGGCATCGTAGCCTTAGACATCTGTCCGTTGGGAACCAGACTGCGCTAGCTTTAACATAAACAAACAAACAGCCATCAGTGAATCCTGGGACCGTCACCCTACGAGGATTTGACCCGCCGACTTCGAGGTTAGGGGCTCTGTAACCTAATTTTAGCTGAAGCGTTATTCATTCCCCCGTTTGCATTCCACTCTGCGAACTATTTCTGACTTAGACATTTGCTGATAAACATCAATTTAGGGACAGCATAGTATGAATCATTTCAGTTTTTTTTAATGATGTTTGCTTCCATTTTGTAAAATCGAGAAGAGTTTTATATTCTGGGTTATGAAACTGCTAACACAGGAAATGCAGTTCTAAAACTATGCCAGATAAAAGGTGGGAGTGGAAGTCGCTTGCCAGTCTCGGTGTTGATGGGCTGTGCTGTCTGGCTAGTATCCCATCTTTCAGAGTTCAGTTTACCATTGTTCGTAAAGTACACAACTTTTTATTGTTGGGTTTCCTTCTGAACTTAAATTCTGGTTGCAGCGCTGTAATGCATGTCCGTGTCGGCCAAGTCCTAGGCAAGTTATTTTCCACCACAAGTGGGTCCAGTTTGGGACCATGATGGTCCCAGGCAGATCCAGTTACTCTTAACAGACATGCTGGAATGATTCCAGTAAAGGGAATGGGCAGCCTTCCAGTATTTCAGTGCGAGTGATGTTGATTGCGGCTCAGGAAACTTGATCTTTTTCTATTTGTATTGGAGTTGCCATGCTGCACAGCAGCAATGCTGGTAGGGTAAAGTTGCAAAGTGTGAAAACATCCGTACTAGACGAGTGGAATATTTAACTTATAAATGAGACCTAACAGGAGTTTGAACGCATCACCTACCATCCTTACAAGAACCATCAAGTGAACTAAAGGTAGGCTGTATGTTATTACTTGGAATTAATCCTTCCAAGAGAGGCCGCTAATTGAATTTTGTAGCACGTTCCCTTTGCACAGCCACTTTTATTTCTAAGAGCAGGAAAATATGTGCTTTACGTTATGCATATTCACACACCGGCCCATTATACCAGATTGGTCGATGCTGTGGCTCTGTTTCCATATTTGTTCCTAACGGGCCTTGATGAGTTATCTTTCAAGGAGTGTGGATTTCAGAAGCTTCAGTTATACTGCTGATTAGTTACTCCCACTTTTACTCTCACTTTTTCTAGGCAGAAGAGCAATCCCACAGGTTGTAAAATGTATTTTTCCATCCCTCACTCAGGATGAACAGTCTAATTTTCTGAACAGAAGTATGATCCCTGGGTTTGTTGTCCTTCTCATTCCGTAGACAGAGAAGCAATTATGTGGATTGCACAAATCTATGCTTTGGCGATATTTCCGGTCATTTTCTAAAAAGCATAATTAAACCATAAGTTGCTCACAGTGGAGATTCTTCAGACAGAAGTGTAATGCCATTCTCTATTCAGAAGAGTAATCCCACAGGTTGTGCAGTGCTGTTTTCTAGACAGTAGAGTGACGGCTCACAGTGATGCTACTTATTCAGAAATGTAAAAGCTTGCAGTCTCCTCCTACTCAGCTGAGCAGTGCCACAGTTAGCATAGTACCATTTTGTGGAGAGAAGACGCTTCCCTAACTTTTCTCACAGTCTTATTCTCTAGCCAGAAGAGTGATTCCTCAAGGTTGCAGTGTCTCCCTTTCTAGACAGCAGAGTGATCCGTCTGTGTGCTCACCGTCCCCTTCTTTATAGAGCCATGCCACCGGTCTCACTGTCTTGATGGCAGTGATCTCGATGGTTGCTCACAGTGATGTTCTCTAGGCAGATAAGTGATGCCACAGGTTGCAGTGTCTCCTTTTCAAGACAGAATCGAGGTCCTTACTGTGAAGCTCTCTAGACACCAGTGGCGGCTGGTGACATTTGAAAGTGGTGCGGCGTAAAATGATTGTCATACTGCACCGCAGCGAGCGAGTGTAGCGAGCGAGCCCGAACAATCTAAGGGGGGTTCGGGGTGGTTCTCCCCCGAGAAAATTTTGAAAAAAGAGTGGACAAATGGTGCATTTTCAAGCAAATTTGAGAAAGCAGGAAGGTTAATAAAGCAATTGTGAAAGTGCAGTTATTGCATTAATAAAGATATGTCATATAACATAGGTAGCTGCTTATTCAAGCTTTCTTTCACCCCATAGTCCAGCAGGGTCTAGATACAAGACAGATAAGAGAAAAAGCAGTGCGGTCCTCGACCAGGAAGACACTCATATTTCGTTGGTAAGAAGTCAAAAGATTGGTCAAATTGAAAACCTGAAATGCAATACGCAATCCAACAATTTGCAAGTACATCTCATCTATGTTCAACAAGCCATGTTTTACCCATGATTGGAATTGTGAATCACCAAATAAACTGAGCCACTGCAATCAAAATCAACCAAAACTGTGGCTCAAGGTTACATATAGGCAGAAACAGTATAAAACAGAAACAGTCTAAATAACTATGAAAGTGACACATAAATATTGACCATGCAACTCAAACTCAGAAATTCCAGATCCAATTCACTGCCAAAGCAGGCCTCCCACGTGTAATTTCATGTGGGCTAAGTGCAGTCTATAATGCATGACTTGCCAAAGCAAATTAACATTCTCTCATATTTAAAAATTCATGTAGCAGACAAAATTTTAAGTTACCTCAAAGCGGGACAAGATTTTACATTCCAACATTCAATGGTCTGTTCCAGTGTCTGATTATAGTAGAGATAACTGTGTACGTATGCTCATACCTATATCTGTCTTACTTCCTATGTCCCTCTTTTTCTCTCTCTAGCTCAACATACTCGTTATGCCCCTCTCTCTTTCTGCCACACTCTCTCATTCTGGCTCTGCCTAGCTCCATCTATCTCTGTTTCTCTCTTTGTAAAAAGTGCAAAATAAAGTGACAAAGGAAAAGCAAAACCATTGTGATCAGGAAGTCAAGCTTTGTCCCCACACAGAAGGTAATAGAAAGTAGAGTAGCCAGCAACTCACTCCCCCTTGCATAGAAATTGATGGTGGTCATTTGGCATCAATTCATTTTCCTAGCCCAGTATTAATGCTTTCGTCTCATAAGAAATCAAATCATAGATACGCCTGACATTACTGGGATGTGCAAATTTTCAGGCAGTGATGTTGGGGTTGATTACGCTAGATAAAAAAAAAAAAAAAAAAATGGGAAGCACCCTCGAGTTTATGCATATTTCAAGAATACCCCTTAAAAATTCACTGCCACTAATTGTATGTGCTTTACATTGAAGCATCTTGGAGTGCGTGAGTTGTATGGGGGAGGGGCTGCTCTGTTTTCTTTCCTATGACCTAAACCTCACATCCTTAAGTTGGCTCCAGCCTGCCATGCTCTCTAAAGGAACCTACTTTGCTTTTCATCAGATAATTTGCTTTTGTTTTCTTAGTATATACAAGCGCTATATACTGGCAGCTTTAAAGCGCAAAGACAAAGGGGACTACCGCCCCTGGCAACTACTGGTAGCCTGGTGTCTTCGAATTGGATAATTCTGGCTCTTGACCCCTGGGTCAGGTCTCACCGGGAGCAGCTTCTCATCCAGTCTGAGTCAGGGACAGGCAAGAGCAGAGCCTGGCACCCACTCACCACCCGCAGCACCACGGGAGAGCAGACAGAGGTCCCCGGCCTACCACAAACCCTCCTGTCCTGACCACATACTCTGACATCATGCCCCACACCCTGCCCCCAAGAGCCTCCCCGCTGACCTCTTCAGCCTGCTCTAAGTGGGCAGAAAACGTCAACAGATTTGTCTCCGGATTCAGGGGAAAAACCACCGGAAAACCACCCAGTATTCTTGGATCCAACTGGTTATTCCTAGTTCCAAACATTATTAAATTTTGATCCAGAGATGCCAGCTGGATCAGAGATTCCAGCGTTCATATCCTTGCATCCAAATTCAGGAAATTCACAATGAAGGCCTAAATTGGATCTATAAGGTGACAGCAGGCAAGAAGACGGGAAACCTAATTAGGTTTGCACAGCCTTATCTGACCTTGAATAGCTGTTTAGCGGTGCACAGAAAACAAGTAGCAGCCAACACGATAATAAAAGTTAAAGATCAAGCGTGGCAGAAGGCGTGGCTGCCATACTTACAGAGAAAGCGCTGCGTCGCACGAGAGTGAAAGTAAAACATCATTCGATTCATAGGTCAATTTCTATATCCAGTGCAGAGAAAACAAGTAACACGATATGAAAGTTAAACATAAAGCATGGCTAAAGGCACGACCGCCATATTAACAAATAAAGCGCGTGTGACACTAGAACTAAAGTAAAACATCGCGCACAGGACATTTTCCATATCTAGTGCAGACAAAACAAGAATGAACGTTAAACATCAAGCGTTGCGAAAGGTGCGGCCGCCATAATTACAGTTAAAAAGCCATATGGCGCACAGGACATTTTTCACATCCAGTGCAGATAAAACAAGGAACATAACAGAAGAATAAAAGTTTGTTTGTCCGCATACCCCTTAAGGTGCAAAGACTTGCCGTACACCTTGTCACAGCCCTGGGCTTGGCAGTGGTGCCGCTTGGCGGGAGTGCTCAGGATATTGTCATTAGTAATTTTGCGGTATAGCAAATTGGTGGTTAATTTCAAGCTCTGCATATTTAGAAGCCTTCATTTTTGCCACTGTCATTGGCTCTCTACAGGCACATGTCAATGGCTTGGGATCAAAATAGCTGAGCATTAATGAGCTGCAGTATAACACAGCACAGCTAGCAAACGAGGCTAGCTTTGGCAATATTTAAACAACAGTTTGCAATTATTTGAATTGTTGAAGATCTGTAGCTATAATTATAAGCATCCTTCTCAACAATGCTGCTTGCTATACATTTAAAATGGACACTACCAGAACAATGCTGCAGTGCTGTTGGGAGGTACCAGCACTTATTAGTAGGGCTGCTATAGTTTTTGTAGGGGTTATTGGTACTTCTCAGAAGGGCTGCCATACCTTTAAAAGGAGAGTATTGGTACTTCTCAGAAGGGCTCCTATACCAATAACAGGAAAGTACTGGTACTTTTTAGCAGTGCTCCTATATGTTCAATAGGAGAATACTGGTACTTCTCTGAAGGGCTGCTACACTTTTAATATGAGTACATGTACTTTCTAGAAGGACTGCTGCACATTTTATGGGACAATACAGCACTTCTCAGCAGGATGGCTGCAATTTTAATAGACAATACCAACTCTCCCCAGACGGCCAAGCTCCTGAACTTCCAAAAGGAGAGTGCCAGCCAGCACTTCCAGGCAGGCTATGATCTCTTACATATTTCTCTCAGAGGATGTCCTGCTGTCAGGCATAAATGTCCATTAGGGACACTGGCCTTGGCAAGCCTCCAGATTATTCCTTCCCTCCTGCATACGATCCAATATGGACCAGGCTTGGTGAGCAAAAGAAAGTGCTAGCTTTACGCATTCATTTATTTATCTAAGCCTCCTAGGTTTGTTTGCAATGCGTTTTACTAACGGTTGACCTCTGGCCCCGCTGACATCTGTGCACAGGAAGTAATACTTAGCTGGCGGCTTTCTAACAGGAAATACAAACTTCAGAGGGTCGCGTGCCATGCTGCGGGTTTTCAGGGAACAGCTCGCCTGTGCTGGAGAGCGTGCGCTTATTCGCGGATAACGTAGTTGGCAAACAAGGTAACGTGCAGGACGAGTTGGACACAAATAGGCCTTGTTCCCCGCGATGATTACCATTATCTGTTTTCAACATGATGATAAAGTATTATCAGTCGCGGGCGGGAAGAAGGAAGGGGGGGGGTTCGTGCAAGTGTGGAGGGAGCGGGACTGTAAGCAAAATAAAAATGTAAACTTACCTTGCTTGCTCCCACTGCTTCCTCCGGTTTGATTTACCGCCTCAGCTCCTGCTGCTCCCGGCCGGCCGGGCCTGCGTTTGACCAAGGCAGCCTCCCTCCCGCTCCCCTAAGCCAATCACAACGCTGCAGCGTTGTGATTGGAGGCGGGCGGCGCCCGGCCGGGCGCCTGTAGGCCAGGGAGCCATTTTCTCATGCAGCCTACATAGAGGAAAAGAGGAAGTAGGCAACTGCGCATGACTGGGTTGGTCGGCCCTGGGGCCGAACAAACAGTCAGCACTCAAAGACATTGCGTTAGCCACGCCTCCCCTGCACTCGAGGAGGAACGCCCACCCAACCAGACACTCCAGGCACTTCTGCTTTCTCGCAGTGCGAGAAGCAGAAACATGAAATGGTAGTTTTACCATTTCATGTTTCTGCTTCTGGCACTGCGAGAAAGCAGGGGGGCGACGCCCCCACGCCCCTATGGACGAGCCGCCACTGCTAGACACCATTGATGACATAAGTTCCAGTCTAATTCTTTACTGATCAGCGTGATGATACATGTTGAGCAGTGTCATTTTGTGGACAGAAGCCTCATCCCCCTCTTTCCTTGCATTTTCATTCTCTTGTTAAGTGGGATTCTTTAGGTTGCATGTTCTTCGTTTCTAGTTAACCAAGTGAACCCTCTAACGGTCCGGTTGCACAGTCTGATGTTCTGGGCAGCAGAGTGATCCCTGGGGTCCATATCGTCGATAGCTAAGCAGCAGGGTGTTCTCTTGGGTTACTCCTAGAGGAGGGTGAACCTACGGGATGGTTCTATTTTTGAGGCGATACGTGATGCAATAAAGCATCGTTTTGGAATTCTCGATCTGTTAAGCTGTATTCTATTTCTCCAAAGTGCTGAATACCAGGAAGTGCAGGCTGAGTTAGCTGGTAACATTGGCTGTGTTCGGTATTTGTCAATAACTAGGTTTATAAGTAGTCATGTGATTTACAAGCTAGCAACAGGAATGTAGTTCTAATAGAAATTTCAAAACATATGGAATTAGTCTAGTTCATGCTGCATTTGTTGGGGAGAGAGATTTGGCTTGAGGTGCTGTTGGTGGTTTGGATAGGTAAACATCCTCTGTGGATTCCCAGAGTGCTGGATACAGCTTCCCATTAGTGCACGAAAGCCATAATCAGATGTATTCTCTCAGGGCCCGATCCACAAAGCGTTTTCTGTGAGTAGCAGGGTGTACTCAGTCAGTGATCACTCAGGGTCATTCTCCTGGCATAAGTGGGACTTACTCCTGAGTTTCTTGGACAAACATAACTTCGGGAAAAAAGATTTTTGAACTGAACGATAAGTAAGAACCTAATTCTGGTTGTAAGTTGGTGAGCACTATTTTCTTTAATGCTCTTCCCCTATTCCACCCACGACATCGCAGCACCCGCCCGCTTTTATTTTATATGTAATGTATTTATTCAAATTACAGCGCGGTCCGCTTTAACTATAGCGGCCGCGCTTATTTAATATACAACGCGGTCCGCTTTCACTTTAGCGGCCACACTTATTTAATTATTTAATTACCAGCCCGGCAGCTTTCACTTTAGCGGCTGCGCTTATTTAATTATTTACCTGGGAGGCCGCTTTCACTTTAGCGTCCGCACTATAGAACCTTTTGAAATTATTATTTTTTTCTTCCCTTTGGGTGAAAGCGCCATACGCGCTTTCACTTTATTGTTGCCTGCGCCCCTTTGTTTAGACGCTGCTCTCTGTAACCTGAATATGCGAGCAGCGTCTAAAAAAAGGGGAGTGACCACCATTAAAGTGGTTTCGCATTTGATAGAGTTTGAGCTCTTGGCATTAAAAATAGCAATGCCTTTTATGTATGTGTTCCTTTTAAAAACACATAAAACAAAGGCATTGTCATTTACAATGCCAATAGCTTAAACGCTCGCAATTGCGAGACCTATTGCATTGAAAATGCTTGTTTTTTTTGCTACCCACCAGGTGCAGTCTTCACCGATGCAGGCTCTTTTTACCAATTCCACGGTGCAGCAGGGCAGTTCTTCTTCAGTCCTTCTTCCAGTGCAGATGAGATCTGAATTAGGGGTGCCATTTTATGCCCAAAAATGCCCTCAGGGTAGGATGTGGTTGGTAGCCAATAGGCTGCCAGGTTCCATCCCACCTGATGACCACTTCCTGCGAAGTGTGGCATCTGGCTATCCCAGGATGCACCATTCTGCCCACTTCCAACATGGCAGGACCCCTCTCTCCACGGGTGGCGCTCCCTAGCCCACTCCAGAGGTGTGGCTACCAACGGGGCTACGCTCCCCCAAAAAACTGGATTGGCAACAGGTTTCCCCTCTCCTTCCCAGGTACCAGCTAGTCTACCTAAACAATGGGGGTGCCCCTCTCCCAAGTGGTTCCCATTTGCTCTTCAGAGGCAGCTTCAGCTATGAAGCCCATCTTTTGGGCTAACACCCATGTGGCTTCCTGAAGGAGGGAGGTGACCTCTAGCTCCAGAGCAAGCCTCTATTGTTTCCTTTCATGGGAGTCATCAGCTGGTCTTCCTAGGAAGGCAGAAAGCTGCCTCGGGTCCAGGGTCCTTGTGTATCCGCTAAGGGCACAGGAGATTGAAGGCAACAAAGTGGCAACTTTGCAATAGTTGCACACTACAACATGTTACGTTAATTTCGACTGGAGAATTCAGTTGGGCTTCAGTCACAAATTGTTTGGTACCTTGGAGTATCAACTTTGGTTGCACCGTTCATGAGTTACCACAACTGAAGGAGTCAGCTTGTACTCCTGTGCTCGCCAATGGGAGCCAAGTCGTTCAACACTAAAAACGACAGTTTGGTGTTTTTAATGGCAGAACGAATAAAATACATGTTCTGCCCTGTGCAATATGCTGCACCAGTAGGGCTGCCATAGGGGTGAATTACACATATTGCAGGGGGGAGGCTTGGCTTTGTCAGTGCTTTAAATGGGAAAGTCGGGCTTGCAGTTCAAAACTGCACCTCCAGTCTGCAATGGCGAACTGGGGGGTAGGTTTTACATGGGTTACATCCAGAGTGCACAAACAGTGCTGGCATCCCTGGAGTGACCCTATAGCTTACATGCCTTGGGTACCATATACTAGGGGCTTACAAGTTAGCTTATGCCAATCTGATAGAAGTCAACTCGAACTACATGTTTTAGGGTCAGTGCACTGGCACGGTGGTCTGATTAGCAGACCTCAGTGCACTCTGAGTCGAAAAACCAGCAGCATAAATCCAAAAACCTGGAGGTGACCCTACAAAAAGAGACATTTAGGAACTAAAACTTGTGACAAACAGGAGTTGATTATTTAGGTCATGCAAGGTGTGACAGTGAGCTTTAGGTCTTTTGTAATATGCACTGGGATAGAGCCTGCAAGTTGCAAGGAAGGTTTTATGTTGGTGATTACCGAAAACAAGTCTTCTTGTGTTACAGCCTATATAGCCCCTGTTGATTTGCAGGAGACAGGTTCTTGTTTTGAGTTCACGAGTATAAAGAAAGTTTAATTGATTTTATTTTAATTTTTCAATGAATTTGGAAAGTGTTGCTCAGTTTTCTTTGTTGCTTTGTATGGCAGGAGGAAACTGCGGTTACAATAGTTTTTTTGACAATGTCTAAGAGTTTTGTGGGACGATTTTTCAATTGGTTCAGTTCGGGACTGGAAAATGATGCTTTAGCTTGTAGGGCATGTCTTTTGTACTATGTACATTTGAGACAGATTTTCTAGGTTCTGAGAGGAGGGATTATCACATTAATGATGCTCTGTTTCTGCAGGTTTGTGGGTTGTCCTTTCTTAATTTTATTCTTTGGTGAACGATTTACTCTATTTCAATTAAGACTTTTAAAGGGGGGGGGGGTTAGTTGGGGGATTCATGCACTGCCTCTGTCAGGACTGTACTAAAAGCCTGTAAGTATGAGATGGTGTCTTAGATGGTTTGGATGGGATATTCCTTAGTTGTGGAGATCAAGTTTCCTAGAGTGGATCTATTTACCTCATTAATTTAGTCCGGAACTTCTGTTTTTCAGGTTGATCCAAGAGGTAGTTTTGGTGCATGGTAGGACGAATGAGATTAGGAAGTTGTCCGACCAGTCCACCAGAATAGGTCTTTCAGACACTATTAAGTCCTTTTTGGCTATTATGAGGTCCAGTATGGAGCCCTTTTCATGAGTTGGGGAAGTAGAGGGCTGATAGAAATTGCTGTCAATCAAGAACAATGCCAGTTGTGAAGCAGCTTGTCTCCGAGGGCCTCCTCCGTGGAGGTTAGAGTCGCCCAGACAATGTTGTTTGTAGAAGAATAGGGTTTTTCCAGTATGAGTTTGAACAGTTGTTTAATAAATAAGAGGCTGCCACCTAGTGGATGATAGATGATGTGGAAGATACGGGATAGGACTCAAGCTCTTACTTCAACCGAAACATTGGATAGTTGAAGGTTAGTCAGTTTGTAAGATTTTGCATTTCAGAGACGATCTGTGAACTACTGTCACGCCTCCTCCATTTGTATCTTTCCTGACTAACGGGAGATTCCACAGTCCGGAGGAATGGGTAGGTGCAGGTCAGGTTGGGAGGAACTAGTTAACCACGTTTCTGTCAGTAATAGTAGATTTTTGTTTTTAGTTAATATTACGTCTGCAATCTTAAGGTTGTGTTTTGCAGCACAACTACTGTTATGGAGCGGACATCTGAAGGCGGATGTTTCAGTCTTCGAGTCTGTGGCCAATGTTACAGGCAACTGTATGAGGTTTGAGGGGTTTATTGATTTTTGGCTTGTTCTATGTGATAGTCCGTCTGCAATATGGTAGAAGTGGTATTGTGTAGTCTGAGACAGGTATGAAAGGATTAAAATCTCATTATCTTCATTGTTTAGTGCTAGAGTCACTCTGTTGGGGCATATATCCCTGTAACTGCAGAGGATGGTCTGCAAGTGTTGGGTTGGGAGAGGTGGAGTTGCATGAGGTATCTGATACTACTTACCAGTGAAATCAGAAGGGTTTTTAGGTGCAAATGTGATCGAGTGAGAAAATTTAATTAAAAAGTAAGCAAATTGAGTCTCTTGGCGGGAAGAGAGATATTTAGTTCAAAGTGGTTACTGGAATGTTGTCGTCACTATCCAGTTTAGAGTTTCTCCCATCAGTGCGGAAGTTTGGGTGAGATGTGCAGCGTGAAGGATGCTTAAGTAAGGGAAAAGTAGAGAAATTGTCCTTGTTGCTGTGTCGATCACGAAGTAGTTAAGTGGAGGGGTGATGGTATGTATTCTCCATGTATTGTTCAAAGTTGTTTGGGCATAGGGGTGTGCAAATTGTGACTAAAGAGGGGTGTGGTTGAGTGATTACTTTTTGTTTGGTTGTGGAGTGAAGATGACCATTCTGTACTGTTCTTGGAAAGTGGTTCCAAAGAGGGATTTGGTTCAGTGATCTGCAAGGGAGTTTGGATGTGGAGTGCAGGTTGTCTTACTTTGTTTTTGTATGAGGTGGCAGCAGTTTGGCTGGAGGGCAAAGGGGAGGAGGTTGATCATACTGGGGAGGTGCAGAGGTGTAGAAAGCAGTGCTAGAGGGGGCTAGGGTTGAGGGAATGGCACGGGTTGTGTGAGAAGGGGTGCCCAGATTGATGTGTCATCTGGATTTTGTATGGGTGTGATGTGGCGTTGGAGTAGGCGTTCTGTAATTTCTAGGCCTGGGAGAAATTTAATTATACCAGAGTAATCTGAGTATTTTCTGTAATTACTCATTACTCTTGTGATGTGAATTACCAAAGTTATGCCAGCTTCAGTTATAAAGAGTAATTAGTGGCAAAAATCCTACCACAGGAGCAAAGAAACGACGAACTACCAGAGTGAGCGGCTGCTGGCTACTGCTGGTCTTGTCCTGTAGCATATAGTGCTACTTTCTTAGCGCAAAATGCATCTTCGGGCCCTTTTTGAACACAAGGGTGCATTTTGAAAGAAAATAGAGCTAAATGCTTGATTACACTTCTCATACAACTATGCATAATTATGAATAATTTTGAGGTAGTTACGAGTAATTATGCTAGAGACAATTACGCCAGTTACACCCACCTCTAGTAATTTCTGCAACTCTAGAAGATGTTGGAACTGACAGTCAGTTTAGGTGAGGATGGTGTCCGTTGATTGAATCATTAAATCACCAGTGTCTTAGATGGAGATAGTGTTTGCACCTTTGAAATAAGCAGAGGGAGAAATTAATAGCGTGATTCCATGAGGTATAGCTTTGGATTTTGTGACCATACGATCTCTTCTGAAGGCTTCTGTCCCTAGAGAAGTATTCTAAGTGAAGAAGAGGTGGTCTAACTTGCGTGTGCTTTTCCGTCCACAGTGGTAGTGGCCCGCAATAAGATGTCTGGAACTTCCTCCCTCACTTTGTATTTGAAAAACTTAACTGCCGTCTTCGATAAATTAGGGGGGCTAAGAGGTTTTGTGGGAGCTGAGACCTGATCACAGTTAGCAGGGTTCTAAAGTGGGAGTAAACAGTGTTGTATTGTATAGGACCCAGATGCACAGTACAGAGACACTGCGCTGGACAGAGTAAGAGCAGATAATCTACCAAAATGTCAGGATTACGCAGATCTTCTTAAGAGTTACAATGTGTGGGTTATTGTGGATCACTATCAGCAGTTTGATAGGGGTTATTGTTGTTACGCCTAATTAGAGCTCTAAGAAACCCATCATAAACGTAGAAACTCAAGTGGCTCAAGTAGAGCCTTCGGGGAGCTCACATCTGGGCGTACTTGTTGGCGGCCATCTTACCCCCTATTTACAGATGTGATAATTTCCTTCTTTCTTTATCCATCATCTCCATCCATCATTTGGTTCCTTTTGTCTGCTTCATGTGTTCTTTTCTTTTACTCATTCCACTGTTGCTTTCTTTCTCTTCTTTGCTTCCTTTCTCTCCTACCTTCCTTTCCTCCTATCAATCTTTCTGCTCCCTTCTTGTTTCCACTCCTTCCTTTTTGCTCCCTTCTTTTTTCCTCCCTTCCTTTATATGCCTCTATCTATATATTAGGTAGCAGCTTAAGAAAGTTTACATTTAACAGAAGTAGCTCTCACGACTGAAAAAGTTGGAGACTGTTTCCAGATTGGCAGTCAAGCATCAGCATCAATTAGAGGCAACTGCTGTGTATACCCTAGCATTTTGATTTTAATGGGAGAACAAGCATAACTAGCACCAGAAACTCAGAGACACCTGGGCACCTAGCTTGCCAGTTGCCACCTTTTGACAGAGTGGCACAGCCGCTGCCCAGGTTTTCCCGTCCTGGTTTTCCAGATCACCATTCTTTCTGCCAACAGAAGCTCCACCCACCCCAGGAACTACCTAAATGCAGGCCGCAGCGTAACCGCATTAATAGGAAACGTGGCACCTAGCTTGCCAGTGGCCTCCAGTTCCTGCTTGCTCCAGTTGCCGCCTTTTGACCAAGTGGCACCGCCACTACCCGGGTTTTCCGGATCACTGTTCTTCCTGCCACCAGCAGCCCCGCCCACCCAAAGACCTATTTAATGCAGGCCGCAGCGCAACCTCATTAGTAGGATCCTGGGCATCTAGCTTGCCACTTGACAGTGGCCTCCAGTTCCTGCTTGTCCCAGCCTGATCCAGTTGCCGTCTTTTGATCAAGTGACACCATCGCTGCCCGGGTTCTACCGTTTAAGTTTTCCCAATTAGCATTCTTCCCACCAACAGAAGCCCTGCCCACCCTAGGACCTACTTAAATGCAGGCCGCAGCGTGACCGCATTAGTAGGTACCTAGCTTGCCACTTGCCAGCGGCCTCCAGTTCCTGCTTGTTCCAGCCTGATCCAGTTGCCGCCTTTTGACCAAGTGGCACCGCCGCTGCCCCGGTTTTCCCGATCACCGTTCTTCCTGTCAACAGAAGCCCCGCCCACCCCAAGACCTATTTAATGCAGGCCGCAGGGCAACCTCACTAGTAGGCACCTAGCTTGCCACTTGCGAGTGGCCTCCAATTCCTGCTTGTTCTAGCCTGATCCACTTGCCGCCTTTTGACCAAGTGACACCGCCGCTGCCCGGGTTTTCCCGCCTAGGTTTTCCTAATCACCGTTCTTCCCCCTAACAGAAGCCCCACCCACCCCAGGACCTACTTAAAAGCAGGCCTCAGTGTGGCTACCTTACTAGGGACCTAGCTTGCCACTTGCCAGTGGCCTCCAGTTCCTGCTTGTTCCAGCCTGATCCAGTAGCTACCTTTTGACGAAATGACACCATCGCTGCCAGGGTTTTTCCTATCACTGTTCTTCCCGCAAACGGAAGCCCCGCCCACCCCACGACCTACTTAATGCAGTCCGCAGTGTGACTGCATTAGTATGCACCTGGGCACCTAGCTTGACACTTGCCAGTGGCCTCCAGTGTCTGCTTGTTACTCCATGATCCAGTAGCTGTCTTTTGACCAAGTGACACCGCCGCTGCCTGGGTTTTCCCACCCAGGTTTTCCCAATCACTGTTGTTCCTGCCAACAGAAGCCCCAACCACCCCTGGACCTACTTAAATACAGGCTGCAGCGCGGCTGCATCAGTAGGCACCTGGGCACCTAAGTTGCCACTTGCCAATGGCTTCCTGGTCCTGTTTGCTCCAGCCTGATCCAGTTGTCGCCTTTTGAACAAGTGACACCGCCGCTGTCCAGGTTTTCCCAATCCCGGTCCTTCCTGTCAAAAGAAGCCCCGCCCACCATAAGACCTATTTAATGCAGGCCACAGCGCAACCTCATTAGGAGGCACCTGGGCACCTAGCTTGCCACTTGCCAGTGGCCTTCAGTTCCTGCTTGTTCCAGCCTGATCCAGTTGTCGCCTTTTGACCAAGTGACACCGCCGCTGCCCAGGTTTTCAGGATCACTTTCTCCCTGCTAACAGAAGCCCCGTCCACCCTAAGACCTATTTAATACAGGCCGCAGCACAACATCATTTGTAGGCACATAACTCACCATTTGACAAAAATGCCTCTTAGCTACTTTTTGGCACGAGGCCTCTTCCCCTCCAAGGACCCGACCCCTCCTCGCTCTGTGATTTTTATTTTTTATTTGGCAGGTCTGAAAAGGGGTAACCGGAGTGCTTAATCTGAGCCCGCAGTCACTCATTATTGGGGACTGTCATTTATTTTTCCTCATTCGACATTTCCCGAGAGCAAGAGATGGAAGAACACAAAAACAGGAAACAATAAGGAAGAGAAAAATGGAAAAAAACGTCACAAAAGGAGAAAGCAGGAATCGGCAAATGTGAGATAAAAAGGCAGGGAGTGTTTGACAATAGATTAAACCAGCCTGAGGACTCTCAGCCTTGGACTGAGGACTACGCAGCCTTGGTATTCAGCGGCCTGACAGTTAATAGTAATGCAGCGGGCTTCTGAGCAGAGCTTTGGGCACTGGCACTCATTATTTTACAAATTAAGCACTGGCGTAGACGTGGGTCCAAAAAAAGCTAAAGATAAAGCAAGTAACAAGAGTATTGGGAATTCAAAGTGAGTGAACAGTAAGTGCAGGAGAGTGATAAATAGGTGCAGGATGAGAGGGGCATTCGAGTCCGCCACATAACGAAGGGCGGTGCAGAAGGAAAGGGGTAAGTGCTCAGTCCACATAAGTGGGCTGGGAAACTTTCCCATGCTGACACCTCCGACAAGCATGGTTTCTTTGCAAAGTGTGCCAACACATTGAGGAGTCAGACGAAGGCAATTCGGAAAGTATTGTAACATTGATTGTCTCCAATCAGAGCTTTGATTAAACACCATTTTCATCCCAATCTTTGATCAGCTCAACTGGTGTTAGAACTTGGTCAGTCCAGTGAACTTCTGTACTACATGAAACTCGGACAACAATATATGACATGTAATGTGTTAAACTTATAATATTACAAAGTTTAAACAAACCAAAGCAGAAGAACACAGGGAAAATTCCTGTGAAAAAAGGGAATACACCCAAGAACGTGATAGAGACACTGGGTAATGCAGGGACATAAAGAAGCCCGAAGGAAAGCACTAAAAGGTGGGTGCCCGAAGAATGTAAGCAAGGAGCGTGCACAGGGAAATGCAGGGAAGGAGGAGTATGATGGCGATTCAGGCTAGAGGAGGTAGTCTAGGGAAGGGGGGCATTAGGAAGCTTAGGGAAATGCACATGGGGGGAAGAGAAACCATAGGACATCTATTATTGATATGCGAGCGTTACGTTCTGGGCAGATAACATTTTTTTTAAAACATTAACGTAATTTGAAAAAGTAACATAATATGTAAAATATGACATTCTTACCTGTTGGTCTGAACATCTGAACCTAAATTATTAGAGTTGCTCAGTGTTAATGTGCATGCACACGTTCGGTCTGTGCTGTGTTCTAGATAAATGTTAGGTTTATAGAGTATGGTGAAAGGCGTAGCATGAGTGGCATCCAAGTACCCCTGTGTAACAGTTCCTCTTTTCTACCCTATGCGTACCTCAGCAAACTGCCTTTTTACTTACTATGCATTCCCTAAATGTCCCCTCCGCTCCATGTTTCCTCCGGACCGCTTACACTACCTTATTACGGAGATCCAGAGCTTAGCCTACCAAGGTGGTGGTGGGCCACATTCAAAAGCAGGTATAAAATGCAGGTTCATCTTTTTTCTAGGAGCTCATGAATGAAAAAATTTGCTATGAAAAAAAAATGGTTTTGTGAGAGAAGTGTGGCACCTGGAAGTCTTCCAGCATAGCATAGCGCTGCAGACGCTGCTGCTTGTGTCTCTCAGCGTCGATGCAAAGTTAAGTAGCATTCAAAAAGGTTGCAATAATTGGGAATGCTGATGTGGTTACCTGTGTGGGAACTCAAGAGATAAAGTACAAATCAATTTTGCATGGGTCATCACCAGTCTCAACCCAACCAGAAAGTCCACAGGGTTTCTCCCTCAAGGAAAAATAAAGTGGATGGATCCGTCCAGCTTTACACATAAGGGAAAGAGGTGCACTCCTCAACAGAAACCGTGCCGGAGATGGGACGCAATGATTGCTCTGCTCTCTGTCAAGGGCTGCACCACTAACTCCCACACCAAAGTTTGGGCTTTGTGGTGCTGTGTCACTATAACAAAACATAACGTAAATGACAAACCCAACAAGATTTGGATGTGGCAGGCATGCAAGATTCGCTTGGTTTTGCAAACATTTGCAACATATAAAAAAGAGAAAAAAAGGAACACAATAATAATATGAAAGTAAAGGAGTGGTCAAGTAGCCCAGGCACATCAGTTCTCCCCACAGAGATGCACTATAGTTCAGGCGGCTGTGCACGTGATGATGCACAATGCCACCATACACAGTGAAAGAGACCCAATGGGTGAAGTGGCCTGACCTGTTGTCCCCTGCTGTATCCTGGTGTGTGGGAGCAAAATGTGGATGATACTTGAACAAACCAATGCATGAAAAAGGCAGAACCAAAGCCCCTCTATGTATGCGTATATGCATTTGTAGTATTATTATTATTTAGGAAAACATGAGATTAAAGCGGTCTCTGGACAAGACCTAAACATTATATCCTACACAAATTTGGCTGACTGATTTAAATAAAGCACCACAGATGACTGTATCTACCCCCAAAAAAGAAACATCTGCTTTTATTATAATTATAGATGAGATGATGAGGATGAAACACACTTTAACCACTGAATTTTCTAGTTATGAAAGTTTAATAATTGGTTACATATTTTCCATCAGAAAAAGAAATAAGAACATATTTAACTTAAGGTTCTGTGATGGCTTGTACTTAATAAGCTTCTAATCAGCATCACTTAACTATCAATGTATCATTATAGTGGCTGTTTTAGTAAGGACATACAAGGAAGATGAAAGGGAACAGCACATAATGTGAGGAATGAAGACTAAAATATGCAATCTCATGAAAAATGCATGACAGCACATAACGTATTTTGTGCTCTATGGCTATATAACATGGGAATCGCAATATAATACATTCTTGTTTCATCCTGAAACAGAATACAATAAATGTGTTTCAGAAGGCAATAAATGAATTCCATTACCGAACTTATGCATTTCATTATAAGGAACATGCATTGTAATCTATAATGCATGACTGGTCATCAACCCTTTTTAATATATTACACAGCACGTTTCATTAAGACTAGCTGACATACAGAACATGATGCACAGTGAATGGCATAGGCAGGAGCCAGGTATAGAGCGGTCATTTAGAGGAGCAGGTGAAACATCCATTGCTGTGCCTTTTGTGCAGCAAAACTCTCCTTTAGATTGATCAGTGGAACAGGGATGTATCTGAAGAGAGTCAGCTGAAATTTAAGACAGAAGATCAGCTCTTTGAAGACAGTCTTTATTTCCACAGTGGTACCATTAAACAAGTTACTAACTCCGTAGGCCTCTGAAGGAAGTGTGGGATCCCAATCAGCAAAATATTGGTTTTGTCATCTACTTTTCCATTGTTTAGAGGACCTGCTACACGGTGGAGAAATGTTTTTTAGGCTGGTACCACATACTCAAAATGTGCATCATCAACATAGCAGTGGTAGCTAATGTGCGTTTTTTCTTAGATGTGGTCCAGAAATGCCTTAAAGTAAGCATTAAAGAAAGTGGAAGAAAAAAAGTGAGCTTTGCAGCACTCCTAGGTAACAGTTTCTGATTTTATCCTCTGATACTAGACAGGCGTGTTTGGAAACAACTCTTAGGCCAACCCTGAATGTCAAACAGCAACTCCAACTAGTCTAGGAAAGATGTGATTGCGTACTGTGTAGAATGTCACTCAGTAGCCCAACCTGAATTTAGGAGCATTGTGCGAATTTCCAACAAATAATATTTAATGGCAAACCAGCCCAATGCCTCGCGTTGAACAACTGCAAATAATTCTCCAGGAAACTTAACCAAATGCAAAAAAATAGCTTTGCGTATTCAAAATCTGGTGCTAATAAGATGACTTGGGCCAAGTCATTCCGAATCATCTTCAGAACTCGGGGCAGGAGAGGTCGCGCCTGGAAGACCTACGAGAGTCCAGTGCTCCACTCTATGCAAAATTCATCTACGAAGGAGAGCCTTCATGCAGACTTCAGTGTGCAAACGAATTTATGTTGTGTGTTCTCGGTGGTGGCACAGAGATTGAGCCAGGGTTCAGCCCAGTGCTGGAAGACGCCATGCACTACTGCTGGGTGTAACTAATTCGTGATATGCTAGGTGTCATCAGCTGCACTTGTCCGCACTGGTGTTTTAAGATTCCACCAGGTGGTGGGCGATCAGGAAAAAGCCCAGATGATTCAGCCAATTCTAGAGGCACAGAGTCTTCAGGCAGAGGATCCCATCTTGTCGAGCTTGTTGCAGTACCACATGGCCGTGGTGTTGTCCGCGAGATCCTGCACCAGCCTCCCTTTGATGGATGGCAGAAAGGCCAAGCGAACTGCCAGCAAGTTAATGTGGAGGCAGCCCTCCAACGGAGACCAGAGTCATCTGATCTCCACCTCTCCCAGATGGGCTCCCCATCCCAACTGTCAGTTCTGGATGGTGTAGGGAGATGGTTCTGCCACAGGTTCAATTGCGGTCGAGCAGCCACCCCAGCAGATCATTTGCAGTCTCCTCCGAAACCTGTATAAAAATCAGACTTGTTTCCCTGCTGCTTTACCCACTGAGACTTCAGATCCCACTGCAGGGCTCCCATTTGCCATCTGGCATGATTGTGAGCAGGAGGCCTGTAGGCGGAGAAGCCTCAGAGTCATCCCCACTGAGACCCAGGACAGAGGCTGAAACATCGGGATCATAGCCTGAATGTCCTGGACTCTTTGAAAGGCCTGAAATCCCCCAGTGTCTAGCATGGCTCTGATGAAAGAGAGTCTCTGTAAAGGAGTCACGTGTGTCTTCGGCAGGTTGATTGAGAATCCCAGTGATTTTAGAAGATTTGCCGCCATCTGGGACTGAAAGGTGAACCCGCATTCAACAGCCACTCGGCATGGTAAGGAAGACTGGGACCTCCAACCTAAGAAGACGGGCAGCGGCCCCTGCCATTACCTTTGTGGACACCCAAGGGGCACTGGTGAGGCTGAAAGGGAGCACGGCTAACTGAAAATACTAACTGTTCAATTTGAACTGCAGATAGTGGCTGTGAGTTTGAAGGACAGGGATGTAAAAATAGGCATCCTGTAGGTCCCATGCCACCATCCAGTATCTCAGGATCCAGGACAGATAGAACCTGTGCCAGAGTGCGCATCTTGAATTAATCCTTTCACAAGAAGATGTTGAGAGGGCAAAAATCCAAAACAGGATGATGGCCTCCGTCCTACTTCGGCACAAGGAAGTAGCAGGAATAACTACAAGTTCCCACTTTTGAGACCAGAAATGTCTCTATGGCTCCTTTGGCCAAAAGAGCATGCACTTCCTGGCATGAAATGAAGAGATGGTCCTCCGAAAGCGGTTCTGATGTAGGTGGCATGTGCTGGGGGCTAAAACGGAAAGGTAGGGCGAAGCCTAATTGAACAATCTAAAGAACCCTACCGGTCGGTTGCGATGCTCTGCCACTCCTGGAGGACGTGGGTGACCCTGCCTTCAACCGGATCGCTGTCTGCTGTTAAGGGCGCACTAAAGAAGTGTTGAAGGTGTTGCTGGAGCGGCAGGGTATTGGGATGTATGCTGCCCCTGATGGACTGTTCATTTTCTGTTGGGTCAACGGCCCTGTCCTCAAAAGGGCTTGGAGGCCTGTAGTGGGGGCGGCGGGGACTGATACCATTGATAAGCCACCACGCCGGTAGTCCCCCCCCAACCGTTTCACTCTTTTTGGGGATATGACAGGGGCTTGGAATAAGGCCCAAAGAGGATGCCAACACTTTGTCTGGTACATCCCTCGGCGGGACCTAAGGTCCACTAATGCGGGTCTTGTCCCCATCCCTAGGATCAGAAAGGAAAAGTGGGGTGGTAGAAGCCTATCCTACCAGGCAGCTAAACTTTGGAATGCATTGACCGCCCCTTTTAGATCTCAATCTCACAGATGCTCTTTTAGCAAGTGGCTCAAAACCTGGCTTTTCTCCCCCAAACCAAAGTAATTCTTTTCCAAGCCTAGATAAAGCATTTGCTCCCTCAGCGCCAAGACGCTTCGGCATATGTTGCGCTTTAGAAATGGCATCAACGCGCAATGATGCACTTGTATTTGGCTCTGTTCTATCACTTCTGGCACGGTGCCACCTACCGGCATGCACGAGCACTGCTTTTTGAGTTTCCGGATCTAGTCTAGCACCTGAGGATATACATAAGGTGAGAAATCTGTGGTTAGAATTATCCATAAGAACAAAATATTTATTCAGAGTCTGAGCTTCCAGAGCCGGAGCACATTTCTGATCCTACCAACAACGCATTCCTATGGATGACGTAATATTAAAACCATATGTGCTTGGCTTTCCATTTATAAAAAAATGATTTGCAAAGTTTAAGGACAAAAAATTATTTGAGGCGAAACAAATTTTTAAAAATAAAAATATGTTTTTTTCCAGTGCCCCAAGATTGCAGTGATAAATCTAAAGTTAAGAACCTGTAGACCATTCCTTATGGACAAGTGTGGATTTTCTTCACGACCTTGTGAGAATGTCAGGACTTGGGCCTTGAGCATTAGTACAATTTTTGGGAGGGAGTATGGGCGTTAGTAGGTAGCTGAGTGCACCACAAAAACAGCTGCCCTAATTCTATTGTGGAGAAGCTGGGGGTCTCAATGTCTTGCCTAGCAAATGTCCCTGTTGTTGCATTGCCAGTCTTTGCATCTGTTGCCAGGACTCCCAAGTTGTACCTCTTCCAGACAACAGGCAAAGTTATGAAGCCACTGGGGGCCCAGTTCATTCCTTTGGGCCCTGCTGGGGCATATTCAGAGCAAGCAGCTGGCATGGGGGATTCTTGATGCTTGAGAAAGATAGGCCTTGGGCTGCCTCAGTGGTATTGGAAACTGAGCTGTAGGCCACCATAAGCTGAGGAATAATAGCTGTAGGTATCCTCTTGGGTTTCACTTTTGTACAAAATGTATCCAGTAAAGTGTCTAAACTGAGAAAGTATGGTGTTGTGGAGGCACATCTAATATTTAGATCTGAGGGAGCTGGGCAGGATAAGGAATGACATCATGGAAATAAATGCTTTGTTCGAAACTAAGGGGAGTTGGAAAGGCCGAAGTAGGTGAAGACATGCTGCTTTTGAACCAAAGGATCTGGGGTGTCAGAACTGTCCACAATGAACTCAACAAACCTTAGAAGGGAACAGTCAGAAGAGAGTGATGGAGTCCAAAGGAGGCTGACTACCAAGTACACTGACTAGGGGCCCTGACCTGGATTTACACTAGGGACTCTGGAGTAGGGGCCTGTCTGTCCAAGACGTGGATAGGGAGAGAAAAACGATGGTACTTTGTGGTGCTTACACTTTTTTCAGTGTTTCCTGTACTTTAGGAAGACAGAGTTCCACCAAAGCATTTGGCAAGACAAGCTTCCTTCATTTCTTCTTACAACTAGAGTCTGCACTGAATGGGAGCCAGGTTCCACTAGAAGGGAGGAGGAGGATGGAGACAGCTCAGTTGCTTTGGACTGGGAATGCACTAGAGGGCTGTATGTGTGCCATCTAGCAAGACAAGTTTGAGGGGCGAGAAACAGTTCATTCTCCAGTTTGTTTCCCATGTGGGCTTGTTTTGTAGGATGAACCGTGCAAGATTACAACATATGAAACATTCTCAGCGCTGGGCCCTCAAACTACAGAAACTGCTACAAAATGCAATAAATAATAAGGTATTTCCATAAAGGCTTCGAAAACAAAACAACTGTAACTTACTGCTGTCCATTCTCCAGTTCTGCACCGATTACACTTCCATTCATCAAATATTTCGCAAGAAGGAACGCCATAACAACCTGCAACAGGTGAACTGAGTTAATTAACTTCCTATCGCTCTGCACATGTTATCTGTTAATTGAAAACATACTGAACGCAGGAGGCTTGGTTATCAGTCTTTTTCATGGTAAACATTAACATTACTACTCTGTCAGTCACCTTTCTAAATATCAGCACGGACTGCTCCACGATCCAGAGACAGTCTTCAAATCAGATCAGTATCATCCATAGGCTCTTGCAGTGCTGGTAATGCAGCTAAATCACTGCTAAGCTAATGATGTACAATTCTTCTGTTTGCCACGTTTGCTTAGTATGCAGAATACAGTATGTGGACAGCTTCTTATAGGCGCCTAACGGAAGCTACTTTTTGCTAGTCAAATACACAACACTAGTCAAATACACAATTTTCATATCTGTTCTGGAAAATGTCAAATATTTTGAGTTGCTACGAACAAGTGCAAAAATATTCATAGCATATGGTAAGAAACAGCAATACAGCTTTGAGCTTTACGTCTTGTTTTTAGCTCAGTAGACAAAAATTCACAATAGACTGGTGTTCTGTGTACTTAAACCTGCGTTGGCAATTTACAATGTCAAAGCTTGTCAGAGATATCTATTTTGGGGGGTGGGGTGCACTTTAACTATTCGTTTCAATATCAGAACACTGCAATGGTTGACTCCAATATGTTCAGAATTACTAGAAGCAACTGTGCTACAAACACCTACCCTATTGGTACACTGAAGAAGAAAGCAGGATTGTGGAGTTATTTTAGCTTTTTTTGACAAAATTGGTCAATATTTTTTTTTTTTATTTTGCATTCAAGTACTGGAATATCAAAGTAATACTGCTGTGAATGCCCATACTGTGTGAATACCAAATATGGGACGATTTTCGTAGGTATTGTGTTATCCGCTGTAATATTTTCATGGGTCAGTAAATTTTGCAAGTCACTGGAAACTTATGGATGAGCGACTCGTCTATGTTTCTGTGATAACATGCTTAGAGGAAGTGGGACACAGATATATTCCTCTGGGCCGAGTGAGTGTACAAATACTACACACATTTAGATTTTAAACGGATGTGTAGTATTCACTAGCACTAAAAGATAATAGATGTGCAAGAGATTTTTGAAAGGCTAGGGCGACTTCATTTTGTTATAAAACTCAATCAAGAAACTACAAGGAAGTAAACTAAAATTTCCAATAGATAAATATCTTCAATGCCCCCCCACACAAGAACCATGGCAGTGGGAAGTCAGAAGTATCAACCAAAAATAAGGAATATGTAAATGTAAAAAAACAATCCCGAAGTAGCATAGTTCATTTAAACTAGGCATTAAACACACATGACTCTAGACAAACAACTGATTTTAAACTTAACATCCGTTTAACATTAATTTCTGCCTGTAAATCAGGTTTGTAAATATTCTTAAAACGTGCAAAAAGCAGAATGGTTTATGTGGTTGAGTCAAACTTAGGGAAAAAACAAGTCATTAATGCGGTAACCAAAATCTAGCTTCGTCTTTCACTTTCATAGATAAATCATACCATATTATCAAACTATCCCTCTACATCTTGGCAGCATCGAAGCAATCTTTCCTCTATAGCTGCTAAAATGTGCTCTCTCACTGCTAACACATTCAAACACTCATCCTCACCCTGTTAACATTCGAATCAAATAATGCAATCATTAAGGCAGAGAAGAGGCCATACCCAAACTTCGAACATTGCTAGTGTACTTACTTGCATGAACTTGAACACAACACTTTGCACAAGACACTAAACGACTTCTCCCCATCTCCTGGTTCGGATGCGTTTGTTTTTGTTGGCATTTTCCCCTGTAAGCAAAACACCTCTCTGGAATTAGAGGCCTAGTCTTCTGATTTTCTGGAAATATCCCATCGGATACGGACTCCCAGTGCAATTTAACTTCTTCATTATAGATGTTTGACTGAAAAATACACCAAGAAGAATGAACATAACATTTCAGCAAAAACGAGTTTTCTATACGTGATATAACAAGTAAAACGAAGAATGAACTGTCTGCTTACATTTTTAGAAAGGTAGAAACGCACAATCCGAGGATTCCTTTATTTTTAAATAACAGATGACGTTTGGCAACAACACAGGCAACATTATTTTTAAAACGTCAACTGTTCATCCAATGTATCACGTATAAACATGCATTGCTAATTAAACCAGCAGGTACGTCTCCTCCCAAAAAACACATTTACACTGAGGGCTAAAAACTCAACAAGGTGCATGCCCTTGCCAAGTATACAGATGTGGCACTTTCTATTGAATGGGAAGGGATCGAACTAGTAAAAAGTCAACAATGGGCAAAACCTACAGCGCCACCCCCCTCCTTCCACTGCTCAGCATTATGTTGCTGCGCACCTGTTACAAGGAGGATGACTGGAGTAATTAACCCCCAGATTGGAAACGTGCTTCGCATTGCTTTCGGCTTCCGACAGGATATGGAATTTACACTTCTGCCACGGTGTCCAGGTTGGACAATATGCTACCCATCGCTCACTCTACGCAACGAAGTGTATTTCTTTTGTGCATGTGCTGTACGGAGCAAGGAGGACTGGCATGTAACGGAGAGGGGGTGTAGGTGTGGCCATACTCCCTATTCCACTGCGCGCTTTACAACATTTAAAAAAGATGTTCATTCGGTCTGATGCAAAAGTAGCATGATTGAGATCGAAAAACAGTAACTCACAGCCTTTATTTATGCTTCTAGAACAAAAATCAAAGTTGCCATGAAATTAAATATGGTGCCACAAGAAGCTAACTAAAATTGGATTAAATTAAAATCAGTTTTTTTTTTATCACGGTTTAAAAGAAAAATAAGACAATCAAAAGTGCCAATGTAACTATTGATGTGGCCCGGGCCAGCGAGAACTATCAACGAATGACACGAATTGGCCAAAACATTCATGTCAATGCTACCATGTGGCAGGGATCCACACCCTCAAAAACGCTCCCACCATCAAACAAACATACACAAACAAACGCAATTTACCTCCTCAAGCCAACCCACCCTCCTCAAGCCCAGCTCTCCCCCCCCCCCCCTTCAGGTTCTACATGTCGATAGGCCTGCTTTGACCTCAGCCAGTAGTCGTCTCCACCTGACCCGCCAGAATGACAAAGCACCAGGGTCTGCAGAAAGAGCGGAGGAGGCCAGGTGCTGCTGGGGAGAAGGTTAGTGGCAGCTCTCGTCCTTCCCAGGTACTACCTCTTCTCCTCAATGGCTGAGCCTGACAGGTTGTCTGTAAGGGGGAGCCAATGATGAGAGGATACAGGACGCTGATCTCTGCCAAGGACATGTAATGCACTCAAAAATTGGAGAATTGCTGCCCCAAACATTTCATCTATTCTTATATGCACACTGCCTGTCAATGGATGGTGACAGATCAATGCAAGATCAGATCAATGCAAGAGCAGATCAGATCCATGCAAGCAAGGCCAATGGAATCATTGGTTTCATAATGTCCACTATCACTACTCTTATTAGTTTTTAAACGTTTATCCTTGTCCCATTCCTAACATAATCAGTGAAGCTTTCAACAGTGGTCAACTTTCCATTGGCAAGTCAGTTATTACCCTCCTGCTTCATTATACGCTGCTTTGTGTCCCACCTTTGATAAATTAACAGGAGGGACACTCCTCTGTCAGCAAGAGGAAACAGGTGACATTAATCTGGTATTTACCACTATTGCTGCCTGTGCACAGTACAAAAATACTTCATAAGCCTAAGGCAAAGCTTTGCAATATGCAATTGCACTTAAGAATGAAAAAATATGAAATACAAACTTACCAGACAGCAAACAGACAAACATGTTATCAACAAGTTACTTACTTTCGGTGACCCTCTTTTTGGTGGATACTCCATCTAACCACCGATTCCTCCTCTTAAGAATACTCCCAGGCACCAGACTGGATGTAGAGGTTGCCACCATATGGCTCAGTGGTGATTTATACCGCTTCGGAAGTGATAGAAGAGAGCTGCTTATAAGCGCACCCCTGCCTGCTGGTGTCGGTTTCTTGATCTTTCTCCTTCTGCACCCTCAGACATGTAGCAATTCGAACAAATTGCATGTGACAACGTACCCAAATCTAACTTGGAAACCTGATGGTCAGTAGCAAGGCAATCAAGGCCAGAGTGATCATCAGAAACTCCAAAAGGTTCATGTGGAATGGTCTCTCCACTAGAGACCAGAGGCCCCAGATCCCCACTTCCTATAGAAGGCATCTCTAATCCAGTAGAGTCACATCTGTTACAACTGTGACATCCAGGTGGTAAAGGGAGAGTAGCCTGCCAATTGTAAGGCTGGTGCTTATCTGGTATGAGATACTGAGCCATTTCTTGGGAGATCTGGACACCGTCGGACAGGCAACTCCGGCACTGGGACCATTGAAACATTTCATTCCATTGGAGGGTCTGCATTTGCCATCTGGCGTATGGGAAGAGGAGGGTGCACGAGGCCAGAAGCCCAAGAAGTTTCGCAGCCATCCTCTCAGACTCAGGACTAGACTCAGGACTGATCCCAAACATAGGGATCATATCCTGGACTTGCTTCTTCAGTGCTTACACACTGTGGCCAGTATAACTGCTATGAAGGGAATCCTCTGCAAAGGGTTCAGGTGGGACTACAATTCAGAGATGGAAAACCTAAAGCAGATTTTAACATGTCCAGAGGTGGTCTGTAACTGATTTCAGCGAGTTCACCTTGAGCAGCCAGTCGAACGAGTTACTTACCTTCGGTAACTATGTATCTGGTAGAGAGACAGTCTAGCCGCAGATTCCTTAACTTAGAATATCCCCTGGCGTCAGACTGGATCCAGAAAACTTTTTTCCCCCGCAGTACCTCTGCACGTCGCCCGGCTCCGTCCTGACATCGTCCACGGAAGTGACGTCAATGGAGCCATATAAGACTACCCCCGGCGTGCTGACGTCAGTTTTCTACAGAGAAACTTTTCCGCACCACAGCGCGGAGCCACAACAAAAACTGCGAGAGTATAGGAACAGTGTGTGAAAAAAGAACAAAAACCTTTGAAAACACAACGTTAAAAAGCATAGAATGAGAAACAATACCATGTTGAAAGAATACTCAAGATATGTTGGGACTGAAGCGGGCGAATAGAGCACTCGCCCCATCAAATTCCCATGAAAGCGAAGAGCCATGCCCCTCCCCCAAGGGGCAACGGCAGTGGAAACGAATGGCATGACGAAGGACAGCTTGCAACCACAGGATGGAACTGTATGAAAAACAGATTGTAACTACAGGATGGAATTGTAAAGGACCACAAGACGGGAACCACATGACTCACGGCAAGTGACCAGAAGTGAACAACCACATAGAACGTTCACCACTCCCCCCACAGTGACCTATGAACTGTAGCATAGTCAAATAGAATCTCAACCCAATCGACTGTAGCATAGACAAGGAGACTCCAAGAAGTGGAGAGAAACAGACGAGGGCGGAGGGAGGGTAGAAAAACATGAGAATCTCCACGCTGGTTGAACACAGGTGGAGCAGCATTGAAAAGCACAGAACCTAGCCACCCAAAAACCAGAATGGGTGGAGGGCCAATTCACAAAACAGAATGACACACCCTGCCCCAGAGGTAGGCGACGAGAGCCCCCCTTAGGAAGACCAAGGCCACCTGTAAGGCGGCGAGGTGGTAGAACCCCACCTGGAAAGGTCCTCGCAGAACGGGGAGGATGGGTGGGCGTTAAGGAATCTGCAGCTAGACTGTCTCTCTACCAGATACATCGTTACCGAAGGTAAGTAACTCGTTCATCTGATAGAGACATCTAGCCGCAGATTCCTTAACTTAGAATAGATACCAAAGCCATACCCCATTGGAGGAGGGTCTGCGACTGAAACCCACCAAGTTCCAATGAGAACTTACCCGTCAATAGCAGCGACTAAGCACGGTGGGAACAGCAGTGCCAGCGCGGCGGACACCAGACCTATAAAGGGGAGGCAAAAGCACCACAATCCGTCAGAGGACGGTACGAGAACTCCCTCATCCAGACAGGGACGAAAAGAGACACCAGAAAGGGGAGTTCAGATGGAAGAAAGTTCAGAAACTTCTGCAAAAAGACGGTAACTGAGCACCGGATCCCAAGGATCCGCCAGAGACCGAGTCCCAGAAAAAAAGGGGGCAAGATAGTATGCCATCGTCAGGGCATACTCACTGAACATACACCACAGAGGATGCCAAAAGGTGAAATATGAGGGGACAGATATCGCCATGCAGAGATATACTGAGTCATGACTACCCGGAGATAAAGGTATGTGGATGAAGGATACACCCAAGGAGACAATAGTGTACCATGAGAACCACACCACACCTAAACAAAAGCCCAAGAAATGGGATTACCAACAGCACGCATGCGGCAAAGTGAGGCGGGCGCATCACCAGGTAGTCAACCTGCCAACCATACCCAGCGGTACAAACGGCGAAGGGAAACCGGCAAGCCGGGTACACACAGAATGCTTTTTTACATATATGAGAGAGAGAGAAAAATAGAGTCCGGGGTGAAATCCCCGATACTAGGGCAAGGAATCCTAGTATGCATACTCTCTCACTGTGTATAAATCATGATATATATATAACAAATGAAGGAAAAATGAAAAGAAGGGGAAGCTCGAAGAGCACGCCCTAGAGAAAGGGAAGTCGCACAATAGGTACCAACGGCACAGGTGCGAAGTATAGCAGGACGCAACAGTGTCAAAACCACTGAAAAGCGACAACATCCCTCCTGACGGGGACGGAACCGTGGCCCCCCGCGAGACAGGCGGGGACACTGACCACCACACTCACAAGGAAGGAGTGAGAGAGACAGAGGTCTGTCAGAAAAAGGGGGTAGATACCGTCCCATACAGACACTGTATAAAGACAACGAGTATCCTGAAGAAGAATACTTGCACCGTGACATACACAAAAGAATAGCAACAGTGCCTTTAGGTATGATTGGTAAGTCACAACCAGTGAGATTCCTGGAGCTGCCTACAGCACCTGGTATTCCCAGGCGGTCTCCCATCCAAGTACTAACCAGGCCCGACCCTGCTTAGCTTCCGAGATCGGACGCGAGCAGGCACATGCAGGGTGGTATGGCCGTAGGGGAACACCGAGCCGTGGAATAACAGAGACAGCCCTGAACCACTAGGCCATAGTGAATCAGAAACATCCGCAGAGGCCAGGAGCGGAAGGACTTGAACCCCTGCGCGGAAGAAGCAAAGGGACCGAAGTCCCTGTGAGGGAAGTGCACAAAGAAATAGCTTACAAGGTTACACGCAGCAGAAAACGCAGCTGGAGGAAACTCCACTGCCCATAGGCAAAAACCCTACAGGGCCTGAGCCATGAGAGAAGACGTAGGCACTTCCCCACACTGAAGTGAGTGTAGAACGCAGCCAAGACAGGGGCGGAAGCTGCACCCTGCGACAGCGAACATAACCCGTGTGTAAACAGAGTGTCTCCAAAGATACAGGAAAGAACTACGGACCAACCGTAGACTACAACACAAAAACCCCCAGGAGAGAACCGCACCAACCTCGCAGGTCTCACTAGAGGGGATGGCCTACAACAGCAGGAAGAGCGATGAATCAGGAGACCCACAGCAGAGACAAAGAATCAGGCTGCCGCGGACCCTGCAGAAAACCCCACGGAAGTCTTCGAAACTTCTCGTGTCAGGGCTATACAATAGCCAACAAGTACCCCACATAGGGTATGGCACATCCCTACAAGCAAGGGACACCTCTTGAGACAAGCTCTGTGGCAGAGGACTCAAAAAGAAATCCAAAAACAGCTGGCCAGCTGTAGCAAAAGAAGGGTAAGAAGGCGAAAAGCTGCACAGTCCGTCCGGGTAATGACGTCTTGAACCCAGAAATGGAACTTACCAAATACAGCAGTGACAAGACTGCAACCAATGCAAAGTCCACAGAAGGACTAGAAACCATAGAACTCATGGAGACTAAAGCAGTGACAAGACTGCAAGCAAATGCAAAGTCCACACAAGGACCAGAAACCATGGAACTCATGGAAACTCAGACATGAGACGTTGAACCGCCGAGTCTGCATGGCTGTCGAACAAGGTGACCCCATCAAAGGGCAAATCCCTAAGACGCTCCTGGACATTGGCAGGGAAACAGCCATCGCGCAGCCAAGCATGGTGACGGAGAGCAACGGACCGGGCCATAGCGCGACCCACCGAATCAGTGGTGTCCATGGCCGACCGAATGGAAAACTGCGCCATTTCCCGGCCGTCACGATTCAACCGATCCAGGTCAGACCGAGGATCCTTCGGAAGAGAGGGAAGGAGGCGCTCGACCGAGTCCCAAAGAGCAGCAGCGGGCCGTGCAAGCACGCAAGACGTGTTCAGGGATCTAAGGCCTGCACTGGTGGATGCAAATACATGGCGGCCACATGACTCCATCCATCGAGACTCCCAAATCTACCAGCCCTTGAGCCCTAGGATGGAGGGACAAACAGACAGGGTCATCTGGAGCAGGACGATGACGATGCGCAATGGCACGATCCACCGGGTCCCCCGAAGAGGGCCTCGCCCAAGTCCCCAGAAGAGTGTCGAATAACAACTCACCAAAAGGCAACAAGGGCTCTACATCCACGGTGTCCTGGTGGAGTAAATCCAGCAAGGGATCAGAGGGCAGAGAGATGGTTGGGGGCTGCACTTGTAAAATGTCTGTAGCCCTGCGAACCGCCCTGGCAAAAGCCGCACTAGCCACCGTGGCCATCCGAGGTGGCGACAACAGGTCATCCGTAGGGGACGGCATGAGGCTAAACCTGCCACCAAAACGCAGTGGCTGTACAGCGCTAGGGCATTCACGGCCCTGCCAGTACAAGGGGACCTGGTCCGAGGGACAGCGAAACAATCCTGGGGGTGGTGAACCCACAGGAGCCTCCTCAGGTTCGGCCTCCACATCCTCCACCAACCGAGGAACGGCCGGGGATGGCACCGGCGTCGAACGGCGTTGACGCGACCTCCACCGAGGTGGGAACCTGCGGAGAGGAACGGAGTCGACTCGGAGTCCAGAGCTGCGCTGCAGCCACAGCCGGCATTGATGCAGGGAGCCGCACAGGGCTGTGCGAAGACGACATGGAAGGCTTGGACGTGCGAGGAGGATGCCCCTCCGGACCATGCCCCGACGTCGCAGCGAACCCGGAATCAGAGTCAGGGAGCTCGACCGGTGCCGAGGGCGTACCCGTCGGCGAATTCCCGATCTGAGCCCCTGCCCCCTCTTTGGGGCTCGAAGGCGCGCCAGGGAGAGGGGGTGACCCAAAGATGGATAGCAAGGCCCGAGAATAGGCCTCCATCTGGGCCCTAGTCGCCCCAGCGCCAGGAAATGGCGGGTAAGTGGGGGTCGACTCCTGAGGACTCGTCTCCGGTAGAGACCGGGAGCAGCGGGCCCCGCCGTCGCGTGAGGTCGGCGACCTCCGCAACTTCTTTTTCTTGTGCTTACCTGCGGCAGGAGAGCGACGCCCGCGGGAACGACTCCGCGACCTGTCCCGAACCGACACCCCAGCACGAGAAGGAGACCGGCGGCGTGAAGGCTCCGAACGGGACATCCGGGCGGTCAGCAACTTCATGCGACGTTCCCGCAAGGACTTCGGCTTCAGCCGGTGGCAGGCGTCGCACTCCTCGGAGTCGTGTTGCTCGCCCAAGCACCACATACAGATCGCGTGTGGATCCGTCGCCGACATCTGCAGCGAACAGGAGTCACACGTTTTGAAGCCCAAAGGCATCACACACTGTTCTCGGACGCCACAAGGCGTCGAGAAGGCCTGAAAAAACAAAAACAGGCCAAAGGTAACCGCTTCTCCGGATCCGCGTTGGGACGCGGAAAAGAAGAAAACTGACGTCAGCACGCCGGGGGGAGTCTTATATGGCTCCATTGACGTCACTTCCGTGGACGACGTCAGGATGGAGCCGTGCGCCGCCGCCCCCCGGCGTGCAGAGGTACTGCGGGGGAAAAAAGTGTTCCGGATCCAGTCTGACGCCTGGGGATATTCTAAGTTAAGGAATCTGCGGCTAGATGTCTCCATCAGATATCAAGGTACAGAAATAAATGCATTCCCAACCTCCACACATGAGCTGTGACCAAAGCCATCAGTTTAGTGAACAGGTGAGAGGATGAGGTAAGGCCAAAGAGCAACACAGAAAATTGGAAGTATTCTGCCCCCTCACTGTGAACCTGAGGCAGTTCCAGAGACTGCAGGGCGGGTATATAAAAATATACGCCTTGCAAGTCCAGGAACACCAGTCAGTCCCTTGGATCCAGAGCAGAGGGGGTCTGAGCACAGATTGAGCATTTTGAATTTGTCTTTCTTCAGAAAGGCATTTAATGGCAGGAGGTCCAGCATAGCTTAGAGGTCTGTGTCCTCCTTCGGCACAAGGACGTAGTGCAAATAGTATCCTGTGCCCATCTCCAAATCGGCATCTGCTTTGTGGCAATTTTACACCACAGGAGATTGACTTCTTGTATTAAGATGGCAGATTGGACCTCTGAAAATCGCTCTGGTGTTGAAAAGGGGAGGGGGCATTAAGAGGTAGGGAAAAATGAAAACTAAGGCATAGCCCATCAGAACAATTTGCAAAACCCATCAGTGTGACGTGATGGATTTCCAACCAGTGAGGAAATAACATATCCTGCCCCCACCAGCTGTTTGTGGGATTGGAAGGGCAAATTAAGGCTGCTTGGGAACTGCAGTAGCAGGGAAGTAAGAGTTGGAGGATTGCTGTCCATCCTGGAGTGAACGGCCTCAGCCACCGCCATGCCCTCTGCTCTAAATGTTTGCTGCTGTACAGGCTGGGAAGGTTGACGCAGTTGGAAGATAGCCTCTGGAATAGCCCCTAAACTTTCTATGTTGCTATTGGAACTGTCTGGCTCAAGACAATAACTCCAAGGATCGAGCTGTGGCGGAACTGAATCAGCCTTTTCTCTGAATAGTCTAGATCCATCCCTAGGGCAGCCCCTCAAAACCCAGTTGATCAGATCCAGGAGTGCCTTCTAAGCACCAAACCATTGCCAACAGCACAAGGTATGCAGTTGGCGGGGTCCAGGTCTGTGCACAACACACACCTTGCTGCATCCTGTCTACCTTGGATCGTTTGGGCTAGTGTAGTCCGGAGGTCCTCTGGGATGTCTGACAAGATCTTCCTGGCCATGTCCCATAAGTAATGGACGTACCAGCCCAGAGGTACAATGCATTCAGAGATTGTATAAGGCTGTACAAGCTGAGGAAACTTTTTCTTTTTTTTTTTTAACCAAAGGCATTGATACATTTTAACTCCTTGTTGGGGCAACAGGGGATTGCAGAAACAGCATCTAGATTGACTTTAGTTGTGGATGTCTGCACCACAAGGCTTTCAGCGATTGGGTGCTGCAACAGAAATTCAGGGTCGCCAGAGGCTGGCCTGCACCGCCTGGTCACAGGTCGGCTGATCGGAGCATCTGAGCATGGCTTAGACCAAGTGGCCAAAAAAGTGTAAGGAACTTGTTAAAGGGTAGTAGAGGCTTGGATGAAGCTGAACCTGGCGGAAGACCTATAGGCACACCAAAGGGAGACGACAGTGTCTGGAAAGTTTGTTGCATGTCCTCCTTCCCAGATGATATCTGCTGTGTGGTCGATGACAGCACAGGAAATTTGCATAGCGCCAGGGCCAAAGGTGGGATCAGCTCGGAACAGAAGATATTCGACCCTTCAAGTGTCACCCTGTGATTTCTTGCCAGACTTTGAAGTAGCGGAATGGGGATGTGTTCAGATTGGCTTTTTTGCAGTTATAGCACATTTCTGATTTCGACTTACCAGAAGACTTTGAGGAGGAATGAGACTTGCCTCAGACAGGGCAGACTTCCTAACTGAGAATGTCCCCTTGACAAGGAGAAGGACCATTGCTTCTAACACAACCACTTATGCTATGGAATGTAGAGCTTCTTCTCCCACTGCCTGATTGCCTTAGTGTGTACTTATCAGATGACAAAGTCATGACTGCAGCCTCAGCAACCTAGGAACACGTCATTTGGGTCTGTGACCGGCATGTGCTTCCTGAAGCTGTGCCACCGCTTGAAAACTGTTGTTTTTGGGGGAGACATCGTCCCTGGCAAACTATCTTGATAATTTTAGAGTTGTCGGAAAACAACAAATATGGGAGTAGAGCAAAAGATCAACATCAAAGGTCATGGGAAGAATGAACCCAAGGGTGGAGTCCCATCACTTCTGGGGTAGTATGAGTTTTATTTTCAAGACATATTTTATTATTTTCACAAAGCCAAAGGAAATCCAACCATTATAGAACCACCTGCCATCTTCAACAATGTCACAGATAAGGTAGGTTCATCCAGTAGGAGCAATTCTTCATAGTAATGAAAATACACCCAAGTAGCACATTTTCATATACATCATAGTCAATGTCTGTTTAGCTCCCCAGAACCTTCAACAAGGGACCAATTCAGTCCTCATTAGTAACAGGAGGCCCTTCATCCTCGGTTGAGGAGAGTGTCTGAGTTCCATCAGGGTACATGAATCCAGTCAGGAGTCCTGCTCACACCCCCAGATCTTCCTCAGCTTTATCATCGTGCCTGCACCGTTTTAGATGCATCTCCTCAGCCACAGCCCACTCCGCCACATCCCCCACCTACTGCTCAACACTCGGACCCCCCTGACCGATCCATGTGATTGCCACCTATCGCTTGGCCAATAGTAACATCAAGTGTAAGAATTTAAACGCCATTTTCTGACCTTTCAGCAAAGGTGTGTCCCCACAGGAATCCGCACAGCAGTCCTCACTCAGACCAGAACTTTCAGCCAATACTCATGCACTACAGGCAGCCTCAAGTCAAATGCAAAAAGGAGGCGCTGAGGCTTGACACCTTGGGCAACCAGGGTGTCTTATTAGGGTTCAATTTGTGTAGTAGAACTGGTGTGACATATGGGCGATACAAAAAGGGAAAATGTATGAGCTTAAATCTGGCATTGCTCAACACTGTCTTTACCAATGCACACATTCTCGTCCGCTGGGCCTTCTCCAGTTGCACCCCTAGGTCACCCTCCCATGCATCCCGTTCAGGGAATGGGGTCCGTTTACGATCTGCTGTCATGGCCCTATATAAGAGGGAGAGAAAATGGTGACCTCAGCTCCAACAGGACCGGGAAGGTGAGCGATGTAGCAGGGGCCACTGGGAATGTTGGCCATATTTTCCGGACTATGGCTGCAATACAGGCATGTTGCAAGAGTTGACCTGGCCCTACACAGAAGCTTTCCTGCGCTGCTTCAAAGGTGAGAAATTCTTTGTTGGGGGAACAAGTCCAACAGCATCTGGCAGCCAACCTCCCTCCAGGCTGAGAGATTCATGCATTCCCTCAGAGCCCTAATGTTGGAAGATCCCAAAAGGTGAATTCCCTGGTGAAGGGAGCCATTACCCAGGACCACCAAAGAAATCCGCTCCTACATTGAGGCAGTGTGACAGATAAGATACAGTACCAATGTCACATCCCTATCCCCCTCCCCCCCGCCCCCCGACATCAGGAGCTGAGGAAAGGAAGAGTACCTCTCTGCATTCACTAGGAGCGATTTCTCCAAGGTGTCCTCTACCAGTCAGTGCGCAGCATGCTGGATTTGAGAAGCTAAGTAATATCGTTCTAAAATAGGTACTGCCAGACCTCTCTCCCCAGTGGTAGAAACATGTGGGTCCTGGCCAACCTGCTCTTTCCCCCAGCCCATACCAATGAGGTTAGGAGGGAATGCAATCTTCGAAACACCGTGAGCGGTACAGTATCAAAGGAATGCTGGAGAACGTACGAGCATTGTGACAAAAAAACCATCTTGGCGACGGCCACCCGACCCATGAGAGGAAGAGAATTCCAAAACTGCACAGATGAGTGAAGGCCATCTGTGACCCTTCCTATATAATATTGCAGACATTTCTGCTGTGTGTAGGCCACCATCACGCCTATATACTGGACTTTATCAGTCTCCCAACGACTGGGCAAAGGAGGGAGGACGGCCAGGTCATGAGCGGACAGGAATCCCAGAGAAAACAGCAGTGCTTTCCTCTGGTTAAGTAGAAGGCCTGACAGCTTCCCGAATGCAGCCAAGTATGTCAACAGGATGGGAAGAGAGCGCCAGAGGGGGGAGGATGATGTTGAAAGATAGAATAGTGTGTCTTCAGCATAGAAGGATACCAAGTGTGTAGCATTCCCCACCTTAATCCCACACTCAGTCATGTTCTTTCAGATCCGGACAGTGAGAGGCTCCAGTGCGATCGCAAAGAGGAGAGGAAACAGTGGACAGCCCTGGCAAATGCCATTCCCCACCTCCCAAGTGTCGGAGCATAGCCCACCCACTTAGACCCTGGCCGTGGGTTCTGTATACAAAAGGCATACCCAGGATTGAATTGTGTACCGTTCCCCATCGCCTCCAACACCTGCATGAAGCAGTTGTATTTATCAGTGTTGTTCCAAGATGGCCGCCCGGCGAGGAGCTCCGGTCGGGATCTCCCGGTCAGTGATTGCCGTCCTGGCCTAAAAACCCCTTTCCCCGTAATTTTCTCCTGTATCCTGACAGCGGACACTGAGAAGACATGGCCGATGCCCGGAGGAGCCGCTTGGTTCGGCTAAAGAGGAGTCTGGCCCGGGTTTCTCACGCGGCCGTCACCAACCCAGCCGGACATCGGGGCATGGCTTTCCTCATCCCGCTGATGCCTCTCTTTCCGCCTCTGCTGCCTCCCTCAGAGCTAATCGCCGCAGATTCCTGATGACTGTCCAGCCTCGGCGCAGCTCTCGCACCTTCAGGTGGCTCCGGATGGCGTTGGATTGCTCTGGGGCGTGATGCCACTCTTCCGGGACATCGAGACGACTTGGCCGATGCCCAGTGGAGCCGCTTGGTTCGGCTATCGAGGAGTCCGGCCCGGGTTACCCCGCGGCCGTCACCTACCCAGCTGGACATCGGGGCATGGCGTTCCTCGTCCCGCCGCTGCTACTGTTTTCCCCCTCTGCTCCCTCCCTCGGAGCGAGTCGCCACGGATGGCTGAAGATGGGGCCAGTCATGGCGCAGCTCTGCCTTATTCGGCTGTCTGCCAGTCCTCGCTGCTGCCTCGATGCCTCCCCATGCTGGCCGCCTGCCTGGATGTGCTCCGCCTCGTCCCAGACTTCTGAAACCCAAGAGACCTTTTTCAGGTATGGGGGTGCGGGAGCCACGACCGGTGTATTGCCTACACCGATGCCCCAGTGGTCCTGAGCGTGCATGCCTCTTCTCCCTTCCACCCGCCTTTGATTTTGGAACTGCGTCCCCCCCTTTGACTTTTTTGCACTTAAATCCTGCTCCCTGGTTCGTATCTATGGACTTTCTGACTTTTTGACTTTTGCTCAGCCCGCCATTTTGTTGCTGGCCACCATCGATTCCCAGGACCCGGACCCACCATCTTGTTCGACCTCTGTCCTTTCCCCTTTCCTCCGTTCTCCCCCTGACGATCCTCAAGCGTTTTTCTCCCTCTTTCTGGTCTGCCTTAACTCCATCCCCTCCCTGGTTCCCTCCTTTCCCCTCACCCTCTCTCAGAACACTACTTTTGTCCCCCGCTACCTCTCTCCCCCCCTATGATTTTTCCACTCTCCTTGTCAAATCCGTGTAACTTATGTCTTCAAATTACTGTACCTTGACCTTATGTTAATCGCTCTGATACCTTGACTTTTGAGTCGAACGTTTTCTCTTTTCGCCCGACTGCCTTTACTCCCTCCCCCCTCAGGTTCCCTTCCTCCCTCCCCCACCTATTCGTTTACTCATATTCTTGTCCCCCCTTTCCTTCCCTGCCACTTATGATTTATCATTTACCTTGAAATCTCTGTGAAAAATGTTTAAATTATTATTCTTGTAACTCGCCGTTGTTCCTTATGTAAAGTGCTCTGATACCTCCGGGTCTAGCCAGCGCTACATAAAACTCAATATAGATAAATATCAGTGTCGAAAGCCTTGGCTATATCAATAGAGAGTACCACTAATTCCTACTCTCTATCTTCCACCTCATGTAAGACATGGCTTAAGTGCCACAGGTTCATGGAGGTACTACGACCGGGTATTAAACTGCACTGGTCATCGTGGATCAATTGTCTAACTACTGGTCCCAAACGAAGGGCAAGTGCTTTGCAAAGTACTTTAGTGTCCATATTAATCATTGTGCGTGGTCTATAAGTCGATGGAACCGAAGAATCAGTCAGGTTTCATCATCATCAGAGATGCAGCCCTCCCCATAGTCAGAGAAAGGATCGCAGATCCCCTGGCCTTCAAGTACACCTTCAATAAGCATTGGGTAAGAACAGAAGTGAATGTCTGGTAAAACTAGGCGGGAAAGCAATTGCTGCCTGGAATCTTGCCACCAAGGAGCTGCCCCAAGGCTGACAATCTCCTCCAGGGTGGGGTCAGCCTCCAATTTACACGCAGCTACTGCTCCCAGCTGGGGAAGCGGCAAGGAGGCCAGAAAGGTATCAATATTTGCCCATGCAGGTAGGTCTAGATCCCGATACACCTGCTCCAGATGGGGTTTAAAGGCATCTACTGTGGCCCACTGTGTGTAGACCTCCCGGTCCTGAGGGGACCAAAGGTGAAGAATGGGGGAGCGAGGCGTCTCCTGCCGAAGAATCTAGGCCAAAAGCCGCCCACAGCTGTCTCCCTCCTTGTGCAGAAGCTGGCAGTATGATTTAAGAGTGTACTTCTCAAGCCACTTCTCGTGTAGCTCCTATAGTACCCCTGCAGGACCTGCGCGTTTGGATAACATATACTGCGGGCTTGGTGGCAGACTGACTCCGTGCACCCACACCGTATATGTTAGCCTGGTTTGCATTAGCTAGCTCGCAGTGCCACTAGTGTCTCCTCTTATCGGGGAGAGATTAGTTTCTGGCAACCTTAGATCATGACAACCCTGATTCCCTCAGAATCATGGAAACAATGTACTACCTTTCGCTCAGTCACTCGTGCTTACTTATTCAGTTTGTCTCAGAGAGTTACACAGAATAAACAGTCGGGCGTTTCAATAAGTATTTATTGAACAGTTGTTATTCTAGTGTAAAATATATGTGCTGCGGTAACCAGCAGACAATAGCAGAGATATATTATCAGCAGTACGATAAAAGCAAAGGGATAGAACAGTTCTACCATATTGCGATAATCATGAGTACATACATGAATATAAAAGCATTATGCAAGTGTGCGTACTCCTACGATGCCTACCTAGATGTACCCGAGTGTACCTAGCATATGTGTGTAGGTCTTAGACGCTAAGAGCCAAGAATCCTCCTAGGATTTAGTCGAACCCCCATACCTGAATAGAGAGAGTGTGGGACCCCGTCCTGGTCTCGAGTTGGACACCCCCGTCCGGGTTGTGTCAGACCACTGTCAGCTTGAGCGACTGCATGCAGGAGCCTCAGCGTCTCTGGTCAATGTGTCAGCATGGAAGTCTCGGTTCCCTCTGCCTTACCGTGGCAAGATGTGGTGTATTTATACCCTAAAGAGTCTCGGTCCTCAGTATGGTTTGTATTGGACATGAGGAAGAAGTCAGGGGTGAACTTTGTACATACATATTATGCCGGTGGTGTATTCTTAGAAAGCTACGCATAATTAATGAGTACAGTGTGGGCCTGTGTTTGGAAGAACCCTGCTGCATTCAAAACCACAGGATAGATAACGTTCAGCCCTCAGAGCTCGTTGTGTACTAGCTGGGACCAATGTAGGTGAAAGATCATGCCTATATAAGGAATCATACTATAATAGGACATGTACAGTTGTGACCATAATTGGGCATATGCGGCCATGACCATAATTGGGCACGTACGAATATGACCATATTAGGGTAAATATGTATACGTCCATTTTAGGGCATGTACGAACGGGTCTACATTAGGGCATCTATGCGGGATACAACAACCACTCCTCTTCCGAACTGGATAATAAATGACCATACTCAAAATCTGGATAATTTAAAAACATTTTTTAAAGCAAGTAAAAACATGGTTCTAAAAAATCGTTACAAAATTTTGGGGCTAAAAAAAAAAAAATGTTGAAATTCAGCTTTTTCTAGTTGCCACTTAAAAGTCTCTCCATAGAAGTTGTATTACCATAAGCAGGAGAAGGCCATGCTTTTCTCAAGCGAAAGTGTCAATGTAAGAAAATGTTCCAAATTTAGATCGTTTATTTTGAAACGAGTGAAGCCAAATTCTTTCCCAGGACACGATGAGCCAATTCAAGATTACGCGTCCTGGCTGGGAAGCTCAATATTATCGGTGTCAGCTGCTGTAGATGACAAATCCAACGCCTCACAGAGAACGTCAATCGCACATAGATGGAATGTAGTACTGCCAACAGTCGGTGCTGCGGCAGCTTGTGCGGCAGTTGTAACCTGGGTGCCTGTGGAGGAGTCACCTAACCTAGCAGGAGCGAACGGCACCTGTGTGTTCTCCAGGAATGCATTCATCAGAATCGGAAGCCGTTGAGGACAACGCAGAGCGTGGGCCTTTATGGGGTCCAGCATTGCATCCGTGTCCGGAGGCGCATCTGATGGAAAAGTTAGACAAAGATCCAACTTGCATTCTTCTCCGCAGAACAGGCATAGAAGCACAGGTAAGATGCAGTCTATCCAGACTGGTCTAAATGATAGAAACCAGGAGGCATTGAGTTCTCGCAGGCAAGAAATGCCCAGAAGTTGTACCATGCGTTCACGGTACTTCCGCTCAAGGAGCGTGTTCACCATTCCCTCGGGAAGTGGGCCGTCCATTTGCGTAGCAGCAATATTACAATCAGGATTCCTGCGATTAGGAACAGGATGAGCGGGAATCCTCCAAATACGCTTCCCAACACGTAGTGTATAAAATTTGGGATTACTCCGAGGACTGTCTGAAAGGTGCTTAACAGTCCGGACCCTATGGTCTTAAATAGGTGTACAATTCCGCTCTTATCAGACATATTGAAGATACGTCCCACCATTTCTGCTAAATGAATGGGGCAGTTTGTACGTCTGAGTGCCTGTATCTCAGTCGAGGTCCTTGCAACTTGAAGTTCATAGGTTTCTCGAGCGGAGGTTAAGGGCACGGGTTGCTGCAAAAGCATGGCTTTCAATCTGCTCAGAGTATCAAACTGTATAAAAGAAACATTCAGCGAAGGCCATAACGGCGCCTCCCTGACTGTGTTCAGTGGCAGAAACAATACTTGCATACAGCAAGTAACCCTGGAGTTAACAGTTACTAGATATGCGACGCCCGGAAGCATCCCACAACAACCTTGATCATTTAGCATTAAGTAACTCCCATTCGAGAGCAGCTGGAAAACCGGCATGATCATGGCCGCTGGGGTCCCTGACATGTGACAAGATAAGTTCGCCACTGAGCCACTGCAGGCTCCGTGTAGAGAAATATCCTGACGCATGAGAGAACCGCTCAAAGCGTTCTTGCAGTTTGTATCACTCAGATACACTTCTCGATCCCCATTCCGGCATCGGTATCTATATGGTAACTCCCAAGTTTCCTTGATGTATCCCTTACCCATTTTTACATATTTGCCTGCCTGCCTTTGCTCAAGGCAATATTGAAACTGAAACGTAGTGACCGGCAGAGTGATTTGGCCATGAATGAGCCATTCTGTTGATGGTGATTCGGCTACAGTGAATGGTAACCTTTCCAGTTTCTCAATACGCAGCATTGTATATTTGGCTCCCCTTTGTGCCATTTCTGTCTATCAGTTAGATTGTATTCTGAAAACAGAGACGTGGTGTTTATAAAAAGCCATAACACATAGCCTGCACGCAAAGATTGCAGCGTCCAGCTTATCATAATAATCAGCTGTAGCTGAGATTGCCCGTGTTGTAACAAGGCCAGATTTTGTTCTAATATGTCGATTGCCGAGGACACAATGTTGCCTAAGGAGTAAATCCTGGAGGTCAAAGTAGTTAACCCATTATCCACCACTGCCAATGCTTTTTCTAAGTTAATACGGTCTATCTGTCGTATTCTTTCTGCGGCCTCTTGTTGGGATATTTTCCAGTTTTCATTGTACTAGGCATAAAGGCCTGCATATATGAAACGTTTCGGACGTTGTTTCTTGGGTCCTAGTAGAAAATCTCTAAGATCCATGTCAGGTGTGAGTAAGGTCAAGTGGTGCTTTACTTCTGTCAGTGTTGAGGTCTCTAGCCAATCAAGGCACAACTTCCCAACACTATACGATGTCACTACCCCTAGGTGTTGTCTTTGTACATAGCGTGGATCTGGCCTATGGATACTAAACCCTTCGGTTGTATTCATAAATCTCTGTTGACATTTGTTTGTGTCAATGGGCCAAACTAGCCATTCTGTCCAATCAGGATCTGATCTGTTGTACTGGAAAATGTCATCTAATCCTACCCCTTGTGTAGTCGAACTCTGCCCCCCACCCATCTGCGATGGTGTTGGAAACCCCGGTGTGTTCATTTCCTTGCCTTTGGCTAATCCAAGACAGGTTGTTTGTTGCACAGTTTCATTCAGAAATAAAATCCGCTGCGGAATGAAGCATACTCTAAAAAGTGCTTCTATTCCCTGGACTTGCCAGTCCCTAGAACCCCAGATTGATTTGGAATCTATTGTGTCTTTCCATAGATCGAAACCCTGTTTAGACAACTGGTTCAGAAATGATGCAGAGTAAATATGTTTGGTGTTTGTTAACATAATTTTCTGAGCTGAATTTTTCTCCACTTTATAATAAAATGACTGTGTTGGATGTGTTGAACCCTGAGAAGTATGTGAATTTCTGTGCAAATGCTTGTGAACTACCTTTTGGAGGTGTTGGGCAGTGTTCCCACTGGTGGTATTCAAATACATTTCTAGGTGTTATAGACTTGTGTAAGAAATGATCACCAAAATGTTGGTAATAGTACAATGTATCATAGTCTGAAGTACCTTCTAACATTTCATTGTTCGGAAATGCTGCAGTTTTTCTAAATCAGACATCATAGCATTTACAGTTTCAGTGTCCCAATCATCAGAAAATGTACTGGAGGTAATGAAATCACTTAAAGAAATTTTAAATACATGTCTTAGCTTTAAAAGTTCAGTAGGGCCTAATATATCATAATCAATCTTGTCCCATACTATACCGTCCGGTATAGGAACTGCTGTAATGTTCACTGAAGACAAGTCTCTTGGTTCACGATGTGAAGACTGGTGTGATTTTAAAATCAAGTTGACTCTTTGGGCTGTAGAGCTTGGTTGGAGGTATCGTCCATTAATAAGCATACTAAAAGTTATTATTAAACCTAGCCAGAAAATGAAAAATAAAATCCCAGTGATGTACCATAGTTCTATCCAAGGTGACACCAGGTAAGTCTTTCTAAAAAAGTTCAAAAAGTCAATGAGTTTCTGTTGGAGTGATTTTTTGGCTGGCGTCGTTTCCCGTTCGCTTGGATCCAGTGAAAACGTATCAAAGTTCATGAAATAGCCAGAAGCAGTTCGATCAATTGTTGGAATTGCATCGGGATTTGTTGAAATCGCTGTGTTCTCTTGTCGAGGCATATTGACGTAGATGTCTGTATTAGGTCCGATTGCAACTTGGTTGTTAAGTTGATTTTCAAGATGAATTTCTTGTTGAAGTGGAACAAGTTCCATAGCATTGTTGCTTAGTCCTTCATTCCGTACAGGTGGCTCTTCAAACGTGATGAGTCTTTCTGTTTGGACTTCTTGGATTGTAGCGAGAGGAGGGCGTCTGCTACTGTAGAGTCCACGAGGCCTACTGTTTAGTATCGGCCACATAGTGTGGTTTGATTAAGTCTATTGAGACGAATGTTTTCTCCTTTTTTCCGGCAAGAGGCGGCAGAAGTACAGTTCTTGTGCCGTGGATTGCAAGGACCGGTACAGGCTTTCTGTAAGATGGCCCAAATTCTTTCTTGTCAGCAATCTCTCTGACTAGATCCCCAATTTTTGGGATCCAGATAGGTCTTGCCGTTACTGCCTTGACTTCCTCAGTGGCGGCCTGTTTCTGGAGCACGTTACTTTGTTGTGTCCTGGATTCATTTAGATTCTGTAAAACAGCCAAACGATCATGGATATCAAATGGTTTTTCATCCGCCATTGTGCCTTCACAATCAAGATCAGGTACCCACATTCTTGTCCCAAATAGGACCTCATAAGGAGTGACACCTCCTAGAGAGCTTCTTGGCTAGTTATTGAGCGCGCGCTGTACCCCATAAAGGTGATCGACCCATCTACCGCCCTTGCCTAATACCCTAGCTGTTAAAGATTGCTTTAAGTCTTGGTTTTTCCTCTCCACAACAGAATTTCCCTCGGGATGGTACGAAGAGGAGTACCGCAATGCTACGCCCATTCCTTCCATGGCCTCTTTGTAAGCCTGAGAGCTAAACGCCGGACCACGGTCAGAATGTAAAGTGCCAACTGCGTATGTGCCGATAAAGACTCGCAAATCTTTTATAACAGTTCGAGCGTCAGCCGAGCGCTGAGGCCAAACCCATAGGAATCTTGAGCAGGAATCCACTGCAACCATGATATATTTCTTGGACCCATCAGATTGTAAGGGTCCGCAGTGGTCCAAATACACACATGCGAGAGGTCTGTCTGATTTCAGTAATGGTGTCTGCGCTGGGCGTGTTACGGTGGAGCCTTTTATCTGCTGACAGATGTCGCAGTTCAAGACATAGTCTTTAGTCTGCTTCGTTAACCCTGGCCACCAGTAGCGCTGTTTCAATAAAGAAATAGTCGCTGCAACGCCTGTATGCGCGGAACCCAAACCCTTGTGTGCCGCTAAAATCAAGCCTAGCCTACGATCCATATCTGGTATTACTCTATCCCCCACTCCAGGAATCTGAGCATATGGAATGTTTTGTGCATCTAACTTGTAGGAGTACTTGAGTGGAAATTTTTTAGGTACTGCTGTGCTGCCTTTGCGTGAAGCATTGACAACTACCATTATCTCACCGTCTACCCTCGTCTTTGAACGAGTAACTGCAGCTACGGCGGCTGTGCGAACAGCCCCCTTTGCAGCTTCATCAGCCATTGAATTCCCTTCAACGTGAACGCCATCACGCTGATGACTCAGTGTATGTATCACGTGAGCCCTTGGTAGTTCGTTTCTCAACTCCACTACCTGTTCCCATAGCATTTTATGCTTAATTGTGCCACCTTTTGTCTTTGAATCCGTTTTGTTCCCAATGATGTAGATATTCATTGTACGACTGTACACAGTAAAAGGAATCACAATCAGTGTGGGGAATTCGTGATCCGTATTTATAAGTGCCAGTATAAGTGCTTTGAGTTCTGCCAACTGTGCCGTGCAGTCTCCTAGAGATTGCGTTTTAGTGCAACTCGGATGGAACTTTCCATCGTGCATGCGACCTTTAACAATCGCACACGCTGCGCTGTAAGCTTGCTTACTCCCTATGGCTGGTTGAGCAGACCAGTCAGTGTAAATAATGTATTCATACTGATCGAGAGGCAATATTTCATTTGGTAGAGGATATTCTTGTTCGTATTGCAGGAATGCCTGTGTTTTTAAACTAGGATCAAATCTGTATTCAACATCCGTTGCAGTAAGAGAATTAGGCCATTGTATCCATCTTGGATGTAAGGCTTTAGCATTTGGAATGCTAGCTTTTGTAACAGCTTCTAAAGCTGGTACTGGGGTCACGACAATTATGCGTTTTCCCTGAGCCAGAGCTCTTTCTCTTGCTACAGCGGTCTGCACTGCTGTCAGTATTTTTTCTGTTGAAGCGAAACGCATTTCTGCGTTTGTATACAGGTGTGATTTGTATGCGATTGGTACTGTTTCACCTTCATTAAAAGTTAAATAAGTGTACCCGCATTGACCCGCTATTACTCGGATCACTAAGTTCTGTGCGTTTACGCGTGTCTGTAAATGTTTAGAAGCTATCATGTCTTCCTGGAGGGAACGCAGGATATTTGTGTGTTCCTCTGTCCATTGTTTGACTGAAAAGTCAGGTTTTATTAAGTTGTAGAAAGGTTTTACCCTTTCTGCGTAATCCAAAATGTATGTTCGACCAAAATTTAGGAATCCCAGAATTGATTGTAAATTCTTTAATGATTTTGGAGGTTGGAGCAGCGCGCACTTTTCTAAAAAGTTAGCTGCCAGGCTTTTTCCCTCACTTGACAGCTCGTATCCTAAAAACAGGACATTGAGGTGGGCAATTTTTGATTTTTTGAAATTAAATTTATAGCCCTCAGAGGCGAATCCCATAATAATGGTGCTCACCCTGGTCAAGTGCCTCTTCATGTCATCGTCCGTCAGATAAATATCATCCACATAGGACAATGCTTCTTCATCCAAATTTTGGAGTAACTCTGTTACCCTTGCTGAAAACAACCCCGGGCTATTCTTGTACCCTTGGGGGAGTCGGCAAAATTGCAGTTGAGACCCTAACGCACTGAATGCGGTCAGATACCTGCTTTCAGGCGCTATATTTTGGCAGAAAAATCCATTTGAGATATCAAGTGTTGTTTTATATTTTTTCCGCACAATGTTATTCATTAATGCGGCACTGTGTGCATTTTGAACTGCAAATGTCTTTGTGCAAGTGTTTAAATGTCTGTAATCTAAAACTAGACGATATGTGTTGTCAGGTTTGGCTACTGGGAATAAAGGATTGTTCATAGGTGAAGTGCAATTTTCTATCACACCCTGGTATTCTAGTTGATCTAGAATCTCCCCGACTTGTTTTTTAGCTTCCTGCTTTATAGGGTATTGCCTTTGGGCATTTGGGGGAACTTTTAACGGGAATACGTGGTGGGTTGAATCCTCATCCCAACCAGCATGATTTTTATAGAATGCTGGAGCTAGGGCAACCGCCCACTCCTGCGCATATGCATGTTTTAGGTGAATGGGAACGAGGTCGGAAAAGGCTGGAAAAATTATCGTTTCTCCCCTAGGGCACTCCATGACGAATGCAGGCGTCCATTCTTGTTCTGCTAATAGAATGTCATAACCAGATGACAGATTTTTCCAAAAGAGACCGTTAACGTTTCTGGGCTTGTCCCCCTCCATCCGGAGTGTTATCTCATGTAACTTATGTGGGACACTTACCCGAGTATCAGGTGTTTCCACCGTGATATACTCACTCAACTCCGCTGTCACCAGAAATTCCTTCAGGTTCTGGCAAGCTATGGTTACTTCTGCCGCGCTGTCTAGCATCGTCAGAGCCCATTCCTCGTTCAGAAGCTGTGTCCTCAGAATTCTGGGCATGTCTGATCTTGAGACCTGCTACCTTCTTCTTTTTGAACTGATTTTTGATTTTTGTTTATCCTCTTTTTTAGGTGCGTAGTCCGCAGCGTGTTGCGCGTCTCTGGACTTTGTACGCTCCTTTGACCGTCCTTCCCTCTCGGAGTTTCGTGATGAACCCTGAAAGGAACGAGAGGAACGAGTATCAGTATACTGATACCTGTCACATTTTTTTATATTATCCCTATTCCTGACGTTATACCTCTTTCAGAGGGCTCCTGTTGAGGAGACCTACCTCTGGACTGAGATCTGGTGTCTTTAGACTTTTGTTGTTTTTTATTTTCCCACTTCTTTTTAGAAGAAGTAGGTGTCTGCTTTGTAGTGTCCTTTTCAGGACTGCCCACCAGTTGTGGTTTTAATGCTTTCCCACCCAAACTGTCTCTGCCTTGTTCTGCATATGCAGTTTCAATTATTTTGGGTAGTTCGTGTTGTTGGTCGTCTGGACTGAACTCCCTTAGGCGTTGGCGGATCGCCACAGAAGCTGCTTCCCCCTTAATGTTAGCTAGTATTATGGCTGAGACCTGGTCAAAGTTATTTAGTAACTTCATCCCTAAGTTAAGGGCAGGCTCTGCTCCGTACTCATTTTGTATCTCTTTTAATACTTCAGGTACTACTGCTATTGAAGGGATACCATGTGTTCTGGTATATATGGCAGCAAAGACTGAACCCTAGGAGGTGCAGTCCTCTACTTGTGGTGTGAGACCCATGGGCAAGCAGATTGTTAGAATTCTGTGTTTATCACTGGTTGTAGCATTCGGGAATACTGCTTCAAGCGGAGTTATTGTCCGAGCTTTCCAGAATGGGATTTGTTCGCGTTTTGCTGGCATTTTGCCCATTACCGCGTGTAATGTTTGTGGAGTAATTTTATTAACTGTACCTTGGACTGGAGTGTCTTGTGCTGCAGCTGGTGCAGGCTGAACTGTTAAAGTCCTCATCACAAATTGTGTGAGGTTTCTGTAGAGTTTAATTAAATCTTTGTGTTGTATGAGTAAGTCTGGCTGTGTCATTGTATTAATGTCAGGATGCGGTGTGTATGCCGCTAATATGGGCCATGTGGCTCCTGCTCCTCCGAGCGGGCCTAATCTTGCTCTTCCATGTACGTGGGGTAGGGCGCCTTTAAACCAGTAATTATGCTCCTGGTAAGTGGGCGGGACCTCTACTTCCTCAAAAGGAGTATAGTCCGCTGGTGTTTCACTTTCTAGGTAGTAGTGAAATACATTTGTAATTGCGTTCACTGCTGGGAATGTAACCCAAGAATAGAACACCTCTGTTTTATTGGATTCGTGTGCCTCAATCACGAAAATTACTGTACCACCCATGGCTCTTAAGCCATGTTCTAGAATTTTTATGGTGACTGCCCTTCTGAAATTTGGTGAAATTTGTATTGCATCTTCAGGGTCTTCTTCTAAACCTAAGAGGTTTGTTGTAACTCTCCCTGTTGTGTTTGTTTCTTTCACCATTTTTAATTGGAAGAAGGGAGATTAAAGAGTTTTTAAGATAAGGTGTAAATGCACAATTGTAGGAACTATATGTCCTTCAAGCTTGAATAACCAACAGCCAATAAATAGTATTCTCGTACTACTCAGCTGCGGCGGATTTTGGGCCCACCCACTCCAGACGTCTCTGGGGTTTTGTGAGTAGGTTCTCTGAGAATAGCATGACTGAACTACTCAGATTCTACTGTTAAATAAGTACCAAACCAATGTTGGTGGCGCCATGTCGTGTAGCTCCTATAGTACCCCTGCAGGACCTGCGCGTTTGGATAACATATACTGCGGGCTTGGTGGCAGACTGACTCCGTGCACCCCCCTTTGCATTAGCTTGCTCGCAGTGCCACTAGTGTCTCCTCTTATCGGGGAGAGATTAGTTTCTGGCAACCTTAGATCATGACAACCCTGATTCCCGCAGAATCGTGGAAACAATGTACTACCTTTCGCTTAGTCACTCGTGCTTACTTATTCGGTTTGTCTCAGAGAGTTACACAGAATAAACAGTCGGGCGTTTCAATAAGTATTTATTGAACAGTTGTTATTCTAGTGTAAAATATATGTGCTGCGGTAACCAGCAGACAATAGCAGAGATATATCAGCAGTACGATAAAAGCAAAGGGATAGAACAGTTCTACCATATTGCGATAATCATGAGTACATACATGAATATAAAAGCATTATGCAAGTGTGCGTACTCCTACGATGCCTACCTAGATGTACCGGAGTGTACCTAGCATATGTGTGTAGGTCTTAGAAGCTAAGAGCCAAGAATCCTCCTAGGATTTAGTCGAACCCCCATACCTGAATAGAGAGAGTGTGGGACCCCGTCCTGGTCTCGAGTTGGACACCCCGTCCAGGTTGTGTCAGACCACTGTCAGCTTGAGCGACTGCATGCAGGAAGCCTCAGCGACTCTGGTCAGTGTGTCAGCATGGAAGTCTCGGTTCCCTCTGCCTTACCGGGGCAAGATGTGGTGTATTTATACCCTAAACTGTCTCGGTCCTCAGTATGGTTTGTATTGGACATGAGGAAGACGTCAGGGGTGAACTCTGTACATACATATTATGCCGGTGGTGTATTCTTAGAAAGCCATGCATAATTAATGAGTACAGTGTGGGCCTGTGTTTGGAAGAACCCTGCTGCATTCAAAACCACAGGATATATAACGTTCAGCCCTCAGAGCTCGTTGTGTACTAGCTGGGACCAATGTAGGTGAAAGATCATGCCTATATAAGGAATCATACTATAATAGGACATGTACAGTTGTGACCATAATTGGGCATATGCGGCCATGACCATAATTGGGCAAGTACGAATATGACCATATTAGGGTAAATATGAATACGTCCATTTTAGGGCATGTACGAACGGGTCTACATTAGGGCATCTATGCGGGATATAACAGTACCAACAACTGGGCGCGTACCAAATCATCCTCCCTCCATAGAAGCTCTGCTTGTAGGGTGTGCCAGACCCCACAGGAAAGGCCTATACAACGTCCCCGAATCACCGCCTTCATAGTTTCCCACTTAAGTAACTGCGAGTGAGTCATGGACCAGTTTAGTTCAAAGGAATCTGTCAGTGCAGGTGGAGTTCGTGGAGCTCTGCTATGCACAGCTATGCGAAGTGGTGAAAAAACTCTGCTGTGCTCATTGGAGGTCCGTAAGTGGTGGAGTGAGGTATGTTGCTTTGCACATGCTGATTTTTAGTGCCAGAGTTTGCCCCGCACTGTAAAATCAGCTCAAACGGCACCAGTGCCCAGCTTCTTCCTGCCGCTCGAGCAGATGTTCTACTAGAGCGGCAGTTTCCTCAATGGCGGGCCGCGAGAGAGTAAAAACTCCTCTCTGCGCCGCTTCGTGGAGTTTTTTGGAACTCTGACTCTATGCGGAGCACAGAGTGGGAAAAACTCCGTGAGCGGAGCGGAATTTTACGCCCAGGCAAAACACCCCGCCCTCGGGATCCTGCAGGATTTCTGGGGATAGCCTCCAGGTCATCGACGACCGCAAAGTCCTCCCCCCCACTCTAACAGTAAGCAGTGGCATGATCAGACAAGTAGTGGGAGAGATGTGACACCACGCAAACACCGGACCCCAGAGGTGCAAGTACCAAAATACGGTCAAGTCTGCTATGCATACCGTGCGCGGGTGAATAGCAGGTATATTCTTTGCACAAGGAATGGAGAGCTCTACAAATATCGCAAAGTCCCAGAGGAGAAGTGACCTCCTGAAGTGTAACAGTCATTTAAGGTTTAGTGTTCGGACATGGGGGGTGTCTATCAAGGGTACCATCTATTACGCAATAAAATTCCCCTGCCCACAGAACCTGGGATCCTAAGGCTGGCGAGACAACGTTTCACACCTTCGGGTAGGTCTTGTCGTCTATGTTCGGCCCATATGTATTGATGACCAAGACCACCTTCTCCCCATCAAGTCTGCCCTGGATCAATAAATACCAACCGTCCACATTCGCCTAAGTGTGAAGGGGACCCCCAGTACAATCCAGATAAGCACCCCTCGAGAGAACGTCGAGTAACTGGCAAAATGAGATTGGTCCCTCCAATTTTTGGTTAATTTAGTAGCTTACCTGTCTGAGAGGTGAGTCTTCAGTAGGCAGGCAATATCTACCTTACGTCTCTTAAGAAAGGAGAGCACTCTATACCGTTTTTGATATGACCCCAACCCCTTGACATACCATGTAAGGAGCTTAAAAGATCCTACTTTACTTATGATAGAATGATGCGCTGGGCATGCCCCACCCTCTCCCCTTTGACAAGATGACAGCATAGCCATTGAAATGCAGAACAAAAACCATAACTAACATATCCCACCCACCTCGGACAAGTAATAGCAAGCCATAAGTGCATAGAAGCCCACAAAAATCGATGCCTCAGGAAGCTCCGAATCGACACCGCAACCTCCCAGAACCAACCCAACCCAGTAAACCCCACCCCCCACTGTCCCTGCTGTAGCAACAAAGTCACCGTCATAGGTACACACTAGGGATACACCGAATATAAAACAACATTATGTAGAATAGAACTGCCCAATGGCATCAGACACGCCTGTCCCAACCCAAGGGTGAGCTATGCGCTGGAAAAGAAACAACAGTTGCAAAAACGGGTCGACATTAACACACAGGATTCATCAGATACTTCAATGGTACTTCGGGCCAGGAACAGCCACTATCCAATACCGCACTCTTCACATAGAATATAGCAGGCGACTGGGGTGCCCCACCGCAATCCTGGAGAGCACCCAGGCACCTCAGGGCAATACAGTGTCATCGACAATGTCACTGAGTGGGAGGGAGCGTCTATTGTTCCACAGTCCGGTGTGGCCCCACTCATCATCAGCATCTCTGGCACTCGCTGGGACCCCAGTTCAGCAGCATCAATGGTGCCATCATCCGTAACTACAATGTGGACGGTACCTCCCCGTGACCTGTCGCCCCCTCTGGGGCGGGGGCACCCACGGCCCCGCCGCCCACTCCAGAGAGAGAAGGGGTCTGATTCGGTTAGGATGTACACCAAGCATGACTTGCCAGGAACAGACTTCTTCGGGCCGCTCAAAGAAGTGCGACCTCCTTGATGCGATAACACAGAGATTGGACAGATATAGGCGCATGTACCTGAGAATCATTGTGCGTAATTTCCTTTTCACCTCCAGGAAAGACTTGCGTCACTCCTGTACCTTCCGAGTGTAGTCGGGGTAAATTGCATTATTACTGTTTTTGAACTGCAGTATGGGTGCATCTCTGGCAGCTAGTAATGAGAGCCACTGGAGGGGCACCCAGGTGGAGGTACAGGTGTCAGTGCCCTACGGATCCTTTCGATAACGAAGAAATAAGAAGTCTTTGGGACATAAGTTGTGCTGCAGGGAAGGCCAGCAGACCACACTATTCCTTTGAGAGCGGCCGTCCGCATCATCAACTCGGTGCTCCAGGGTGTCGAAGACCCGCAGCTGAGAGACCTGTTGCTCAAATTGCCGCACCTCTGGGTGCAGGGCATGAATGTTGGTTTCAGCATTTTCCACTTTAACCGGCACCTTGCAGAGGTCCGCCCTCAGCAGATTCACCTCAATGAAAACCCCAGAAATTTGACCTTCCAGCGCTGCTCTTGAGCCCTGTATTGCCTCTAGCCAGGCGGCCAGCGAGGGTTCCTCCTGACGCTCGAGAGAAGTGTCTGGGGTGCTTGGGCGTTCCTGATGAGTAAGTCTATGAGTGGACTGATGGGAGGTGGTGTATTGGATAACAGTATTCCCCTGCTGCTGTCGCAGTGCCCTGTACTTCCCCATAATGTATTTATAACAGGGGGTGCATGTCCAGGGGGACACACTCCTGAGTCAGCTCAGGAGCCCCCCCCCCCCGGATTCTCCCAGCCTAGTAGTAGATGCCAAGCAGGGTCAATGTCACCGTGCCCGCCAGACAGGCAAGGTAGCAGAGACTGTCCTAGATCCAAGTCAGTAAAATTGCCAGATTCCAGCGTAGGCGACCATTCGCCGGCAGCCCCACAACAGTTACTGGGCTAAAGTAGGAGGCCCTTCCTCTATTCCACTGTCATCACTTGGGGAAAACTCCTCATAGGACTACGTTGATGAATGTGTGCTGACAAGCTAGGACAGGAGGGTGGAGGCTGGTCAGGCCCATGGCACCAGGTACTCCGGGGGAGGCAGGTTAGCAATGTTTCCTGGCATGCCCCGCTGGCTAGGGACCCTCACCCTCCGCCTGTGCCTCCCAGGGGCACCCCTGCTCCAGTCACCACAGGAGGAAGGTCTACAGTTCAGTATCCCCACTGGCCACCGCTGTGATCTTTTCGAACCGGCCGGTGTAAGGCTCCCACCGCGAGGCTCCACTCCTCATCGCGGCAGCGACAACACCCACATCGGTCCCCACAAAGTCCTCGCATTCGCCATTCCTCAGGGCCCCAACAGGGCGCTGATGCAGTCACAACGGAACACCGCCGAGGCGTTCCCAGTGCCAGAATGAGGCGAGCAGATAGTGCTCCCAACTTCAGTATGGTGGGTAAGAAACTCCTACCCCACAGGAGATCAAGGGCCCAGAGGCCTCCTACTCGGGTGGGCCTGATGCGTTGACCCCGACCCAAAGCCACGTGGGAAACAAGTCCAGTAGGCAGTTTGCGGAGGGCTGCGACCCCTTCACCGATCTGGGCCCTCAAGGAGGAAGGGCGCCAGAGGGCGCGGAGATGTCTGCCACAGCAGGTACTGCCGCCAGGGGGGCAAAGCTAGAAAGGGGCACAAACCTCCGGGGGGGGGGGGGGGGGGGGTCTTCCTAACTCCGGAGACGGCTCTCCCTGCAGCACCTAGGGAAGAGTGCAACGACCAGCACACAGGCCCAGAGTAGGCCCCTGGGGGCGCGTGCCCTGGAAGCGTCATGTGGCCTGCTCCAGTCCTCCAGCCGCAAAGGAGTTTGTCGAAAGGGGCTCCTCCAATAGCTCCAAGGAGTGAAGGGGAGCTGTGGTGCTGCCGGCTGTCTTCTGATGGGGTATGGAGCACTGGATAATGATAGCGGGGAGATGGAGTTTCCTAAGGGCACGCCTGCCAACCATCTTGGCTGGCCACGGCACCGGGTTGATATGAAGTTTCTGCAGAGCCATATGGTGCCACCTACCAGTATGTAGAGAGCATTGCTGAAAATATCTCCAGATTCAGTCAGGCACCTGGGAGTATCCAAATGGTGAGGAATCTCAGAAGTATCCATCAGAATCATTTGCATATAGGAAGGGACCTCTGTGACCACATACTTGCTCTTCTATACTTCTAGTGGGCACCAAGTCTCTCTCTTGGTCAAGAAATCCCAGGTGTGCAAGAATGTTTGGTTACAGATGGTAACAATAAAAACATTTCTGTTATTAGACAGGAGATTACTATCTGCAATTTTGCCACTTCACCCAGAGCCCCGCTCTTTTCAACGTAATTTGTTTGAATATGCATTCAAGTGTTATCCAGTTCTACTTCTCCCTGGTGACCCAAGGCCACTAAAAAGTGTCTTATGATACATGGTCAACAAAACGATGCAATTAGAATAGTGCAGTCCATGCCTGTATGCTCTGGCTCTCTTTCCACGTCCCCCCCTCAAATACCAGCCAATACCGTTCAGTAAATGTAAAACAAATCACTAGCATGCATCATCCTTACCCTGTAATAAGGCAAAAGTAGAGTACAAATAGCGCAATAGGGTTCCATTTTGGCAACAGATGAATTGTATTCTCTTTCAGCAATAATGTTGCACGGCCTTTTCTGCCAAAGGTAGACAAGAGGTTTGGCCCAAGCTTCAGTTTCAGTTTCTGAAAATTCTTCCTCTTTTTTTTGGATGTCAAGTGGCTCTAAAAATACAAATAAGCATCAAATAAATCTAAATGCAAGACCACACAAAATAAAATACAAACAGTCAGTTGAATTCCCACGAGCCAACCCTTTTTCGACTGAACCACTGGAGCACTAAAAGCGTAAACCAACTGAAAGAATGAAACAATATTTCTACATTTCTGTAATGGCACATTAATTATCAATAACTAATTATACAGAGTCCCAACCGTCTTCGTAATAGCTCTAACATGGGAGGGTGAAGACTGAAAACTGTTATCAAAATTTATTTTCTTTTTTTTTTTAAACTTCTACTGTCCTTCCTCTGGTTACCACTGGCCACTCTACTTTTTCATCCTTTACCGTTAGAGAACACTCATATTTAACAGTGAAGATTGTGAGTCTATGTGGAGATAAGAGGCTACCAAGCAGTGGCATAATGCAAAATAATGGGTTCTCTAGGAAGAATATGCTGAGAGGCCTGGAAGATTTCTACCAGCCACATCCTAACTGCTTATCAATAAGTATACAGGCTCGACTCCCTCCTCGACCATCCTCCTCAAAAAAGGAGCTTTAATTATTGTGTAGGTGTAGCTTGCTGTCAAGAATTGGGCAACTGCAATATACATTACACTAGGCTTCTGATCTGCTACCAGGCAGAGTCTGATGCACTGGTGGCTCAGTGGACTAAAGCAGCCACTGCAGGGGCCTGTGTTCGACCTCATGGTCACAGGTTCAAATCCCGGCGGGTCCACTCAGCCTTTCATCCATCTGAGGTCGATAAAATGAGTACCATTGAGTTGGGTAACAATAAACATCTGTTATTCAGCGCCAGGACACCTACGGGTAATCGTGCGCTTTACAAATACACCTGTTATGTTATGTTATGGTGAGGTAGTGACACCACCACAAAAGTGGGTGGCATGGATATCTCTTGTGCTCTTGTTACCAAGGAAGAAATACAGCACTGTGAAAAGCAGAACACGGTAAAATAGTGGTTAACAATAGGAAATATGCCATCACCTCTTCAACATATCTTTAATACTCCCAGACTTAAAAATGTGACCGTGTACCAAAGCGTATACACATTTTCATCAAAGAGAACCAATCAGTACTACAGCTGTGATTTACTGCCACATGCTTCACCAAGAAAGTAATGGCAGTGGAAGAATTTAAAACGTCACAGGACCCAGACAGCGAACCAAGTTTATAAAGCAGAATGAAAATAATTGTAGTAAACCATGTTACTGCATAGCACAAGTGTCTTACATTCCGCCCATGAAGACTCCACAGACTGCTTGAACGTCACTGCGCTAGAGGCAGTCGTACAACTCCTGCTGTAGAATAAACAGTAATAATTATAATCTCCAACTTGACCCTGCTATTGCCAGCCACAAACGAGAGACTGTTGCGCAGATTTCACATACCAAATAAACATCCAAAGTCTCTTTTGGATATTAAACTTCCCAGTTTAAGGATATTAATAACATCTTATTTATTAACATCATATTCATCCTTGAAGGCTCCCAAAACCTCGTCAACATTCACCAATAGTCTTGGGCTGGAGAGTGAGGCACAAAAGAGGTTCCAGCCACTGGATCCCAAATCCTACCACCAAACAATGATTTACATTTGGAAAGGTTTTGAGACTATCTGAAGACTAGCCCCCTATCCACCACAATGCTCTTTTGAATCACAATTACACGGATCTCCATCAGACACAGAGATGCACAACTAAATTGAAGAAGGAGAGCATTTTTCTGAGCGGTGAGAAGATTCACCCACCCACTGGCTGAACCACTGAAGACTTGAAGATCATGACTGGTGTGTCATCTCCTACAATTTTTAGAACCAAAAAATCTCAGCTGAATTCCATTTGTTTCCCTCATGCAGGAAGGGTGCCAACAGCTCATTGTCACCAGTTTATAAAGAATGTCCAGAAATGAGTGACAGTTCGCAAGATATTTTGGGAGCAGTCAGCAATGTAAGCCTGATGAATGGGGCTAAAGCACCGGTTTACTTTTAACGCTGAGAGACTACTGATTAGACACTAACCCTTCCCAGCTTTTTAGAAAGAGATATATCAGCTCTCCAACAAGCCCTCTGCTTTGATGGCCTGACTGAAGCCTAGTCATGCCTTGGGGACAAGCAGGATCAGATAATGTTCCGGAATGCATCTGAGAAGCTAAACTCCCACGACTGTGACGACTGCCTGAAAAGGCTGTTTGAAGTTTGACACTTTAACATATCTTCATTGGTGGTTTACGCTTGAATACCTTGTCTTCCAACGGAAAAGGAGTGCCCTCTTCTGGTCCTCCATCCGGGAACCCCAACACACCCTTACTTGCAGAAAATGCATCTTAGTCGATGCACGTTTACGTACTGTATTTCAGTTTATAACTGGCAGTAGAAATGGCTGATACTGCTTTTAGGAAATGCATCTTATGTTTTACTATTAGATACTTGGACCATCATACCTTCCCAGAAAGGCTGCAAATGACTTTTGAAAAGTTTTCAATATAGATGAAGTGCATCTACAAGGCAAGAGATTGCCAGAGGAAACATCAGAAAATATTTGGCCTTGGCAATTACATTTTGGAGTGGGAAAGGAAATTCAAGGAAGTAGTTTTATAGAATCAGGGAAATGCTGTTGATAAGCTTCCTGTTTAGGAACACAATAATAATATGTGTACAACACCTTACTTTATTCTGGTATTTGTTAAGTTTGACAACATTGACAGTCTTTTTTGTGAACCATGATATCTGCTCTATGTTTGCTCTCAGTGTACATGTCAATAAAGTTTGTTGAAAAAAACACATGATGTCATGGCATTACATGGCATATGTTCTGGTCCATAATGACAAGTTAACTGCTGTGAAGGACCGCGTTAAAGGCATAACTCTACTTAGCCACCATCTCATCAGGTAACATCTACGGCCTCAAGGTTTGATTCAGACTCAGCAAGAGTGGATGGCCCTTAACTGTTGCAGGGAATTCAGCTTCAATGAACCACTGGCCTTAATGGAAAACCTTGGAAAGCCAACCTTTTATTCTGGTGGTTTCTCCAACGACATTCACTGCAACATTCTTTTCTGCTGGTAATTAGATGGTGCTTCTCAACATCAAAATATGCCAAGTCTGAATCCTAACTCCTTTTGAAACTAGACATCATAATACCAGAGCTTTTAACGTCTTCCCTAAAGCAAATGACTATCAATCTAATAGCAAGAAGTTACCAAAAAGCAGCACTTTAAAAGCAAAACTTGCTAACCTCTACATCAGAACTTCAATGCCCTAATAAAATCCTCATTAGGGCCATAAAGATATGACCTTCACAAAACTAATGAAAAACCACAATGGTTCCAGAAAGGAATTCAACAAGGAAAACAATTCAAACAAAAAGCAAAAAACAGGTAGCCACAAAAGGACTTTATCAAGGTAATAGAATTAAGGGTTTCTAAAAAACACAATACAGTACAAAAACGAACAGTTTGTGCTCATCATGTTACACTACACAAACATATGAATACAATACACAGTGTAAACAAAAATGGTCCCAATGGCAAGGATGTCCAATTCAAATCAAATTTGCACGCATTACAGCAAGAACGAAATGCAATCAATGCCTTAACCCAATTTGCCAGTGGTGCGTCAATGACATTTCGACCCTTATGATTTATTGGGTCATCATCAGGAAAGGGAGACACTGTTAGAGCAACCATAGGACTAACAATCTCAAAACAAGAAATATATACTTTTTATGAGTGGGCACCATCAAGAGTTGTATTGTTTTTGTCAATTTACCAATGAAGTGTGATAAAACAGGGGGGCGCTAGAGGGCGCACGGCAAAATGGCCGCACTGGTGTGAGGCTCTGCCCGGCCGAGCCGACATCCGACCATTATCTGCTGCCATACGGGGTAAAAGTGCCCGTAAACTACTGGAGTGCTTCCCGGAACCCAGGCGACACCATATGGCGGGGTTGCTGGACCAGCGGCATCATTGGGAACACGCTGACGGCGATTGGGAGTGAGGAAGCTTGCTCGCAGATAGGCCTCCCTGGGCCAGCACGCTGTGCGACCGTCCTGCAGCTGCCTCCTGTCCATAACGACGCTACGCGCTGGACTCGGATGCAGCGGCGGCCCCCCCCGGTGATACCGGGAGCCCAGTGAGGGAACTGTGCAGTGGTGCGGCGGAGCAATACTCGACTGCGGGGCCTGCAGCTGCGGAGGTGCAATCGGCAGTACAGACATCGGCTGCGGCTACCTGTGGACTCGGATGCCCATCGGCGCCGGTTGCGGTGAGTGGGGTGCGCAGCTGGGCCTGGGCTACAGCTGCGTAGGTGGGTGCGGACCCGGGCCTGGGCTGCGGCCTGCAAGCTGTGGCTGGTGCGGGGCATAGAGGATTTCGGCTGTTGCGGCTGCGGAGGGGCCGCGGAAGAGATCGCTGTCTGCCTGCTGCCACCGGGTGTTAAGCTGCGCTGGGTACTGGCATTCCTGGGAGTCTGTGGCGAGTACTCCCCCCGGCTTGAGGTGTGATCTTGGGGCAACATCGCTATTCCCCCTCAACTCACTTGGCGGACCTGCACTGGAGGGGTCCCATATTGAGGCCCAGTGGGTGACGCTGCAACCTTTCCACCCCCCCCCCCGCTGTGTCTGCGATCTGTGGTGGTGCTGCCTGCTCACTTTGGGTGCCAGGTGGCGCATTTATGGGGCACACCATTGGGAAATACGCCTGAACTGCGAACTGCGCACTGGGCTGCAAAAGCTACCGGGGCTACATAGGCGCTGATCCCCTCCGGGAGGGGGGTGCAGGTGTAAAATGGGGAAGACGGACAAGTCCCAGCCACGCTTGACTTTCGACCTGCGCAAGCCCGCGAAAACTGCACAAAAGGCGGCCTCTGACTCGGAGGCGGATGCGCAGGCGGACGGCCCTACCACACTGGAAAGCACGCTGCTAGCCATGCAGCGCTCTCTGCAGGCCATAGAAGGCACAATGGCCTCGGTCAACAACCGCCTCGATCATGTGTCCTCCCAGCTGGAGAAACAAAATGCACGCATGGGGGAGGTGGAGCAGAGGGTGTCTGACACTGAGGATGGTTTGAGCACTGTGGCAGAAAAAGCGCTGAATATGGAAAAAATACTGGCCGTGATTCAAGCCAAGAATGAGGAGTTAGAGGCGAGATCAAGGCGCAGTAATATCCGCATCACAGGCCTACCGGAGTCCACAAATGTGGGGAAAATGGAGACGTATATTGAGGGCCTGGTTTCGGAGATCTTCGGGCCTGAACATCTCTCCAGAATGTTCATTGTGGAGCGAGCCCACCGCTCGCTGGCTGCCCGTCCGGCCCCGGGGGCTCCTCCCCGCCCTATAATTGCCAGGATCCTTAATTACAGGGACCGGGACACAATCTTAAGGCTCGCCAGGGAGAAGGGTCCGATAGTGCATCAGGGCAACGCTCTCTCCTTTTTCCCGATTTTACGGTGGCAGTGCAGGCGGCCCGCCGTGAATTTGGCTCTGTAAAAAAGCTCCTACAGGCCAATGGGGTCCCATACGCCATGCTGTATCCAGCCCGTCTTCGCATTGGCGGGGATGGTGACTCCAAGATTTTTGCATCTCCCAAGGCCGCGATGGAACACGCTAAACATCTGAAGCGACAGCGACGAGAGTCTGGTACAGCACCCGAGGACGAATAGAAATAAAGTGATGTGAACACTTTCTCGAACTGGCACGCACATTAAGTTTCTTACATTGGCTGGTATACGATGGGCGCCTAACTCTATTGGAACGTGTGGACGCTATACAACATGTGTTATTGGACCTCAATGCTGGCTGGGTTATTGTCTTTATCATGCTTCCCTCCCCTGAGCTGCTGTCTTATAACTCCTCCTCTAGTTAGATTCTCATGATGTCTTGAGTTCTCCAGCACTGGGTTCAGGAGGGAGTCCCCCCCGGGTATTGGCACTGCTTGGCCGCAACTAGAAGGGACCTGCTTGATGTTTGTCCGTATAGGGTATGTACTGGAGTCGGGGTCATGGCACTAGTATACATCTGTGACTGTAAACATGGGCGATTCTCTGTATTGGCAATTTGTAGACCTTCTCGGCCACCTCCTTTTCTGTGGGAGGTTAGTAGCACTCAGTGCCCTCCGTAAATGGATATACCCCAAAGTTGTGCTTTGTTTATTGGGATAGGGGAGGGGGGAAGGTTTGAGCTATGGGATGGCTTTGGCGTGTTGGGGAAGCTAAAGTGGGTGGGGGGAGGAGGGGTCCTGGGCTGGGCAGGCAGAACATGGGGGTTTATTGTTCGAATTATCACTGTGTGGGTAGGCACTGATTCCTGGTTATCCTTGAAGAGGATTGTCCATTCTTATGTTTCCGATGTCCCACTATGGCCGGCCGGCTACAATGACTTCTACATTTAAATTCCTGACTTGGAATGTTCGAGGCTTGAACACGCCTAAAAAGATTAGATCAGTGATTGCCTATTTAGATCGGGTGGGTGTGCATATTGCCCTACTGCAGGAGACACATCTAACCCGGGAGTCAGCTGGTAAGATAGGCGCACGCTGGTCGTGCGTAAAGGTTGCCTCGTCCTTCTCTAGCTACTCTAGGGGCGTGCTTATCCTGGTAAAGAGGGGTGTGCCCTTCACTGTGGTCAAATCAGAGACAGATGACTGCGGGCGAGTGGCGATGGTGCATGGATGCTTGGGTGGTGAAAGTGTGCTGATAGTCAATGTCTATGGTCCGAATGTGGATGACCCCTCATTTTATTCTGATGTGTGGCGGAGAATATCGAAGTTCCCCCCGGCCGCCATAGTGTGGGGGGGGGATTTTAATTTGTGCTTGGATGCAGCCATGGATAGGGTAAGTAGTGGTATGTTGCGGCCTAAACTTGCGACAGACATGTTGCTAGGTCTGATGGATACTGGTCAACTAAATGATATTTGGGGCTCCCGGAATCCGGATGCCCGGGAGAGCACTTTTGCTTCGGCGGCCCATGGTTCCTGGTCCCGCATTGATTTTTGGCTAGTCTCAGCGCAGGTCTGTAATTGGACCACGGCGGTGTCGCATGAGGCACGTACTCTGTCGGACCATTCCCCTGTACTTCTGGAGCTGCAGCTCCCGGCCTACCGGAGACCGCCCTTTGCGTGGAGGCTTCAACCTTCAGAGCTCAAGGACCCTGTTTTCCACCAGACCGTGGCTGAGGCAGTTAAGAATTATTTTCGGGAAAATGAGGGATCTGTAGACAGCGCGGGCACGCTCTGGGAAGCGTTTAAGGTTACCATAAGGGGATCCTGTATTGGGGCCCAGTCTGGTATCCTGCGAGATATTCGCCGTAGAATACGGAAGTTGACATCTGACATATCCCAGCGGGAGCGAGAATTCGAGTCTGATCCATCCTCAGCTAAACTTGCGGCCATGAGGGAGCTTATCTGGGAACACAATGATGCGGTGGATCAGGAGCTATCACACTGCTCCAGACGTCGGATAGCGCGCTACTACGGGGAGGGTGGCCGACCGGGCCGCTCGCTCGCACAAAAGATTTCGGAACCGCACCGTCAAGATGACATTGCTGAGCTGTTAGATGAAAATGGGATCGCCCGTCATTCAACTGTGGACCTCTGCGACACGGTTTTGCGATTCTATACAAGTCTCTATGCCACCAGAGAATCTCCATCGGCGGCGGAGATAGATGCCTATCTCGACGAGATAGCGTTAGGATGGTTGTCTCCAGCACATCGAGAACACCTCGTACAACCATTCGGAGTGGAAGATGTCAGGGAGGCTATCACGTCTTTACCAACCTGTAAAGCTGCAGGACCTGACGGGCTACCTGGCGAATTTTACAAAACCTATGCAGCGGACTTGGCCCCTCGGCTACTAGCTGTGTATGCAGAGGCTTATGACAGTGGGACACTGCCGCACTCCCTCCGGGAGGCCCTCCTTGTCACCCTATTGAAACCAGATAAGCCCCCAAATCAATGCGGCTCCTACCGACCTTTGTCCATCATCAATATCGACGCAAAGATTCTCGCCAAAATGATCGCCACCAGGTTGCAACCGTTAGTTCCTCTACTGGTGTTGCCTGATCAGTCTGGCTTCGTCACGGAGCGCTCTACGACACACAACTTGCGTACGCTCTTCGCCACGCTACACTACTTTGAACCTGATTTCCAGGCGGTGGCCGTGTTACTCGACGCAGCTAAGGCCTTTGACTCTTTGCAGTGGCCCTTTATGTTTGCCGTGCTGGGCCGCATGGGCTTCCCACCTTTCTTTCTGCAGTGGCTTAGGGTGCTTTACAGCGGGCCGGTGGCTCGCGTTCGGGTTAATGGATGGGTGTCCTCATTGTTTTGCATTGAACGGGGTACAAGGCAGGGGTGCCCTCTGTCTCCTATGCTTTTCTCTTTGGCGCTGGAGCCCCTCGCCTGCATGCTGCGTCAGAAACATGCCGCGGCGGCTCTGAGGTTCAGGCTGCGACCCTTAATTGTCTCACTTTACGCAGATGATATGCTGCTGTATGTCCGCGAACCTGCTACGTACCTATCTGCGCTGCTGCGAGAGTACGTAAAATTTGAAAGATTCTCGGGCCTGGGGATTAACTGGTCCAAGTCCGTAGTGTTTCCACTAACTGCGCGAACAACTGAGGTCGAGGTGGACTTCCCGTTGGCCTGGACATCTGACCCGGTCAAATATCTTGGAGTTTGGGTGCACAGAGATCCGGCTGTAGTTGTCTCCGAGAACTATGGTCGCACGATTTCACGTATATCTGAACAAGCCGTGCGGTGGGCACACTTACCGCTATCATTAGCGGATAGAATTGCCGTTGTGAAGATGGTCTTTTTGCCCAAGCTGTTGTATTTTTTCGTTAACATCCCTATCAAATTGAATATGGCACTGTTCCGCACGTTGCAGTCTGCGCTCTTAACTTTTGTATGGGGTGGTAAGAAACCCCGGTGCCGATGGGATCTGCTGGTGCTACCATTTGACTGCGGTGGTTTCGAGGCCCCAGACTTTCGTCTTTACTATCTATGTGCGCAGGCGCAATTCGCACATTACTGGCATTTCCCCCAGCGCTTTCAGCCTCATGTGGCGATTGAGTCGGATGCTGTTTTTCCTCTTCCAGTACAGGCAGTTGCTCTTACGGGGGGAACAGGAGGCCCACGAAATGAGATCAACCCCACGCAGTGCACGGCGTGGCGAATGCTTGCGCTACGGGCTCAACTTTCTTATTTATACGCTCTATTAGTACCATTAGTCTCACATCCTGATATCTCTGCGGCACGAGAGGCGACTGCCAGGAAAGAACTCACAGCGGCGGGCATCACCACACTGGGCGACTTATATGTGGGCGGTCAATTTAAAGACTTACAGGCGGCGCAGGGTGGCTTAAATCGACCTTTTATGTTTAATTTTACCTATGTCCGGGTCCGGCAAGCTGTCCGTGCGGCATACCCGAATTATCCAGCCGAACCTACCACTCTGCGGGCGCTGCAGGTGATGCTCTCAGGTGCGTCCCGAAGGGGTCTAATTACTAGGCTGTATAACGCCTCGCTGCGGGAGCAAGAAGACTCCCCCTCGTGTGTACGGTGGAGAACGATGTTGGGCACCCCTATTACACCGGAGACTTGGAGGGAGTGTTGTCAGCTCACGGGACGTCTCACAGCTAATTGTAACCTCAGAATTATTCATTTTAAATTCCTGCATCAGGTATATTACTCCCCCTACAACTACACAAATATGGTCTGAGAGAGGCTGCTAACTGTGTGAGATGTGGAGCTCCGGATGCAGATTTTCTCCATGTGGCTTGGGTGTGTCCTGGTGTGCTTGCGTTCTGGACTGCAGTGACGACCATGCTTACGGCTGTTGTGTCAGAACTTGTGTGCTGTACCCCTGAGATGTGCTTGCTAAGCCACGTCAAACCTCTCAAGCCGTGTAACAGGCGCCTAGTGGCAATCTCGACCCTTTTCGCAAAAAGGGCAGTAGCGCAGTGCTGGGGAGCCAAGGTAGTACCCACTGTTAACAAATGGCTTAAGGACTTACTGTACTGTAGGGATCAGCTTCGGATATATGGAGAAGAGCTACCTGAGTCTTCCCGCCCCAAGGACTTTTGGGCTCCCCTTACAATGTATTTGATGTCCCACCCTGACCTGGCATGAACGTTGGACGCCCCTAGGAGAGGGGCCCGTTGGCTGGCATGGCAAATGCTGTCTCCCTATGGGACATCACTAAAGGTGTGTTCAAGTTTGCTGGCCATAGATGTGGACTGTGTAAGAGAGTCTTTATCGGTGTCACCACCCACCATGTATACGTTGATTTTTTGCAATAGGCGAAGTGTTTTGGAATTCTGATAAGGATCTGCCTGGGAGGGAGGGAGGGAGAGGGGGTATGGGAGGGAGTTATTGCGAAATTATCTTTCTGATTTCATTGACTTGAATATTTGCTTGTGTATTCTGATTTGTAATTATGCACTAAAATCAATAAAAAAAAAAAATTTAAAAAAAGTGTGATGAAACAAAGGCCAGTACTTAAATAAATGACAACTGGACCGAACACAATTGGTGCCTCAAGTTTCCGAAGGCTCAAAGATTCACCTATGTCAAATTAAAGGACAGTTACTATTGCGTGTCCTGAATATAACATTACATAGGTCCACTATCCAAGGAAGGAATTAAGACGACCACCCATACTGTGATCAAATCACCCATATGATAAAAGAAGGATATAATTCCATTATAAAAACAAAACTACCATCCATCAAAGAAAAAGTATTCTATGGACACCCAAATAAATTAAGTTTAAAAAAGTTATATGGGATACCACCCACATCTAGCATAGAAGTCACCAGCCTTCTTCCTGGAGAAACAAGGTGGTAGGGGCCCAAAGCTCATATGGTTCCCTGTATAACATGAATGGGTGCACAGTGGTAAGAAGAGAGCCACCAAGTGGTAATCCTACTATTGGAAATCTCACCAAATGCCTTTCAAATTTCTATGGATTGGGTGGTTTGTGTGACAACATTTTGAACACAAGGTAATACCATTACAAAAATTGCCAAGAAACACTGGCCTCTAATTCAATCGAATGGCATCACCAATGATTTGCCACTGTTCTCTTTTAAGAAGGGCCCTAACCTGAAGTATCACCTGGTGCATGCTGCCATGCCAAAGAAAAATCCATCTGATCCGATGGCTGTGTGGGGCTTGGACACAATCGTTGGCCATTTCAAATGCGGCAACTGTGTGATTTCACTTCAAACATGGAACAGCTTGTACACGGCAACATCACTCACAATTTAAGGAATCACACCAACTGTAATTCCCAGAATGTCGTCTATGCTGTTTGGTGTCCTTGTAATTTATTCTATGTGGGCCAGACAACACAAACGATCAAATCACGACTGTCCCAACACAAGATCCGCATTTGTTGTAAGACTCTTTCTGCATCTTTGGTGTCTCATTTTTAAAAACTCAACCATTCAACTAATGACATTAGGTGGCAGATCATTGAACAAATCAAAATACCACCTCGAGGTGGTGATATTCAGATGATCTTAAATAGGGCTGAATGTCGATGGATTCTTAACTGTGATAGCATAAATACAGGATTGACCACAATGGAGGAATGCAATTCTGTAACATTACATTAAATCGTTTCTTCAGCCTTTTCTATAAATGAGGTATATTGACTGGAATACACAGTTTTTTTCTACCATAATATTGAATAACAATGTACTGTCTATGACTGACAAGTGACATTGTTTCATTAGCTACAATATGTTTATTCATTCTCCACCTCTACTTTTGGGCTTGTAATATTGGGGAATTATGCTCCCTTTTACATGAAAAATCTAATAGGGTACCTTTTGGTTACCATGAACAATGCTGTGTTTATATGATGTGATGCTCGATATGCTCCAAAATTGTATTAATTGTATTATATTGCTTTACTACGGTGGTTGCCATCTCCCTAAAATTTTATTGTTGCCATGAACAATGCTATGTTTATATGATGTGATGCTTGATATGCTCCTACATTGTAGTAACTGCATTACATTGTTTTGTAAGGGCGGGCACCATTTTCCTAAAGCCTTATTGTTTCAGCTGCGGAACCAATTTCTCAACACTAATTTCGTTCCTTTGTGATTGAATCACTGGCCAAGTTCCTTATAAATGTCCCCTATGTTGTTCAATGGGTCACTTGCATCATCTGGTAGGGTATACTGTGCAGATGATTGGTTTCAATGGTTATTTCTAATGGCTCCAATCGATCACATTGAATGTATTTACAATAGATAGGGGGTGAGTCCCCCTTCTGCAAAGTGTAATTTAGTTGGGCACGTTGAGTCTGAAGAACGGAAAGTCATGTCCCCAATATGCACATGCATACTTGTACCATGTTACCTTTGCCCTCTTTATTTTTCCCCCTTCTTGAACAGTCCATTGCAATTTTTGTTTTTTATCAACAGAAAGGGATATGTATTCGCATTCGGAGAATACCACTGTTGTGAATCACTTGAGTGCGGTGGTTTTGATGATTCAGGGAGTATTGTCCTGACTTTTGTGCATGCGTGCCCCATGCCTTCCCGATTTTTAATTGTGACCAACGCCAGTCTATTTTTATTTTTTGTTATTGTTTCAATTTCTGGAACTCTTTGGAATAGTTAAATATGGAAAATGAAACAAAGGCAGATGTGTCAGTTTGTTATATTGGTTGTGTGGAAATTAACCACTGACAGTCTTTCTTCTTCCTCTGTGGGGAGTAGTGCAACTTAAAATGCCAACAGCGGTCAGTATTTTTTACATGCTGCCTGACTTTACGATGTTGCGGATGACAGTGGTGAACTTCGATTCCCCGGTAAGTTCTACATGAGGCTAAGCAAAAATGTGGGAATGCTCCACTTCTGAGCTAATCATAAACTAAGCCTCTATTGTATTTTATAGGCATATTTTTAATTTGACATGTGCCGAATTTTGAGCGGCAATTGGTGACCAATTCCTGTTACAGTGCCGAAATTTGAGCGCCATTTGGTGAGTTTTCTAATAGTTGGATTATCACTTGGTGACTCTTCTTAATCCTGTGCACCCATTCATGTTACAAAGGGGCCTATATGAGCTTTGGGCCCCTAATGTCTTGTTTCTCCAGACAGAAGGCTGGAGACTTCTATGCGAGATGTGGTTGGTATCCCATATAATTTTTTTTAACTTAATTTACTTGGGTGTCACTAGAATACTTTTTCTTTGATGGATGGTAGTTTTGTTTTAAAAGGTAATTATATCCTCATTTTATCACGTGGGTGATTTGACCACTGTATTGTTGGTGGTCTAAATTCCTTCCTTGGATAGTGGACCATTGGAATGTAATAATAAGGACACACAATGCGGCCTGTTCTTTAATTTGACATAGGTAAATCTTTGAGCCTTTCAAACTTGACACGCCAATTGTGATCAGTCCAGTGGTCATTTATGTGAGCACTTGGCCTTTGTTTCATCACTATTAATTGGTAAATTGACAAACAAAACACACAAAAAACTCTTGATGGTCCCCACTCATGAAAATGTATATATTTCTTGTTTTCAGATTGTTTGTCCTATGGTTGCTCTAAAAGCGTCTCCCAGTCCTGATGATGACCCAATAAATCATGAGGGTCGAAACGCCGCTGACGCACCACGGGCAAATTTGGATACAGCATTGACTGCGTTTTGCTCTTGCTGTAATGCGGGCAAATTTGATTTGAAATGGAAACCCATTGCCATTAAGACCATTTTGTTTACACTGTGTATTGTTTTTATAGGTTTGTCTAGTGTAACATGATGAGCACAACATTTTCGTTTTTGTACTGGATTGTGCTTTTCAGAAAAACATAATAAAAATTTCTATTATCTTAACAAATTCCTCTTGTGGGTACCTGTTTTTTGATTTTTGTTTGAATTGTTTCTCTTATTGAAATTCTTTCTGAAGCCATTTTGGTTTTTCATTATTTAACGGCCCCAGGTTCTGGATCAATAGGGCCGCCCCTGTTGGGCATAACTCAGAAAACTGCAACACCTTTTAACTTAAAACAAATATATAAAATAAAGGTTAGGATGACAGAGAATCGCCGGCAGGAGATCTATAATCAAAGTCAACTACATAAGCAGCTTAGAACTTACATAAAAGCATTGATAAAATTAAACACAAAAACACACACTTTAAGGATCTTTCATGCCACCAATTTAGGTAAACAGATTTCCTCAGGCAAATATATGATATCCAAAATGTACAGCCTTAACACCAAAAAGTGCTTCAATGCAATACTAAAGGAAGGTCGGACACCAAATAGCATTAGGAATATAGTTCACACGTTTATGGAACATTGTGAAAACTTGTTCATGTACTACTTCTGAATATTTAACATGAGCAGAGATGATATATCCCCCACCTTAGATCTATGTGGCCATGCACCAGAATATTACTAGATGCAAAATTTGAAGACATTCCATGTTTCTGCTAAAGTACTGCCTCCCTTGTTTTACCTGTCCACTTACATTAGCTACAAGGAACTGTCCACCCTTGAAAATCTCTTTCAAATCATTAAGAGCACTTAATTTGGATTGCACTGAATCTCTCAGAAGGGGAGTTTGCTGGGGTCACAGAGCGGTGCTGGCAGGCAAAATAGATTGCAGGCAAGCACTGGTGCTCAAAAGTTCAGGAAGGCATGAAACGTGGTTTAATGTAATTTGCCATTGAGTACAGATCAATGGAGTTTATCCTCAGACTTTAGGATGCAGCACAAAAGTTACCTTGTCAGACTTTAGCAAGATGCTAAGAGGGGGTTGAGAAATGAAAAGCCAAGCAGACTAGACGCTAGCTTGTCCCAGTCAGAGGCAAGCATGGGAGATCACTACAATTCAGAAGCATAAAGAGTGGTTCAGTGTTTAGCTCAGGCTTCTCCAACACGTAGCCCATGAGCTACTGGTAGCTCTCCTGTGTGCCGCTCAGTCTACTAAATTAGAAACTTTTGCTTGGCTGAATATATATATATATCTCACAATCGGATTCCTCCAGCAGCGCGCTCAGTGACGGGTGCATTCACGGTGGGGCTGAATCCAAGCCCAAACTTTATTTTTTACAAAGATGCGATGCACACCAATTCCAGGTTTCAAGCTTGTTTATTCAGCTTTCTCTGGCTCCAACCAACGCGTTTCAGACCCGGCAGGGCCTTTGTCACGGTTAGTGAGTCCCTCATTAGTTTCAATACTTATACCATTCACATATAGCCCATTATGAGGCATTGTGGGAAACGTAGTGCTTGTTTGTATTTATACATGAATATTTATATATATACAATATTTACAAAGTTGTCAGTTTCAAGATATTGCTCATTGCTTTAAATACAGTTATATTTTCGCAAAATTGCACATTTGTAATATGTTTAGTAGAGCCAGAGAAAGCTGACTAAACAAGCTTGAAACCTGGAATTGGTGTGCATCGTATCTTTGTAAAAAAAAATAATAATATATATATATATATATTTTTTTTTTTCCTTTTTCCAACGATTCCTGCAGTGCTGAATCAAAAAATGGAACGGACTCCTCTTTCTTGTGCCAACAGTTTATATATTTTATGACCCAGTAGAAGGCAACTCGCCGAAACGCGTTGGTCCGTACATTGTAGAGAAGAGGACCATTTTCTATCGCATTATGTTTTGAATCTTAAAATAAATAATTAATTTTTGTAACAAACTTACTTGGAAGTCGGAATTTTATCGGTGATTGTTGGACGGGTGCCGCCGTAGGAACGGGTGTCCAGGAGAGTGAACGCCCAATGGAGATATATATATATATATATATATATAGTGAATTTGAGACGAAAATGTGCCTATTTTCAGAACTCATAAGCAGATGTTTGCCGAAAAATGATTGAATTGGCAAAATATATTAAAAGCGGATACTTGAGTGACATCATGTAGCATCGGGAAACCATTAATAATAATATTACCTTGGTGGCAGGGGCATTAAAGCTATGGCTGCTATATATTACCCAAGTAAAGGCATTCCAAATTGACAAAGTATTCTTCACATTATTGCTGGCAACCCTACCTGATGCACTGAGGTGATCACTGGCGGTAAAACTGCATAGGGTGGCCACTAATGTAATCTTGTCTGATGTGGTCAGTATTACAACACTAATAATATTAGCAGCTCGAGATGATTTGCATGGATCATAAATAGTTCTTATGACTTGATGGAGATCCCTGCTTGAGCTTATTGGGGTCAGCTGGTTATACCTTATTTATGGAACTAAGCTTAAGCAAGTAGGATTGTCAAGTATTTAAAGAGATGTGATCTGGCTAGTTTCTCCTTTTCTTCTGCTCCTTCCCTTCTGCATGTTCCCCATGTGGTCTGATTCCCTGCAGGGCCAAGCTACTGCTTATGTGCAACAAAAAGTGGCAAAGCCAGTTGATCTGTCGTTAGCCAGCCTGTTTAGCCATGATTTTTGTAAAACACGATTGTTGTGGGAGCAGCAGGCTCTTGCCAATAGTAAAGTAAAAAAATAAATAAAAAAAACACTAATGGAAAAAAGAAAAATATTTTTTGGTCTCAAAAAGTCTCTAGTGAAAGAAGAGAATGAGGTCACTCAAAGTAAATGTTTGCTAATGTCTGCAGTGTGCTGACCCACTCACCCATGCTGCATGAGGTCCTGAGGGGAAGCAAAAATGTGAATGATACAACAATAATTTTAGTATAATCTAAAGATTTTGGCATAAGCCAGACCTGAAAGGTGAATTAAGTTAAAAGCTTGCCTAAGAATGGAACTCGTAAAGATAAGGATAAGAGGAGAGGAAACCATACAGGCAAGGAGCTCAAACACAATCCTCGCAGAGACTCCAGATAGCGTAAATCCTAAAACCACATCCAAGTCTGAAAAGATGGATCAGAAGAAACAGACTGAAATGCTGGCTTTTCAGTTCGATAACACTGGATGCAATTAATGGAAAGAAAAAAAAGACCCCATTACTGAAAGGCACGTCTTCGGAGGAGCTCGTGGCGCTCACAATAGAAGATGTCCAGCAAGTGTGGTCATTAATAGCTCCTTCTGGAGACCTAAAACAGGTTGTTGGGCCACCGGCATCACATAGATGAACTGGTGGTGTCAAGCCATACCAGGGCAGCAAGGACAGCAGCAGCTGGAAGGAGGTGGCACAAGAACAGTCTGCTGAACTCAAAATGTGTGCAAGATGTGAAAGGCGCTGGAAGCTTGGGAGACGGGCAAGTAAAGCAAGTCCATGACCAAATTCAAACTGACATAATAGGCTGAGCATTAGTGAACTTTCCATTCTTGTAGCGAATTTGCTTTATTTACATCACAGAACCTAGGCGCCATCTCAGTTTAAGAAAGATTATCGCCGCAGGTACTGACCTCCTAGAATTGGATGCGGATGAAAAACAAGCACACCATCGCTACCATGTAAGGATTTGGAATTAAATGTCAAGTCGTAAAGAATTCACTGCACTGTGCATCAACTAAAAGTGGATGAAAAAAGAAATAAAACATTCCCTTACTAGGGTAACATTTCTTAAAATAAACTAGAGAAACCGGCAAACTGAATTACATCTATATATAGAAAACGTCTGCTACAGTATAGACACAAAAAAATCTTGCTTACTAAGCTGAAATGGAGCTCTCAAATACTAAAACATTTGAGACCGTCTGCGAGATGGGCTGGTGCCAGTGCTTGCTTGCCGAGCTATCCTACCAGACGTGAAAAGCCATAGAATCTAATACAGTATAATTTTCTTCTGCCAATCTCAACAATGATTTTGCAGCTCAGGGTTATGTTCCACTGATGTTTCCTGGCTGCGTACAGCACCACTCTGTGCTACAAGGACCATAACAGCATCTGTCATTTTTCAGGTACTTGAGCATAATGTCAGCACTGGGGGACATTCCACATGGTCTCTGGTCTCCTGGAGGAAATAAATGTGAAATTCCAGGAACTCAGGCACTAAAAGTGCCTTGTGCTTTTTACAATAGACTTTCAAGCACATCTTCCAGAACCTGACAGCAACTGCTGCTTTAAACATAATGTGTACGAGTATGACCCAATGTGGTGACATAACAAATCCCACTGTCTTCAGTAAAGCAGTGCATGTAGGAAGTACTGTGTCTGGTTGCTACTGGCGTGATCAGCGTGAAATGTATGTAAAATTACTATAACACCCACCCGGTTGAATGTGGAAGCACCCTGCCATGTCACAGGACACCGTCTCTATAACAATACAAGATATTAAGGTCAGTCCTGAGCTCTACCCATTTACCTGAGAAGAATAAGTTCCTTACCTAGACGATCCTCTTTCTGTTGGACACTAGTTTCTACAAGATTCCTCATGACTGCATGCCCCCCTCCACCCCCCACACCAACCCCACCCAGACAACAGACTGGATCTAGGAACTCTTCTCTGCAGCAACTGATCACCAGCAGTACTAGTAAGTTCCAGATTAGCTCTGTCAATTGTCGGAGAGCATGACACAGATTCATATAAGGCGCCACCCACAGGCTACTACATTTGCATAATTATTTTTATCCTCATCTCTCAGGGGCAGATGAAGCATGGAGATGGATTCAGGGGTGAGAAGTGTACCGAATTGCAGCAAACAGTTAAATAGTACCCATGGAATCTTTTGACTTATTTGCTTACACAATTTTTTTTGCCCACACAAGTGTGGGGTGTCACCACAATGTGCACAAAGCCAAAAGATGTTGGACTCTACATTACATTGAACGTTGTACGCCAAGCATATATATAGATTACAAATAGGAACGATGCATGGTGCTAACAGAACGGGGGAGCTTTTAGTTTCACCAGGGAAGTTTTGGAGTAAGTAAACAGTTGTACGACGAGTGTGATAAGCTAAATGTAGTAGCTAGCAAGAAGAGAAAGCAAAGAAAAAGCAGTAGGTGGTAAAAGAATATAGTTGAACAGGAGAGAGAAAAAGAATGGCAAGGTAAGACATCCACAAAGGGGAAAGACATGATAATGGTCTAAAGAAAGGTAGATAAATGAGGGAAGTAGGGTGGAAAAAGAGGGAAAAGTTAATATACGTACATTTTGGAGAAAAAGGTATGCAGGAGTTGCCCAGCTTATATGTAGTTACTCAACAGTTTTTTGGTGAGGTATAGATCAATTGGGAAGAATTGCAACCTTCTTAAAAAAATCAAGAGGGTTTCATAGAGTCTGATGTTTACTGATGAGGAGTTCCATAACTAGGTAGCTGCCCCGCAGAAATATATTTCCATTGCTCTTATTGGGTTGACGCATTTAGTTTCTAGCATAAGACACACTGAGCTACCCAGGATTTTATGGCTGCTCGATCTTTTGGTAGACAACAGTAAATCAGGTTGAGATGACTAGTTTTACAGGTGATGCCCACAATTCGGAACTTAATTTTGGCATCCAGGGTAAGTAAGTGATCGTCTCCAAAGATTGTAGTTACATCATCATAGTTTTTGTTGTCAGAGGAGTCTAGCTGAGCAATGAATCACTGCTTTGATAGGCACTACGGTAGAAGCAATTACCTCTCCTTGGGCTGCATTTCTGTAGCAAACTTTGGCGAGGACTAGTTATTGTACAACTAGTCTGAAGTCAATGGGTTAAAAAAGGTTTAAATTACTATTTTTTATTTTTACTGTGTAGAGGTGAGCTCTGGTTTTGACAGCGACTTGTCTGACATGACAAGACGAAAATCGAACCAAATATCTAGTGATCTGGTTTCCACAATAGTGTGTAAAAGCCCCCTTTGAAGATTCATGCATCTAACCATTCATTGTGATTTTCGGATCTTTAGGTCGTTGAAGGAGGATGTTTTCCGTTTTTTCAGAGTTTAGGATTGTAAGGTTTGAATATCTTCAAAAAAGATCTTCAAGCAAACCTGCAAAAATGGCTACACCCAATTTATCCATCGCGATTCTCAGGGGCTCAATGTAAAAGTTGAATAATACAGTGGTAGAATCGAACTTTGAGAGACAACACTGTAGGTATTAACCTATCCTGACCAACTGTGCTTTTATTGATAAGTTAGACCTGAACCATAGTAGGACTCTTTCTCTGAAGCCCATGCATGTTTCTAAGATCTGCAAATTGTTCCAGTAGTCAGTGGTGGCAAAAGCCGCCAAAAGGTCCAGCAGGATAAGAAGTTAGGCAGGACCATCATCTAGTATGCCGTGGATATCATTCACACTTTTGAAGCGGCCGTTTCTTTACTGCAAGCTTTTCGGAAGTCGGATTGATAGGGGGCTGGCAGACTTTTTTATATGATTATAAAGTTGAATGGTGACATTGGTCTGAAACCTTTCCCAGCAAGACATGATGCTGGTTTAAGGTTTGAAAAATTGTAGGTTTCTTTTAATAGAGAAGTCATCTGAGCAGTCTTAAGTGATTCAGAAAAAATACCTTCAGAAAGAGAACTGTTGATAAGGTGGCACCATCGATGAGAGAATGGTGGTACATTTTCTTGAATTATTTTTGATGGAATAACAATCCTGATATACTGCTGTTTCAGGATTGAATGTTTGCAAGGTCTGATTCAGTGATCAAGGAACATTTCATCCAAGGCTTTGCTTATAGTGATGGTAAGGACAGGTTCAAAGTAGACTTGTTTAACAAAGGTACTGTATTTCTAATGATGATTTGTTGGAGAAGAATTAAAGAAATTCTCTACACTGAAGTCGATTTTGATTGATGTACTCTGTGGCTTACTAGGTCAAGTTCAGTTTCACTTAACTGAATTATTTCTTGGAGCAGTTTAAGGAGCAGTTAATTTGTCCATGACTGTAGTTGGATTTTACAGTAATGACATTATCTTGGTATCTTTTCTTGCCTTTTTGAAGGTTGATAAATGGTTGGGAGATTTCTTATTGTGCTAGAGTGAACAGAAATCATTTGAGAAAAAGAAGGTCTGTTTATCTTTTTGTTGGTGTGGCTCTATCAAGAAGGGTTTTGGAATCAATCTCCTTTCAGAACATCACTGTAGGATTTTAAGAGATTATTAGTGTGCAGAGAGCTTAGATGTCTTGACACTATTGCCAATAAAATTAATGGAAAAAAGAATGAGATAGTTCAACCAGTCTACTTGGTTTGTTGGTTGGCAGACAAGAGTTGTATCATCACATATGACTAGTTCGATAATCTTACCCTCAGAGTGATTCAGGCAGTAGATGATTTTGTGAGGTGGAGGTGATTGAGAAGATTGGCCAGTACCTCTGCACATAGATCAGTAGGTTTATCCTAGTTATACTGATGTCCCTAGAGAAATGTTGTAGGATTTAGACATTTGATGTTCTGTTAGATATTCAGTAAATTCATTGATTAGGGTTTTGTGTGCTCTGGGCACATGATGTATCTACTGATTACATTATCACGAGTGTACCTCCATTCCGCTTTGAAGGATTCAAGACATTTGGTGGAAAAGACTAGATTGTTCAGATGAACTACAGTCACATACTTTGAGTGTTTTGAGCCTATCTTCCCAAATTACTTCAAAACGTCCTGTAGGACCGAACTGGCACAGTGCCCATCATGTTAGACCAGACTGTCCAGGGAGTAATGTTTTGTAAACGTGTGCAGGGATGCCCACGTCACTGCCTGACAGATATCCAGGAGATGAACACACGCTCACTCAGTGGTCTCAGCCTTGGCTCTGGGAGAGTGAGCCCACAAGCCCTGAGGAGGCTGTTGCTTGGCCAGTGTGGAGTAGAACTTAATACTCAGGACAATCCATTGTGAGATGGTCCTTTTCTTTGATCCCACATAACCGACGAAAAGTTGATCATCCACCTGGAACTCTCTCGTGCAGTCAAGGTAGAACGACAATGCTTTTTTTGGGCCCAGGCAGTGGAGTCGCTCCTCTTTGGAGGGATGAGTTGGAGCAAAGAAGGTAGGCAGGGTGATGTTCTGGCCTACATGGACTTCTTGCTTTGTCCTTCACCTCAGATGTGGATGAGATGTGCTGCTGCCACGGACGAGTATGCAGTGGCTTGGCTGTGTTTTGGAACAGAAAGAAATATGAGTGGGATTCCTTATATGAAAATTTGCCCCTGATTATTTCGGGATTGGTGACTACCTTTGTTTTGTCCTGATAAAGACCCCAGAGGATTCACCCAGTAAAGGGGATCGAAACATCAACTTGTCTTACGCCCACCCCGACATTCATTGTTGGATACTTAAACTCCAATGCTTTAAAACTTTGGATTTCAATTGCTCAAGTAAATATTCCAAGGGGTTTGGGCGATTCTTGTATATTTTGTAAATATTGATTTGTCTATGTCACTTTTGTTGTCATGGCTCAATGATAATCACTTTTTCACTGCACCGTCACTTAGAGCACCTTGTTAGATTCATTTATACACTACAAGATGATCAGTCTTTAATTTGTATAATTCGAAACACATAATGAAAATATCTGTAATGTGGTGGTAAGAAATCTTTTTCCTGTAAAAAAGAAATTGATTGAGACTACAGGTCAATAGAATATCCATATCTTTTTGGAAAGAAATTCTGTTTCGAATTTTCCTTGCAGTTGAACACTTGTTTGTATGACTGTATTACTCTTGTTCTAGGGATTAAAGGGTGCCCCTTTTCTTTTTGTCTACATGGAAAGGAGTGGCAACCTTTGGAAGGAAGGAGGACCAGTTTGTCTGAGTTAAAGGTGGTATAAGTAGGGTGCCCCAAGAGCACTTGAAGTTTCCTGATCCTCCCGTCTGATGTTATGGCCACTAAAAAGGCAGTTTTGATTGTCAGCAGCCTAATAAACCAATTGTGTAGAGCAGGGATCTCCAACCAGTAGCTCGTGAGCTACTTTAGCTCTCCAGCTACCTCCGAGTAGCTCACCTGTGTGCAGCCCAGTTTTTTAAATTAGAAAGCTTTTGCTTGGTTGAATTAATATACATACAACAAAATTGAAATTATATAACACTAATATTAGTAGCTCTCAATGTGTTTCATTGAACATAAGTAGCTCTTAGTACAGAAAGGTTTGGAGACCCCTGGTGTAGAGGCTCGAGTAGTGCACACTTGAGAAAGGTAAGGACCTGGTTGAGGTCCCACTGAAGCATGATAAAGGGCTTAGGTGGAAACATATGTTGCAGGCCTTAAAGGAACCTATCCACAACCGGTAACATAAAAAGAGGAGGTGGGTCAGGCAAAAGCAAAAACGCCGAGATGGCAGATAGGTAACCCTCAACTGTGCCCAAAGCAGAGTCCTGCTGGGCCAAAGACCGTGCAAACAAAATAACTTGTGTGAGAGGTGCAGATAAGGGGTCGACATAGTGGAAGGCACACCACAAAACAAACTTTCCCCAATGGCAGGCGAATACTGTCTAGGTAGGGAGATGCCTGCCTGCAAGAATAACATCACAGAATTCGGGGGGGAAGTTCGCTCCTCAATCTCCATGCATGGAAGTGGTGGGTGCGCAGGTTCAGGTGCAGAACCCTGCCCTGTTTCTGCGACAGAAGATCCTCCCTAAAGAGGCAGCCTGACCGGAGGACCGATCGTCATGCTCAATAGCTCGGGATACCAGACTCTCCGTGCCCAACCCGGAGTCCCAAGAACGACTTGGAGCCGGTCGTTCCTGATCTTCTTGAGAACTCTGGGCAGGAGTGGTATTGGCAGAAAGATGTACAGGAGGCCGAAGCTCCACTCGAGATGAAAAGTGTCTTCAAGCGAGAGCTACCTTGGAAATAACAGCGTGCAGAATTGCTGACCCTGCGCATTTTCGGTGGTGGCAAACAGATCTGGCTCTCCCCACTGCTGAAAGAGACCTTGAACGACTTTGGGTAAAGACGCCATTCGTAATCCACTAGGCATCGTTAGCCGAGTTCGTCCATCCTAGCATTCAGAGAGTTCACCAGGTGTTGAACCACCAGGGAAATGTCCTGACGTTCCAGCCATGTCCAGAGGCACAGAGCCTCTTGACATAGGGTCCACTACCCCGCCCTGTTTGTTGCAGTACCACATGGAGGTGGTGTTGTCCATTAACACCTGCACCAGCCTTCCCTTGATCGAAAGAAGAAAGGCTTTTAATGCCAAGAGGATTGTTCAAAGCTCCAACAGGTTTATGTGAAGCTTGGACTCCGAGAGAGACCACAGATCTCCGATCTCCACCTCTCCCAGAAGTGATGAATCTGTCACTATAGTCAACTCTGGCTGGGGAAGAGAAAGGGGTCTGCCACAGACCCAATTGCAGATCATCAGCCACCACTGCAGGTCCTTTGCAGTTCCCTTCGAGATTTGGAACAAGTCAGAGAGATTCCCCTGATGCTGTGACCACTGGGCCTTCAAGTCCCACTGCAGAGCCCGCATATGCCAGCAGGCATGTGTTACCAGCATGATGCAAGAGGCCATGAGGCCCAACAGCTTCACAGTCAGTCTCACCAAAATCCAGGCTAGAGGCTGAAACATCGGTATCATGGCCTGAATATCCTGTACTCGCCACTCGGGAAGATAGGGCCGAAACTGCACCGTGTCCAGTACAGCTCTGATGAAAGGGAGTGTTGGAGAGAGTCAGGTGTGATTTCGGCATGTTGATAGTGAAGCCCAGTGAATGCAGGAATTTCGCCGTGTTTTGAAGGTGGGAGACTACTGTCTGGGGTTGGCCCACCTTCAACAACCAGTCGTTGAGGTAAGGGAAGACTGAAATCCCTGACCTCCGCAGATGAGCTGCAGCCACTGCCATCCCTTTTGTGAACACCCCAGGGGTGCTGGAAAGGCCGAAGGGAAGTACAGCAAACTGAAAGTGCTTGTGGCCCACCATGAACTGCAAATAGTGTCTGTGGGCCCGCAGAATGGGGATGTGTAAATAAGCGTCCTGTAAGTTCAACACTACCATCTAGTCTTCTGGATCCGGGCAGACAAAACTTGGGTAAGTGTGAGCATTTTGAATTTCTCCTTCTTCAAGAAGAGGTTGAGAAGGCGCAAATATAGGATAGGATGAAGTCATCCGTCTTTCTTTGGCACCAGAAAGTAACCGGAATAGCAACCACGACCTACTTCTGATGTCGGCACCCTTTCTTTGACTCCCTTGGCCAAGAGAGCCTGCACTTCCTGATGGAGCAAGGAGAGATGGCCCTCCGTCAGCTGACTAAGTGGGTGGGATGGGTGGAGGGGGTGACACAAAGGGAAGGGAGTAGCCCCTTTGGACTATCTGTAGTACCCAAAGGTCTGATGTTACTGACCACCAGTGGGGGAGGTGATGGTGTATCTTGCCTCCCTATGGGTGCCCGTGATGGTCTGAGGGTGGACTATAGAGGCTTGGAGGCAGCGGCTGCTGGGGGAGGGTTGAGGACTGATCAGACTGCCTGTCCCATGTGGTCTTTGGGACCTGTGCCCTCTGCCACAAAAAGGCTGGGAACTGCTGGCTGTGGTGGCTGGGAGGCTATGGGCCAGCTGGAGATCTCTTCCGTAGCCGTGGAAGGCGGATTAGGGTGACAAGGGGCAACAGACAAGTCCAAGGAATGGCCGTAGCTCTGCTGCCCTTGAAGCGCTCCAGCACTGAATCTGCCTGGTCCCCAAATAGGCAAGAACTATCAAATGACATTTCCATGAGGGAAGCCTGGATATCTCCTGAAAAACAGATGTTCTGAACGAGGTGTGGCACCACAAGGCAACAGATGATGACATCGCTCTACCTAACGAGTCAGCAGTGTCAAGTCCACACCTGATGGAGAACTTTGCTGCATCTTTCCCATCAGCAACTGCCTGAGAGAATATGACCCGGGCCTCCTCCGGGACCAAAGGCAGCACCTGCGCAATCGAATCCCATAGTGAATGGGAATAACGACCCAATGGGCACGCCGTGTTTACCGACTGCAGTGCCAGGCTGGTGGAAGAGAATATTCTCTTATCAAAGGTGTCCAGCCTCTTGGATTCCATATCCGGGGGAGTGGTAGGGAAAACATCAGGGTGTACACGGGGCAGGACACCCGGTGTAGGACTTGGACCAGGCCCCAAGTAGGACGTCCGTAAGGGCTTCATTAAATGGGAATAAGAGTTCCGAGGAGGAACTCCAGGCTGAAGCACCTCTGTCAAACCGTTAGTTTTGACTGCCACTGATTGTAGGTTAAGGTCCAGGACCTTAGCCACCATGCGTACCACCATAGCAAAAAAGGCTCCTTCCTCAGTGGCCAAAGTAGGTGGGGAAACCAGGCCAGTGTCAGGTGAGGCATCTAACTCACTTGCCCCACCCAGTTCCTCATACCAGTTGTCCTCCTCAACTGGGTCCTCTTCATAAGGGTCCATAGATCCCTCCCAAACGTCTCCCTCTCCAGACCTATCCATAAAATAAGGCACTGGCTCCACACCGAGGAGGATGTCCCCGGTCGTCGACAGACAACGCCCATCCAGCTCCGTGTTAGAGTCGGGTATAACAATGGCGCTGCTTAGGGGCATCAGCGGCACCAGGGGTGTCGGCACTGGAGCAGAAGCCAAGTAAAGTATCAGTCTTGGTGGCAGCTCTGCTCCAGATCCAGCGAGGGATTCTTGGGGCCCGACTGGCACTGAGATATAACCCGCTGGCTTGGTTCCAGTGGGGTTCTCTCCCACGCCCGTGGGGCCCGAGGGGGCACCAGAGGGGCCGGGATGCCCAACAATGAGGTACATGGCCTCATAAAATTCCTTTAGCTGTGTGGGGGTTGCTCCAGTGCCAGGAAAATTGGGGAAGCGTGGTGTGGACCCAGGTTCATACATTGCCGACTCGCAGGGCTTGGAGTGCTGATGTTCCTTCGTCTCCTTGGATGACTTCGACAGACGCGGGGAAGTCGAAGAATGTCTGGAGTGTTTGTGGTTCTTACCTAGACTTCCCTGATGACTTCAAGTGCAACGAGAAACGTCTGGGGAGGGCTTCGCGAAGAGTCCTGGATCTCCCATGCGAACGGGATATTGATTGACGCCGAGTCGACCGACGTGGGGTGGCGAGGAGCTTGAGGGATCACACCCTCAGTACCTTCAAGGTGCATAGCGCGACAGTCCTCAGATGCCTTGGAGTCATGTCTCCGCTCCAGGCACCACAAAGACACCAAGTGGGGGGTCTGTCATCGACATTTGCCAGTGACAGGCCCCACATGTTTAGAAAACAGCTAGGTTCTTGGGTGACATCCTCATATAAGGAGATGAAAACTCAGGAAAAAAAAGGCAACAAAAGGTCGAAAAGGGCAAGTAAAAAATGATTGTGGGGTAGCTCATTCCAGATCAGTGCTATCTGGCGTGGAAAGGAAAGAACCAACGTCAGCGCGCCACGGTGGCACCTGTATAGGTACCACGCACGTCGCCATGCGGAGCTGAATGACACCACCTACTGGCATGCAGGGGTACTGCTCGAAAATCTTCCGGATCCAGTCTGATGCCTGAGGAGATTCAAAGGTAAGGGATCTGCGGCTAGAAGTTTCTATCAGATCAGGCCTTTAGTTTATTAAACCTTGGGAAAAGCAGAACCTTTATGGAACCCTTAATATTTGGTACATTATTGTCAACATACGCTGACTGCTAATGCTAAAGAGCATGAGGAGATACAAATGCTGAGAATAGAACAGGACATGTCTGAGATAATAAATGTTTGCTTCCATTTATTACTAAACTCCAAAATATGCATCAATTAATACAAATGCAGAGATGAGTGGAGCTCTGTCATACAAGTCTTGAGATAATATCCATACTGAGCTTGTGTATCCATGTTCTGGGTTTACACATTATTTGCATTGATGTCCAACATTCTCCTAAGGCCTCTGTTTGCTGACTGCTATTATTAATTGTGTTTATTTAACTATTCGGGTAACTATACAAAGTTTTGTTTATGTTTTATATGCAACATTTATGGGTGATGCAGTGTCTAGCCTAGGCCTTCTGTTTGTGGTAAATATAGACATATGTAAAACTAATATTTTCAATGAGAGTCTGCATGCTGCATTAATAATCACATGGGCAACTTCCCATGGTTTTCCTGGAAAACAGTGCAATTAGCGGTCTTCAGCTGTCTGAGACGAAGAAGCACTCTGGCATCTAGGGAATATCTTTCCGCAAGGACACTGCCTGATAATCAGAGGGCTGTCACAGACAGGTTCTAACATTGTGACCAAAGTACAGCCCGCCACTGCCAAACAATATTTATTGCACCTCTCAAATGCAGCTCGGATGCTTAGTTATCACCGGTTAAGGAATCAAACACAAGGTCCAAAAAATGACTAGACATCACAGGGTCCCACAACAAGTTACTCCAACCCCATCACTGTAAGGTGTGCAGCTAAATCTTGAACTGTCCACACACACCGTGAACTCAATATTCACCCGAATAGAAGCCAAATTAAGTAAGGATGCTACATCTGTGAACTGGGTTGCAGAACCAGTCAGGTATGTGAAACCAGAATAGGACATTAATAAAATTAGAAGAAGCCTTATAATGAATAGCATTATTTATCCGCCAAGAAATGTGTTTCATGGGGAGGATACTGCAAGCAAATTCTTAGTGATAGCGACAACTTATACCTTCTAGCTGGTCTCGCTCAGAGATTCGATACCTAGGGCAATATCTTCCACCACTGCAAGGCCAGAATTGTATTTTAATCAATCTGTAAAGATCATCAATATACTGAGATACTTTTCTAAAGAATGCTTAGCTATGTATAACCTAAACATTTATTTTGAGCCCTCTACCTCACCACATATGAAGTGGTCTTAAAATTGCCAGGAAACCACAGATGAGTTAATCATGACAAAGAATATCAAAGAAGCACCAAAGGAAATGTATTCGAAAAATAATTTGTTAAAGACTTAGGTACTTTTAACCCCACCACAAGACCACAATCTGAATAAACACAATACTAACAAGAAGTCAGTGCATTTGCACTAGCAAGGAGTTTCTTGAAATGCACATGCTGCCAGAAAATGAGGCAGACTTCCTGAAAAAACAAAATAAACTGCTACAATAAACTGGGATTTCAAGATCACACCATTGTACTCGAATAGAATGTGTAAAGGTACTTCCAGGAAAACATGCAGCAGAACTTAACATGGATACCATGTCAACACCACCCACAAGCAGGTCACCAAGGAAGCCTCGCTCACAGTCAGTGTAGTGATTTCCCTTTTGGGCCCACTTTGGTTCTCCCTTAGTTGCACATATTCGTTTTTTCAGGCTGCCTCTGCTTTGCACAGCCACTGATAATACATTTGTTTTTGTGACATGATATTATTTTAGAAATATGCTGCACATATTTGTTGTGGCTTCTTGGGATTCAGTCTAACATTTCGTATAAGGTCAAACAACATGGTGTACTGTTTTCTGGTCAGCAACTTCCCATAACATTTTCAGACATAACACAGTAGCACAGCTGCAGTTTTTAACACAGTAGTTCTTATCATATAAACCGTGTCTTGCCCCCTCAGGGGGCACAGAGGAGAATTCCAGCTGAGAGACCGGTCCAGGAACTGAGGCAGCAGCCTTGCGTAAACGGAGTTTACACCTATGATGCGTACCACCTAACCACACGCACCAGATATGGGGTCCGGTGCTAATCCCAGAGATCACTAATCCTCCCTGTGCTCACATAGTGAGGGTAGGCCTAGATAGACATATTAGTTTCCATGGTTGGGTAGTTCATTATATACAGCCTGAAAGTGGTGTTGATTACGTTGCTTAGTTGTATTTGTTTACTTATCGCAGCACACTTGCTTCTATTTTGACTACAATAGTTTCAATAAATATATTGTAAACTTCCTTTGTGTCTTTCTTTAGTTTAATTTGGACGTGCATGAGTGAGAAACTAATGGTAATGACCTGTTTCCCTTGGGTACTAGAGGGTCATGTTCTAGGTTTGCTGAAATCACCTGCTACTCTGAAAAGGTTAGGAGTTCAGGTGAAGCACTGTGAGCTAGTCAGATTTGGGCCTACAGGTAGTAACCTGGTAGAGAGACTCAGTCCCTACTTTCTGACGTCCTGTTCTCCAAAGACACAGTTCTGCTTCGAAGCAGAATCCCTGCAACATCATCTGGCTCCATTGTGAAGACTTAAAGGTTTACATTTTACCCAAGCCAGGCACAAGAGATGGTCAAATATCTAAGCCCAACAATTACGTTTTTGGCAATGTTGCACAGCATTACTCTTATTAAAGCAGAACTTACTTGACCTTGGGCAATAATTGGACCTTTTGTGGGTCCATCACCACCTACTGCACCTCACTGGGGTATGCTCCTTGATCAGCAGTGTTTGACTGGCACTCAAAGCAGATTTGCATGGCAGGCAAATAACGCATCACAAACTACAACAAGTACACGGGCCAGAAATAAAACAAGTGACAGCTGCATCAGTGTGAATACTGTGTCCTGCACTGCAGCTGCTATGTGAAAAAGGAATGCAGCTCAACTCCTGTCACTAATACTAAACATTGATACAATAATAAATGCTTTGGCAGACGGCAGAACCATTTTCTTCTCTATCACTTTTTTTCTCTTTAACCACAGCCAGGTCGTGAACTCTTTCTGCTGTACTTTGCTTGGGCTGTCAGATTTTAGATTGCATCAGAATGGAAGGGCATTGAAATATTTTCTATTATCTCAATTTCTGTTGTGCTTCTTTACCTAAAACCTGAGTAGCAACTATGTCTCTCGTTGACAAATTGCAGATAAGCTGCACGTTAAAACAATGATTGGCTTAGGGACTTTATTCACGGGTCTAAGTAGACCGGTCACAAATATTTGGTATATGTGATGGTATTCTCCACCAGGTGCTATGGTGTTGATCTTAGTTAAAGCCAAAAAGATTCTACAACAGATTAAAAAATAATAGACCCCCAATGAAATCACAGCTCCCCCGTAGAAAGATAGGTAAGACCGAAAGGGAGTATGCATTATAAACAAGATGCAATGCATGTTATATAACTGCAACCTTCAGCAAAATGGATCTGTAGTTTTTAATACAATACGACGTACGAAAACGTATCGGTCTATTATTGGAGCTTGGACCATCTGAGTTTGTATTAGTATGTTCCAAATTTTAGCCAGCACAAATGGCAACATCCAACTTAGTTTTCTTCCAGGCCTACAAAGGCAATCTGTGCTTACAGGGAAAGTGGTTATCCTCTTGGTCTGCATTAAAAACAGTATGCTCTTTAGTGCTACAATACATTAAATGTGTTTCTAATAGACATTATAAGCTCACACAACAACCAACAATTGCCCAAAGCTCCAATCTGTATACTATTTTTGTAACTATTAGAAAGACTGTGGTAGGTCTAGTACCTAGAAAGACGAGATGGTATTATACTCTCCTTGGTCGAATAATTTACACTAGATTTTAACTAGCTCAATACTTGTGTTGTAGGCCTGCACGGTGTGCATGAAACCATCAATATCATGCAGGCACACTATAATCAAATTTACTTTCCACTTTGTCTGGTTTCTTAAGTCTGACCACCGACGTTTGTTGGCCATACATTTCCAAAATGTTATACTAATTTAAAAACAGTGCTACTACTGTCAGTCAAGTAGTCCAGCTGATTATTCTCTGTAGTAAGTCTACACTTGTAAATGTCCAGTTACTTACCAGTAATCTTAATTACCCCAAGTTCTACTCTTCCCCTTCACAGTCCTTATCTATTGAGTGTCAGCTCCTTCCACCATATAAGATACCAATCTAAAAAAATATATTTTCCCATCCTCCCAACATGTGATGGGGAAAGAGTAGAACTCAGAGTAATGAAGACTACCAGTAAATAACAGGCTATTACCTTCTTGTCCCTCTTCTACGTCACGGTCCTAAACTATTGAGCGAAACACAAGCAGTGAAATTGCTACACTTCTGTAATGCTCAATCATCAATTTTATTTTAACAATTATTGCAACCTGGGAAAAATTAAACAATTTGATCATTCAATCATGATCCAAAATTGCATTCTGACCCTGCAATGTGTCCTGATTCAATACTGCTCTCCATTCCCCAAGACTGGCATCTATTGTTATCACTATGGTTGGGTTTAACTTGAATTGTGTGCCCCTTTGTACTTTTACTAACTGCAACTACCACTGCATGTTCAGCACCAGGGTGGGAGTCTCTGACACCTGTTCGTAATCTTCTAAGCACGGATCCCAAAAGATCAAGCAGTGACTCAAGAATGGGTAGCCTGGCCCAAAGGAAGCAAGGACCATTACCATTGAAGCCATTAACCCCCTGCACACTCGACCATTCTCTGGGAGGAGAGGTCCCTTGAGTCAAAAGCGGTGTCAATTCTGCTTGCAGTATTTGTGTCCTCAATTGGGGAAGAAATACCTGAGCCACTCTGGTCTGGGGTTGAACAATACCCCCAACGAAATGCAGAGTCTGTTTTGGAATCAACTCTGACTTCTCTTGACTGAGAAGGCCATGCTGCTTCCACAGTTCACAAACCCTTTTGACATCTTCCTTTGCTTTAAAAAGAGAAAGAGAACACATAATTGGTAGTGATTCTATCCCACACAGAACCTCTGTGAGGCTGGAGGGATGTATGGGCACTTGCAGGTAGTCGTCCTGAAGGTCTATGAAAGTTAAATAATCGGCTCTGGAGACAAATGCAATTATCATCTGAAGGGAGAGCTTCCTGAATTTGATATGTGGAATGAAGGCATTCGCTGCCTTTACTCCCCTGAGGGCTTCTGGACAGAAGTAAATGAAATATCTTCCTTTTCCTCTTTCTTGAAAAGGAACCCAAGTTATAGCTTTTTTTGCTATAAATATCTGTACCCCAGGAATAATGTTTCCCTTTTCATCTTGTTTGCTGGAAGCTGCATTGAACAAAAAACTCTAGAAGGACAGCATGAAATTCTATCTTGATGCCCTCCCTGATCACCTGAAGGGCTCATTTGTCCTTAATTGAAGATTCTCACTCTTTCAAAAAAGATTTAGTCTTCCTCAAACCAGAAGCTCTTGAGGAGCCATGTTGTCAGCCATTTTGATTTCCCGGACTTTGATATACTGATCCAGGTTGCTGGTTCTGGGCTTTGTTGGAGGTAAGGACACCCCGACCATCCCCCCTACCTTGAAAGGGCTGAGCCCTTCTAGCGCCTGAAAACTTCCCTCTGGAAACCTGATTCACTGGGGCCTGTCTAGCTGATCCCCAAATAACTTAGGATACGAATGGAGAGTCTTCATGAGTAGACTCGTCTGGGCAGCATCGACACTCCAAAATCTCATCCACAATTGGTGACAAGCAGCAATTGCCACACCAGCAGCCGAATATGTTGCACTCAATGAATCGTGGAGACATCTAAAAGGAACCTGACCTGCTGTTCCATCAATGGCAGAGTTGGAGCAACCTCCGTTCCTTGGTCTAAGAGCTCTGCCATTGGTTGAAAGTCTTTCAGTAAAAATTGCACCGTGTAGCTACCATACACAGCTGCTCTTATTGTAAAGTTGGACACCCCATAAAACAGTTTTAATGCAAGATTCACCCTCCTATCCATTGAGTCCAGAAGGGTAGTGAACTTAGAAATAACAGCATCCTGGGTTGCAGTTCTGCCATCAGGGAATCTACTTTTACTGTTGAAGGACACTCCTCAGAAAACTCTTCAATGGGATATCTTTTATTTAGAAAATGAGGGAAAGTAGGTCTTGCCCACCTCTTTCCAATCTGCGTCATACAGTTTTTAATTGCTGGATGCAGAGACTGTGGCCCCCTTCTATTATAATGAGCAAAAAAAAATCCTCAGAGTCATGTGGATCTGGGAATGCCATGTTCAGCCTTATATTTTCCAGGACCTCGTTGAGCTCCGAACCATGATAATAAACCTTCCTTTGACCTCTTCCTCATCAGGGTTTTATTGATCATCAGGGTCCATGTGAGGCTTTTTAGGATAGGGAGTCCCCTCTCTGACTTTAAAGACTGCTGTAGCAGCCTCCTGGATCATAGCCTGCAGGTCTGTCATAAAAGGAACTGAACCCACAGGCTGCTCCATTGAGCAGGGTCCTCAATATTATTATTCTTTTGCACACATTTCTTGTGCTCCATTTACAAATATACAGCACGCACACACCAATTCCAAACACACAATTTAGGGCAGAAAAATCATGCCTTCCCTTAGACCAATCCAGCCCCATCTCACATGGCTTTGTTTTTCCTGGCATTAGTTACCAAGCCCAAATCACCAAACTTCACCTGTGCGTTAAGCTCTAATGATGTTGCTAACAGTTCAAGCTTCGGCCACAGTACTGCAAAAGCAGTACAAGCAGTAGAAGCCCACTGCACAAGTCTGCCATGCAAGGCCTCCGCAGTGATATTACTACAAAGGCAATACAACACACAGCACCTACCTGCAGCTTGGTGACTCACCAAAAAATAAAACAGAATGGGAGGTGGGTGCCCCAACCTTTTATATCAGGTGACAGGGTGGAGACTGGGCGCCATGTTGAGAGGATGGAATACAATATTTTTTGGCTTGATGTCTTATCTGGTGGGAGAATCTAATATTCAATCGGAAAGGACTATGACAAGGAAGAGGAGGTAATAGCTTACATAGTGGTATAACGGTCTTGTCCAGCACAGTATCTCACAGGCAAGGTTTGCTCTCAAGCACTGGAAGACCACTTTCTTAAAAATACACAATACTAAATGACATAGTATAATTATTTTGATTGTAAATCAGTGTTAACCTACATGGCCACTGACACAAAAAGGACTTCACCCAGACCCTAAAGGTCTCACTAAGTGACCAGACCCTTCCAACTATGGAAGGCACCCGAGAGCATCAACCTAACTCAAACTGTTCTTATATGGTTTCGCATGAATTCGCCATAATTTGCATGTAGGACCGTCGCATTGCCATGTTGCAGACACAATAATGGAAGAGAGTTTCAGGAATTCAATTACAAGCTCTGTTTCCAGCCTGTCTTTAAAGTAACAGTTGAAATTCCTATTCTGATATCCACTTGCGATCACAGACAACAAACAGTGAGATCTCACAAACAGAATATTCTGACACACAAAACACGATCTTAGTTCATGAAAAACATCTAGGCAAAGTACTGCTCTTTTTCTACAGCCGAAACCTACAATAGACGGCCCTTGGGGCTAAGGTAAATAAGAAAGAAAAGATTCCCTAAGTTTTATTTCCACAGAATATGTTGTCTAACACTGATCAATAAACATTCAGGAGCCATTTACAACTAACTGCTGAATTTGCTTTTTTACTGCTGAAATAAGCACAAGTTAACCTCATTTCATGTAAAAGTATTTAACTGCATTTAAAGTACTATATTACCACAAGCTAATAAAATCGTTCTAAAGTACAAGCTATCATTATGTAAAGACTATTAACATCTGGAGAATGACATGCAGCACAAAGCACTGAAGCTGGTGTCGGGCTCCTATTCTTCAAAGCTGGCAGTGCATGTGAAGTCCTCCATTTCAGACTCTGTCGGTCGTTTGTCACTCCCTCCTCTCTTCACATCATTCGAAGCTCAGAACCAAGGAAACCGCATTGTCCTCTAAGTGTGAACTGTAATTTAGAAAGCATGAACCCTGCTCGAGAGCAATGAAGTGCTGTATAGCATCATGAGGAGACAGTGCCAGGTAGTCTGATACCAGAGAGAAGGTGACCCTCTCCTAAGTGAGGTCTGGCGGAATGGAATGGGACTTGGACTATCTGAAATGCGGCTCTGCCAATATTCTTCAAGTAATAGCCTTGCGAGAAAATGTTGCCCTGGTGTATCACCAAATAATGTATAGGGCAAATCCGCTTGATCAAAAATGCTAATTCTACTTGTTACGGTATGAGACACCACCTCATTTTTTACAACAAAAGGTCAAAGATTAACAATGGCATTCCTTTAAACTTACGATAGCTCTACTTCTTAAAAGCACGATTATACTGACAACGACCGAGATCAAATACAACAAATTGGGAATGAAACAATGGTCATGAAATTTGTGTATTTTTTAGGTTATTTCTCTGCAACAGCTGACTGAAAAAAATTATAAACAAAATCCCTTAAGATAAATGCATATGTACGCATATTTCACATTTGAGGTGTCAGTTGTATGAATTTCGAATGCCAAAAAAAATCTATAGAGTAAGAGTCCTCAGTATTCTATACTAATCTCCTTCCTCCAAAGCTCTACAGCTCTTTAGGAGAAACTACTCTATTTTTTGGCATCAAGTTTAAACTCTGGCTAGCAACCAAAAAACCTCTAGCATAAAAGACACCACAATGAACCACTGAGCTGCAGTCACCTGGGTCTACCTATAAGCACTTTGTACTTTTTTTTTTTTAAGGAAACACTAATCAACTGAATCACTTTCTTTGCAGAGTGCATTGTGGATATGGCACCTAAAATATAAGGTTACATGGATGCTAAGTGGGAACCTTTAAATACAAAATGTTTACACGATTGCTTGCTGCTTACCCACCAACAGGTAATAAAGGAACTATCACCAAACCAAGATAACCGAAGAAATTAATTTTAAGATTACTTTACTTGGCACAATTATATGACCTTCTAGAAATGCCAATCATGCTCTTAGTGTTAGTGAGAGTGACCCAAAGGTTGTCAGCATACAAGGAAGAACTGAACTGCACAATTACAAATCTGATCCAGTTCTTTAAGCACTCAACACCACTATGCAATATTGTACGAAATGACTGAACATGTAGTAGAATCTTCCTAGAGTTCCTGAAAGATAGGACTTAGGCTTTAGGACATTGCCCCTGGTGAGAGCAGGAACCTTGTTTTTGGGTTCATACCAACAAAATTGGTAATCATTCACTTACTGAAGGCAGGGCTTGCCTAAACGGCAGCACAGAGGCAGTGGTGTAACGAAACTTGAGGAGGCCGCCCTGCAAAGTAGATGGAGGGGGCCCCCGCGCTGTGGACCCAGTCAGGAGTTCGCAGGCCAGGGGCCATCCGCCCGTGCTGGAGGGGATCCCCAGGAGGTCGGGGACATCCCCGCCGCGTCCGCGGGGGCTGTTATGCTACTGCACAGAGGCCCTTACAAAATGTTTTAGGAAAATCAATAAAAAATGTTTATATCAATGCAAACTGATCTAAAAGTCCAAATGTGTGCTACAGAACTGTCCACTGCCTCAGTCACCAAAGGTGAAACTAAGCATCTGAAGTAGACAACCAGATAATTTGGATGCACATTGGCAGTACCTCTGGATGTTTATTCTCGCTGTTACTGTCATAAAATATTTTGAATGTGTGTTAGCTACTTATAATACTTTTTAAATCAACAGGTGACAGAAATCCTCTATCACTACTGAAGCTATATTTATAACGTCATATTGAATGATTATTGTGCCTATTCAGGAAACACAGTAAGGAACAGCCCTGCTCAGTTTACAACCAGGCTAAATTTGGAATATGAGATGTTCCCTTCACATTAAATAATTTAATACAATGCAAGTATAACAGTCTTTCTTCTTACTGATTACTTAGTGGTGTACTATGTGAACATATGTGCATTAATTGACATACAACGGCAACGAGCACGGAATTTTACAGCCCACTGATTCATATGAGTAATACATGATTTACTGGGGAAGGTACAAACACCCCTAACTGTAGAAAGTGTGATTTCAAACAGGGCTTCCTTAAGTGTTAACTGTTCTACAACGACAAGTTCGCTATGAAGGTCGAGTATAAACACTGGGTCATCAAAAGCAGAGGTCATTACATTTTAAGAGTCCTGTGGATGGTGTGGTGTTAGCATTATGGTATACTCGTGTTATCTCTGCTGCAGTAACTTTAAGATGACATTTTAGTGCTGTGGTCCGTCAGGAAAACTTCCATTATCATTTAGCCGTCTCAGATTTTAGACATCGCATAGAAACAAACAGTAATTAAATACAAAGTTACAAAACAAACACATTAAATACAATATCAGATATGACATCAAGATGGTGAGACTGCCCATTATGCAGTGTAAATGGAATTTTGACTGGTCTCTTCAGGAAATATGCAGAAAACTCTACCCAAATATTTTAGGCCTAGCAATCGGCACAATCAGATAGCAGTAAGTCTCATCAAGTCCATTCAGATAGAACAGATCCCTTCAGCAAGGGCTCTAAGCCAACCCATTAGCTATCCCCTTCAAAACAGCATTATGTAATTTGCCACTTAAGGACGAGCTGCACTTCGAACAGTTCCAGCAGCCAAATCTCAGGAAACCTATTTAGATGTTTATCAGCCATGCCAGACAGCTCTTGATAGACATCTTTAAGTTCTCATTTATCAGGAAACACTACCACACCAGGTGGCAGAGAACCAACTCCACTTACAACACAAGAATACGCTTCAAAACGAGCTGGATCTGTTTTGTTTTTAAAATGCAATCATTTAAGCTTATAATTCATTGACATCATCTTAGTAAGTAAACATGATGCAGCCCTCTGTGCACTGATCAAAGCATATCCTAGTTCTGCCTCCTGTACTGGGAACCTCTCACTGTAATAGATCTAGCAACCAACAAATTAGCATACATTTTAGACACAAAGTGTCTCGATACTCAAAGGCCAAGACGCAGTACACCACTTTAAACTCCTTTGGTGCTCCTCTGGAATGAAGGAAAATAATTTGACAATTGTGCAGGTGAAAGTAATAAAACATGGTCAGGGGTGACCGTGAGACTAGTTCCCAAGCCCTCTGCTGGTTCAGTGTCTTAAAACTCCCATCAATACATAGGTCCCCTACATTCTGCGACAAATTTTCACTCAAAGATTACCTCCAAAACCCGAATTTTAGAAAAAGGTAGGGAAAAAGAGGTTCAGCCGACTAATGTGTAGCTGAATTTTGCAGCAAATGTACACAATCAAGATGGGTCTGAACTTCCTCAGCTTGACTAAGTATTGCTATAGTAGAAGGATGCCAATGAAAAATCATTTTTAAAATGTTGTTTGCTTCCACAATATATTCGAAAGCACACCTGCAGAGCAACATGGGTGTTCTTATTTCTAATTATATTCAGAGAGCAAGCAATAAAACAGAAAGAAATTGAACTGTTTTAATGCCAAAACAGCATATACCCTAGAGATACCTTTGTCCAGCATGTATATAATATACTAATGTACACCCAGGACTGCAAAGGTTCTTTTGCAAAGACCTCAAATTATACTTGAGTGCCTTCTTCATATCACTGCAAATGAATTTGTCTCTTTAGGACATCCATAAGTTTATCTAAACAGCCACCTGTATCTAGTTGTGTACTCGAAACCAGTATATCCATGACATGCTACAGAAACAAATCCACAAGACAGTGATCCTTACCATCTTTACATTTTGTCTGCAGGTTGTGTATGTTGAAGCAAACATCAGAGGGGGGTTTATTCAAAGGATTGCGCCGACTCTTACAAGTTTGCCACTTTTCAACTTCTTTCACTCCCTTTGTTGGAAAAAGAAAGTAGAGTTACTTAAAAATTTCAACACAATTTAACAGTGCTTGGTGACTGCTAAAAATTTGTTTCACACTATATCCCCTCACCCTTTTGTACATAGTCGTGTCACCAGTTCCTTACCTGCAGTGAATTTCATGGCGCTAATAATTTACTTTAGATCACACCCTGCAACCTGCTACTCCGTATCCTATATATTCTTGAATTTTATTCTATTCTGTCTTCTTACACATAGGCACTTTTCTGAGAGTGCAACCTTATCTGGGAAGCTGTAAAAAAGTAAAGCCTCTCACTCTATTGTATGCGTCGTGGCCTGGACTCCAAGCTTAATAGAGAAAGATATCTAAAAGTCTGAAGCTCGTTTCATCTTTGCATCATTTCAGATCTTAGCCCAGGCATAAAGCAAAACCACAAAATGCACGTTACAGAAATCAGCAAGAGAATCCTTGCTGGCTGGCAAGGTTCCAGAGGTGGGCATCCAATATCGAAACAAATCAACTGGGCCACTTTTCAATTCCCTCAAATATAGCTGCACGGCCAGAAATCAATTTTAAACTTTTAATCCGTATTAAAAAGGTTTGTAAGTCATTTCGCCTCAGTTTACAGTAAAACATAAAAAGGCATCCTACCAACAGCTGTGTTTTAAGCAAAAGCCTAATGTGTGGATCCTGTGCAGATCTTTATGGTCAAAGAGGCCATTAGTACTTTTACTTATTACGTTTGGTCAGCAATCCCCAGTTAATTCTGTAACCTCTTTCTGGTCAAGACCCAGTGCTGAATTTGTAAAAGAATGAGGGCCGGTACCCAAAGCTCTGCTCAGAAGCCGCGGGTGAAGCAATTAAATGTCAGTGTGAAGAATACTAAAGCTGTGCAGTCCTAAGTGCACCCCATGCCTCTTTAATCCACTTCCAGAGGCTCCCTGACCCGTTCTCTCACTCTTGCAGGTTCCTGCTTTCACCCTTTGTGACTGTTTTTCTGTCTTTCTCATCATCCCTATTTTCATTTTCTACATTTTTCCCTCTCTTGCTCTCAGGAAATGTCAGATTGGGAGAAATAAAAAAACAAGTTATTTACCTGTACACTGTGGTTCTCCAGTATTGATATCTTTTATAGATTCACATGCTTGAATCTTCCCCGTCGTCATAGTGGGAGTCCCACGGTAACAGTAGAAATAGTAGTATGAAAACATCACCATAGACCTCCATAGAACAGAAAAACACGCTTAAGTAACCTTTGAACCTTATTTTACAACATCCAAAGTTTAGCGAATAAGAGCAGAGCCCTCAGAGTTCCCTTCCCCTACAGAGCCACCATACCTCAGATTTCGAGCACAAGTGTATAGGTATACAAAACTCTGAGGTAATAGGTGTGCCTAATCGGGGAGGAAGGAGGGTCGCATGTGAATCTATAAAAGATATCAATACTGGAGAACCACAGTGTACAGTTAAGTAACTTGTTTTTTCCCCAGTATTGTATCTTTTATAGATTCCCATGCTTGAATCCGACTAGTAAGCAGTTTAACCACAATAAGAGAAAAGAAAGGTGGCGGGTAGGCGAACTATCCCACCAAGACGTAAAATTGGAACATCAGAAGAACCAAAAGAAAAGAAAAAAGAAAAATATGTAAACAGTTAGTACATGCATACAGTTTTACAACCAACATGTAAGTATAAAATAACCAACCAGTATGTAAAGAACAAAGAAGGCTACAAGCCGCCTACCTTAAGCAAAGAGGCGTTGAAGTGCAGCTTGTCCAACAGCAATATCTGCCTTCTTCCAGTTATCGAGGCAGTAATGCTTCGTGAATGTGTGAGCATTTGCCCACATTGCTGCCTTGCATATGTCAGGAAGGGATGCTCCTGCAAACAGGGCGAGGAAGTCGCCACTTTCCTAGTTGCGTGAGGAGCTTGCGTTTTCGCAGGAAGCGGGCGACCAGCCTTTTCAGGACAAAAGACAATCGATGAGGTGACCCAACGAGCAATGCTGGCCCGTGTTAAGGCTTGTCCTTTCCTAGGAGCCGAGAAAGAGATCGGTAACTGAGAGAATTTACAGAAGATCTTTGTTCTTTGTAGTTAACATTTTAAACAACGTTTAATATCCAGTGAATGCAACAACCTTTCCACTGATGAGGATGGATTAGGAAAGAACGCTGGTAAGACAATCTGCTCATTGAGGTGGTAAGTTGAACGCACCTTAGGTATAAAAGAAGGGTTAGTGCGCAGGAGGACCCTGTCTGGCAAAAATTGAAGATATGGTTCTTTTATAGTGAAAGCTTGGTTTCACGGATACGTCTGGCTGACATAATGGGCAAGAGAAAAGCCAATCCAAGAAAGGAATTTCAATTCGCATTTGTGTACTGGTTCAAAAGGAGGACGCATTAGCTGCGACTGGACTGTATTTAATTGCCACAGTACTGGAGGAGTTTTAACAGGCAGAAAAGCGCTAAAGAGTCCTTTCATAAATTCTTTGATGAGTCGATTAGACCACAGGGAAGCTTGATCTGAACGCCTTCTATATCTAGAAATTGAAGCAAGATGAACCTTTATGGAAGAGTGAGAAGAGATAAGGCAGCACCTGCACCGGATATGAAGAAAAAGGATGCAATGCTTGAGAGATGCACCAAGCACAGAATCTCTTCCATTTAGCTGTGTAACATTTTAGCGTGGAAGAAGCTCGAGACTTCTGAAGTATCTAAGAACACTCCTCAGAAAGCCTCAAATCCCCAAATTCAGTGTGGTGAGGAGCCAAGCCGACAAATGAAGAGAGGGAATTTGTAGATGAACTAAATGACCTTGGTTCATGCAGAGAAGATCCTCCCTTGGAGGAAAGAGAATCGGAGTACACTCTGATAGGCGATGCAGCTCAGTGTACCAGAATTGTTTTGCCCATCCGGGAGCAATGAGAATGAGCCAACACGGCTCTTGCTTCATTTTCTGAAGTACTCGAGGAATGAGTGGAAACGGGAGAAAGGCGTAGGCGAACATCCCCGTCCAAGGAAACTGGAGGACATCTCCCCACGATTTGGACGAGGTTTCCTGCATGCGAAAAGAGGGCACATTTTGTTGAGGAACGTAGCGAACAGATCTAATGTTGGGTCGAGACGTGCACCCAGAAAAATCAGTGATTTGACTGGAATAATTGATGATTTTTCCAGATTGATGTGAAGACCTAGAGACTGGAAGAGATCCCGATAGGCTCTTGTTGGAATTTCTGCCTCTTGAAGAGTCAGAACTTTTATGAGCCAATCGTCCAGATAGGGAAACGCCTGGTGACCTGAACGTCTTAAAAAGGCCACTATCGGTGCCAAGCACTTGGTGAACTACCTGGGAGCAGATTTCAACACAAATGGAAGCACTTTGAATTGGTAATGGCGCCCTGCCACTTCGAACTTGAGATATTTTCGATGCTGAGGGTGGATGGGAATATGAAAATAGGCGTTGAGGAGATCGAGAGCAGCCAGATAATCCCCTTTTTCCATGAGAAGAGGAATCTCCTGAAGAGAGAGCATCCTGAAAGATTGTTTTTTGATGAACTTGTTCAGCTTTCTGAGGTCCATGACCTGTCTCCATTTTCCTGTTTTCTTTTTGATGAGGAAGAAGTGAGACTAAAACCCCCAATTTTGTTGGCTGAGGGGTACTTCCTCTTTGGCCTGCTTGAGAAGAAGCGATTGTATCTCCTTTTTGATATCCGGAAGGTGACGCAGCTGAACTTTACGCGGTGGAACATTTGGAGGATGCTGAATGAATTCCAGGGTGTGGCCATGCTGGAAGATGTCTAGAACCCATTTGTCTGAAGAAATGGCGCTACATTTCTGAAAGAATGTGGAAAAGACGGGATCGTGGCATGGGACTATGGTGGCAGCGGCCTGACAAACTTAATTGCCTCCTATTGGAGTCTTGCGACTTTCCAGCAGATTGCTGCCTCTTGCGTCCTGCCGGTCTCGAATAAGACTGAGCGGCGTTGGATTGAAAAGACTGGTTGTATGGCTGGTAGGCATTCTGCGGATATGGTTGGTACCGCTGTTGAAATTGCGGACGGGATAAGAACTCCCCGCACTCTACCCTGAAAGGAATGAAAGCGGCGCTGCTGGAGACTGGCTAAGGCCTTGTCCGTGTCTGCTTTTACGGATTGTAACGCCTCGTCTATGTGCTTACAAAACAAGCACTCTCCATCAAATGGCATGTCGAGAACTTTGACTTGATCCTCCGGACGAAAGGTGGTTGCTCTTAGCCATCCCTGGCGACGCAAAACCGCCGCTCCTGCCATTTGGCGAAACACAGTAGATGAAACGTCCATGGCGATTTCAATGAGCTCCAAAGATGCTCTCCCTCCTTCCAACAAAATGTCTTTAGCCTCTTTCTTTTTATTGTCTGGAAGATACTCCAACAGAGTAGAGATGTCTGACCTCAACTGTCGGCCTTAGAGGCTCTAATGGAGGTGGCCACCAATGCAGAGAACCTCTTACCAATATTGTTGAGGCGGCGCCACTCCTTGTCCGGTGCAGCTGAACACAGACGCTGGATTCTTGGTTCTTCTTTGTGCTGCCTGCATGATGGCAGAATCCGGCCTCGGATGACCAATGGGGCATGTGGGCGAGTTTTCAGGCGCCTTGTATTTTTTATCCAGTTTTGTAATTACAGCTGGAACAGAAGCAGGTGTTCTCATTAGTTTTAGCACTTCTTGCCATAGAAAATCAACTATAGGGATTGCCCTGGAAGAACGTTGGGTGCCTGGCTTAAAATTGTATAAGAAACATTCCGTTTGTTTACCCAGCATTGGCATATCAAAACATTTGGAGGCACGCTCCAGAAGATCATGAAATCTCCCAATATCTGCAGGAGGGGAATCCGCAGAGGGGAGGATAGGGGATGGGGCTATATAGTCATCCCATTCATCATGGGCGTCTGTGTCCATGTGTATTTCTCCTTTCTCGGTCTGTTGTTGTTGAGCATCTTGGGTATCCTCCATGATGACTATAGGAGGAGGGAGAACTCTTTCCCTGGTGGATTTGGGAGTGCTTTGGCCAGGGAGAACACTAGGAACCTCTTGGGGAGGTAAAGTCTGCTGAGGAGCATTTGCGTCCGGGAAACGTCTGTAATAATCGTCAATCAATTGACGGAGCTCAGATACCAGAGAATCTGGAACGTTCACCGACGGCTCCCGAAAATAATGTCGCTCCTCCTCCCTATCATCATATGGGTAACGCTCCTGGAAGGAATCCTGCCACTGCATAGCAGAAGTATGTTTCTCCGCAAAAGAATATTCCCCTGCCAGGTAAGAAGTTTGATCATTGTCCTCAATGTTCTCATCATCAGAATCTTGGCACTTCACCCTCAACTGTGATGGACTGTATGCAGGGCAAAGTAAACCTTCATCCTTTGACTCTTGGAAGTCCAAAAAGCAAACAGGGAGCAAAGGGAAAATCTTGGAAAAATCCTGAATTTGCTTGGGGTGAAGGAGGCGAATTTTTCCCTCCGTCGACGGTGTCGTCGCCGAAGTAATCATCCGCTACACCGTCGACGTGCGTGGGCGGTCTTAGTCTGCGGGGTCGTCGTCATCGGAATCGTCGATGGACCGGTGGTCGATGGTTAAATTCTCGTCGACGTCGTAGTTACCGTCTAAAGTGATCCCGCCGACGTTGCAGCCGTCGACGTCTTGACTGTCATCCCAGTAGCAGTAGTCGACGTGACTGTCGACGGTGCAGAAACCTCAGATTTGCTTGAGGAGGCTGGAATCTTCGACGATGAGGCCATTGATGGGCGAGAAGACTGGTCCCTGACAGGAGTCAGAGAAGCCGAGGCTGGAGATGAAGAAGACTTTGAAGCCTCCGCCTGAGGTTTTCTGCGGTGTTTCACCTCAGATTTGTCCTGGGACTTGGATCTCTTAGAGTCCCCATGATGGGAAGAGAAACTGTCTTCCTTTCTTTTCCTTGAGGAAGAATGGGCCTTTTCCTCAGGTTCAGACTCTGAGTCTGAAGCAGCCTTCCTCTTCTGGAGCCAGAGTATCAGCCTACCCTCTCTGTCCTTGAGGGTTTTAGCTGAAAAAGTGAAACAATATTTGCATTCCCTGGGCTTGTGGTCAGGGTAGAGGCAATATAGGCACTGCTTGTGGGGGTCTTCAGGGAACAGCCTACACTTCCCACAAGTCTTACATGGCCTAAACCGCCCTTTTTTAGGCTCTGGCACCTCAACAAGAAGGGAAGGCAAACATATACAGTCCAGAAATACCCTGAAAGTAGCAGAAGCTGGGACTGGAGGTCAAAACTTGAAGATAGAATACTGTAACTGAGCAGAGCTCAGAGAAACTCCCCATCACACGACGTGCGGTAAGAAATCTGAGGTATGGTGGCTCTGAAGGAGAAGGGAACTCTGAGGGCTCTGCTGTGATTGGCTGAACTTTGGATGTTATAAAAAAAGTTTGAAAGGTTACTTAAGTGTGTTTTTCTGGTCTATGGTGATGGTGATGTTTTAATACTGCTATTTCTAGTGATACCGTGGGACTCCCACGATGGGGAAGATTCAAGCATGTGAGTCTATAGAAGATACAATACTGGGGAAGTGCCAGTCTCCAAAAATAGGTGCCAGTGGTTCCCAAGGAGGGGGGGGGGGCGCCATGACAGATGGCATTTCTGTTTTAACTAAACATTTGTTTTTGCTGATGTTCTGCTACTGTTTGAAGCAGCTATGCTCCTTCCATCTTCCTCCCTTAAACTAGGACAGCTTTTTCTGAACAACTAACTATATACCTGATATCAGCACCATAAGCTATATAAAAGGACAAAAGAACATTGAGGAGTATTCAACCCATTCAATAGTTCAAGCCATCTCCTCCCACATTCATTGATTTTTCGTTTTATCCTGTGAATTGCCACATTGTTGATATTTCATTACATTGACTGAGATGTATCCCCTTCCTTGTCTTCTTTTATTTGAACTATCTGAAGCAAACCAACAAAAATGGAGGTTTTAAGATCAATGTCCTCCAAAGGGCCTTTCAAGCTACGGTGAGAGATATAAAAAAATTGTATAAGTAGAAAGAAAGCTTTGAGAACTGTTCTTTAATTTCTTAGGAAACATTAGTGGTGCATATGCAAACTATTTACTAACTATTTAACTTTATTAAACAAAAACAAAAATAGAAAAGATCTGTCCAGACATTAGGCTAGGCTTACAAACAGATCTACGTCTTAAGAATTTCCACTGAGCGTCTCAACTATTCATGACTTGAAAGAACAGTTTTATCCATCTGCTGTCCAACTTGTACAACAGTAATAAAGGTTATAAATTAGGAGCCACTGTAGAGCACTGGTCAGTGAGGCTGGCAGATTGTGGCAAAAATCTGATCCTACTGAATATGAAACCGAACACAGCCATCATTTATAAAAATGAATTCTAACTCCGTTATTGCCAACAGAGGCATGAATCTGGAAGAATGCGTCCTTGCTTGAGGCTGCCGAGCGCTTCAGATTACATCCTTTATCAGAGCCACATGGTAATACAAGAGGGGTGAAACCAACTGCTATGTAAAAGCAAGGCACTAGGGGGGAGGCAGAGGGCCGATGGGATGGTCTTAAATTCTAAAAGGTAGGTTGTTACATTCTAGACTCGAGGCTACCATTTACCACATTTGAAGGGGACGGCCTTGTGACACTGATACCCAAATGTGTTAAGAATTCACATACATTTGGGTATTATATGTGGTCGTATTATAAATGGTTATCAATACATTAAACAATAGAATCCTATCCAAAATTCTTGCAACAAGATTATCACCCTGTCTATGCTTACATATCCGAATCAGTGTGGTTTAATGATCAGTCGATGCACTATGTATAATCTTTTGTGTTGCACTACAATTCATAGCATAGATAACGCAAACCCCAATATTTCCAATAGGGGCAACTTATTGGGCTCACATGAATGCCATCTTTCCCTAAAAATTATTTGGGCTTAAGCTGTTATACAAATGCTAAAAAGAATTTGTGCTCTGTCAGAGTATGAAGCACTGCTGTTTTACCACCTTTGTTACGGTAGCAATGGAAGAACATATCAAATCTAACATGACCATCAATGGATTAAGAAGAGAGGAGAAAAACATGCATCTTTGTATGAATACTTTCTCCTCCTAGGTCTTAGAGCCAATTATTCATTTATTTCCCAAATGAACTAATAATTTTAGTGTTGCTTGAATGGCCATATAAACTGCGTAATCCGTACAGTGTTCAACTCAGGTGTCACCATTAGGCTTTTCTCCATCTCAATATAGAGAGGGACTACACCGTTACAAAAACTTACAACCTTCTTTCAAGGGTCGAACAATTCAGGATAAGATGCAAGGCTTAACATTTTTAATAGCATCTCTGTCACTGTTTAAAATAACCAGGGCTAGAAACAGAGGCAATCTTGGATAATAAATGATACATGGTATGTAACTCAAGATAGAACTAAGTGTTAATAAAAAAAGAACGCCTTAAAAACATTACTATTACAAAGCAATTTGTAAAAATAGTTAATGTCAAATGGAAAAAAAGAATGTACATCACTGGCTTGTAGTAGACATTGCACTTTAAATTCTAAGACCCATTAATTCACAAGATGTGAGAACAGAACTAAGCGAAGGGGGCCAGAAAGTGACAAAACAATAGAAAGAACAAAGAAAGATATGTAACCCCAAACTGTATGCCACCCACCAGGGCTGACACCTGACAGCTCTATGTGCCCAACTACATAACAGTCAACCTCAAGTATTTTCTCTCATCTAACAAGAACAATTGGACCTGATCAAAAAGGGCACTCAATTCTTTTATCCTTCTGAGTGGGAATGGGAATTCATTTTCTACCCGAACAACAACCCTTCATATTTGTAAGGTATTGTCCCTACTCATACTGGCCCTGTATTTTCACTTGCCAAAGCAAACCTTCAAATTAACAGTCACTGTTTACAGAAAAATACCCTCCACTTCAACAGGTGTATCTAAAACACAAAAATTGTGAACAGAAATGTGAAAAATTGTGAGAAAGCGAGATAGCACCTCACGTGCGCAACACCACAGGAGCTTTACTGGTTAATAATCACCAGTTGTGCCCACGTTTTTCATCATCGGTTGCTATCTCGAAAAACAATATATATACATTAGTGTCCAGAAAACCAGTGAAAAATAAGTGCGTCTATTGACCACACCAACTAGACCCCGTGAAGTTAAAATTGAAATAGACCCCACAGTCATCTAGCAACCACTTTATTCTCGACTCGTGGGCCTATTCAAAAATAAAAACCAAACTGCATGTTTGCAGACCATTTACTGATGGGTCTCATCTAGACAAAAGGTGTCAGAATGGAGATCGGTGCCACTTAAGTAGAGGAGACTTAGCACTAATTGGGTTTTAGTCAACACAAGATGCATAGCTGTACGCTTATGCCCATCACCCTTATCCCAAATGAGTGCCTATTTCAAAGAAGACTTACAAACTAGTGTCAGCTTGCATGAATGTAAAGATGGTCTCAAGTACAGTCGGTCTAATCTGCATCTCAGCCATTGAAGAAGCCATTAGTGAAAAGTAATGTACACAACTTAGTGGCCCCTAACGAAAACACCAATGAGCAGATACCACTGAAAAGCAAGTAAAGCAGTCTTAACTCAGATGGTGTGCCATGCAGGTTTTTTGAAGGGGGTAGCAATTTCAGGACTAAAGCAAGAATGGCTCTAATGTTGCCAATGAAACCCCTAAACTCTGACTCTTCGGCCAAAGCGGTCATAACTAAAAGGCTGTTTTCAGATTAACAGCTTGTCAGGAGTTCCAATGGCTAAAGGCTTGAAAAGTGCCAACATAAGTAGAACAACATTTAAAATTCACGTGCATAGGGTAATAACAGCTAAAAGAAAGGCTGTAAAAGGAAGTTAAGCCAGCACCTGACTGCTTCACTGACAATCTCTTTTACAATTGTGCTCAGGTAACTTTTCAATATAATAAATATAACGCTTATGCCTATCAGCTATTGTAGAAAAAAACAAAATGTCATTCAGGGTTCGATAACAAAGCCTTCTTGCATTTTGTGGCTGCATGCATGACAGCTCTGTCAGAAGACTTAGGAACTCAAGATTCAGTATCTGTAATTAAGAGGAGATCCACGCCCTCCTCCACTAGATGATCTCTCTCTTTTTGGTTAGATACAGGATCCTACAATTGACTGAGGGTGAATGTTCAAGAGCCACACTAAAACAGTTGCTAAAACAATTAAGCCATCTTGAAATTGAAGCTGCACCTAAAGAAGTCCAGATCCTTGTGATGTCTGGGCAGGGAAAAAGTGTAAAGCAGCAACTCTGTCTATTTCAGTAGAAGGACATTCTTTAACAAAACAATCATAGCTCGGCAAAAGATAAACATCAAGGTTACACAGTTCGGAAGGCCAGCAAACAAACTGGCCTAATGATGCTTTCAAGCCCATAAGAAACCACCTAAAATCTCACTTCTTGCAGAGAAAGATGGAGAAAGCCGACTGCCTTGCTCACCATTTTTCATTCAGGCCAGCTGAAGTGATATGGGAGAACAATCCTATAGGAATACCTTCAACAGGGACAAGTCACCAAATGCAGGAACCCCTGGCTTAATCAGGCAGGCTATTGTGATGGCACTTTTGATGCATTCCAGAACCACTTTCTCCTGGACAAGCTGAAGAAACTACGTAATCATGTAGTAAAATATCTTATTTTGACCAAAAACGATGTTTCAAGAAACTGGGGCTCAATTGTTAGTGATGGAGACCAGCACGTCTAGAGATACAAGTCGGAATATCTCTGTTAGTAACCAGTACGAGATATAAAAGGAACCATTTTCTGAAGCGGTATTACAAAGTTGATCATTCGATGATTGGCAGCATCTCTGGGTGTTGTTCCAGAACTTCATAACTTCCTCTCACATCAGATCAAAGGTGCTAACGAGGGCCCAGCAAATGCAGCTGAGCCAGATTAACTTCAGACCATTCGCTCTGTTTTGCTTTAATTTAATGAATAATCAACCAAATATTTTAAATGTAATTATCTTAATGCTGTGCAGTGTTGGGATCACTGTCCTCAAAGACGTTAATATATTCATTCTAAAACACGTACCAAAAACTTTCAGGGAGCCAGAACCTGACCTTGGTCAAATTCTAAGAAAAACATGCCACCAAACGCACTGCTCCTCTAGGGGTAAGATTGAAATATGTAGTCTGCGGAGTGTTCTCTTACCTTAAAATTACTTTGATCACATTGTGAAACAGGAAGTTAGGAGGTCACAGGTAAAAGTCAATCCAAAGACACACCAGTCCCCAGTGAACAGCCAGCAGCTCAATAATGGGTAGTTCTTGGTGACTGCAAGCTATTCTCCCAAGCAAAGGCTTACTTTAACAGTAATTTTATCCTCATTGACTCTAAAGAAGGTTTCCACATCAAAGGTCGGATCAAGGCATTTTAACTATCTGTAATCGTCACTGTAATTACAACATGTATAGCACCAAGGCAGTTGCTTAAGTCTTCACTAGTGCACAAACATGAAATTCATAACTTGCCTACCCTACCAAATGCATTGCTGACACTTGATGTGACAGATGACACTACAAACTACATCGATGAGCCAGAGGAAACCCAGGAACTCCTAGTCCTCACCAATACACCAGGAAATGCAGACAATGGAAGCAGCAACCAAAGAAATCTAGATAAATCGCAGGGATGGTGACCACTGATAGCAAAAGAGTGTCGTAAAGATGGCAGTGTGTGGCAGAGGGCAGAGAGGGAGACATGCCCAGCCACTTCTGAAGACAACTGATGCCCAGCAGAGGGATCTTCCAGCCGTTCAAGAGATGCTAATAAACTTTGGTTCTTAAGAGACATTTTATGGTAACAGCACCTTGGACTTCCATACCTCGATGGCTGTTTACACAAGATGACTAGTGGATGAAACCACGTGCCTCTCATCATAGGACTTGCAATGATCCTACAATAAAAGCAACTCTTAATAAAAGCCCTCCACCCCCTTATGGAGGCCACTCTTCACAGGGGGGCCCGGCTGGGGTCTCATCTAGTGTGGGTAACCGCATGCCGCCCAAACACCCAAATCGTATTACGGTGTGAAAGAGGACCCTTCATGTCTCAGTTTTTTAATTACTTGTTTACTCTTACTGGTCATCTCAAATTTATAGTTAATACTGTGCAGGCTAATGGAAAAGGATTGAGTGAGGTGTGATCTAGGGGTCAAACATTCACTACCTTTAACCTTGGGTTGTAAAGGCTCAGACCAGGAAAGTTGGGCTGGCCGTTTCCAAGAGCCGAGTGGGGTGTTGGGACACTGCATCCATGTCTTATAGAGTTAGCACCTCATACTGCAATGGCAGATGACCTGCAACTAGTTTTCCTCAATGTCCAGGGCCTGAAAACTCCAGTTAAATGCTGTAAATTTTAAAATGGCTCAATAACAAAGACTTTTGGGCGGACTTGTTACAGGAGACACATCTACTGCATTGTGATGTGGGTAGACTTATATCTTACTGGATTTCCGGTACAATGTCAATCATACTCTACTGAAAAAACAGGGGGGGGGTGTATCTATCTTGTTATGGAAGGATCTAACATTCAGATTAGAAGCAGTGACTGAGAAAGCAACAGTTAAGGATGGTAGGAATTTGAGGTAAATTTCAGAACCAGGACAACACTATCATGAGAGTTTTGGCCAAATGAGAATAGAAGGTAGCTTTTCATCGAGTTGTTCCCCAAACTGGAGAGCTTAACTCTTGGTTACCTGGTAGTGGGTGGAGACTTTAATGCAGTACTTGACCACTTAGTTGACTGGCGTAGGTGGCAGGATGGACGACCTAGAGAATAGGACTGAAGTCCTAGGATAGAACCCCACGTGGAAAGTAGAGGGACTATTCCTTTAATTCTAGAGTCCATAAGATGTATTGTAGGATTGATTTCTTTTTGGTTAGTAGACAAATATGTGAAACTGTGTTAAACACATCGACAGGCCCAAGAGTGCCATTGGACTACTCTTCCGTCACCCTGATATTGGGGCTCCTGACTTCAAAACCTTGAGACCTCAGGACATAGCGCCTTAACAAAGTCGTGCTCAGAGACATTACCCTTTGGAACAAGACAGCAGAATCCCTACGTCATTATTTTGAAGAGACTGTCACAGATGAGTTTCAGCTGGAAACTTTATGGAATGCAGCTTAGGCAGTGTTACATGGCTAACTAATTTCTCATGTCTCGTCCTATCAGAAGCGCAATAGAGCCCAGAAGCATGAGCTGGAGTCTCAGGTTATCTTTCTAGAACAGCAATATAAATTGAACACATCACCTTGAACACACATACATCCCCAACTAAAGCGAGAGGGAAACTAGAACACATTCTGATAGGTGAAACCGCTAGAAAGATGCTGTACACAGCCCAGAATTCTACACTACGGGCAGCAGGCCGATAGGCTTTTGGCCTATAAGTTACAAATGGTCCAAACCTGCAACTATATTCACACAATCAGCAATACTGGTGTAACAGAGTTGCACTTGACACATAAATTACAGACATTCTATGATTACTACTCCACTTTCTATCTCTGCCAAGTGATGAACCTTCGGTGCCAGGATGAGAGCTATTTGCCCCCAGAATTATCCCAGGAAATGTCAACCTCACTGCCTTCAGAGGTGAAGCTGGCAATTCAGGGTATGCTTAAGGCTCCAAGACAAGAAGGCTCATGAATGATATTCTACAGAGCATTCCAGGATGTTTTGGCCGACCAAACTACATGGGAGAAACCATAAAGACGTCAAACATCACAGTCATTTTTACACCCAATAAAAATAACAAGCTCTGGAATTCATACTGCCCCATTGGTCTCCTCAACAATGATGTGAACATTTTCACCAAGATCCTGGTCACTAGACTGTAACAAATATGAACGGCACTGATCTCTGGGCTGCAGGCGGGGTTTGTGCTTGGCGATAACACATGCCTGCAATAAATCTGATGCACCTGGAGAAGAGTAAAAAAAACACTGTTAGCCCTTCTCTCACTCTATGCGGTAAAGGCCTTCAATAGGGTAGATAAGGGATTTATTTTTAAAGTCCTGTCTAAAACATCTTTAGGCCCAATCATGACATCCTATATTTTAGACAATTTCAAGCAGCTATGTGCACGTATCAAGATCAATGGCAAGCTATGACAGTGATTCTCACTATCCAGGGGCACAGAACAGTGGTGTGCTTTGTAGCTTCTTGCCTTCACGCTAATGATGAAGCTGCTGATACAAAGAATAAATGTAAACCACTTAATTAAGGACCTCACAACTGGGGCTGGTACATGTAAGGTAGTTCTCTTTGCAGACAACATTTTATGCTCTTTAACCGAAACCATCTATCTCTGTATTAGCACTGAACGCGGAAATAGAACGGTTTTCCGAGGCGTCAGGATTCAAAACAAACTTTTCTAAATCATAAGGGATGGTGTTGTCGACACTGCCCACGCTGCATGCCTTTATCTATTAGTGGACGGCTTCCAAGACATGGAGGGCCCATTGAAATATCTAGATGTCCAGACACCCAACTATTTTTCGTCTCTATATATGTATAATGTCCTGCGTGGTTTGCGCGATCCTTGGTCGGAGAGAGGTGGCGGTCGAAGATGCAGGTCTTCAGCTATTTCCTGAACTCCCTCAGAGATGGGGGTGTAAGCAGGTGGAGGGGGAGGTCGTTCCAGTATTTGGTGGCGAGGTAGGAGAAGGCGCGGCCACCGCATTGGCTGCGACAGATGTGAGGGATGTGGACTGGGGCGAGGATGGTGGAGCTCTCTGGTCGGTTGGTAGAAGGTCAGGCGGTTGCTGATGTAGGTGGGACAGGTTTTGTGGAGGGCATTATAGGTGTGAATGAGGTGCCTGAAGAGGCATCTCTTCTGCACGGGGAGCCAGTGGAGGGCTCTGAGGTGAGGAGTGATTCTGGTTCTTCTAGGAAGGTTATGAATTAGTCTTACCATTGAGTTCTGGATGGTTTGGAGGCGGTTGAGGAGCTGTTTGGTGGTTCCGGCGTAGAGGGCATTGCCGTAGTTGAGTAGGCTGGAGATGAGGGCCTGGGTTACTGTCTTCCTGGTCAAGGTAGGGATCCACCGGAAGCTCTTGTGGAGGGTATGAAAGAAAGCGGAGGAAACGGTGTTGATCTGTTTCATGGTGAGCTTGGTGTCCAGGATGATGCAGAAGGTTGCATGTGTGATCCGTGGGGGGGGAGGGGGCAGGGGGGGGTCTTGGAGGGGGGGAGGGGGGGAGAAGTGGGCCGAGTACGGAGGACCACCAGGTGTCATCCCAAGGGGAGGACTTGTTTCTGAAAATGATGATCTCGGTCTTGTCTCAGATGAGTCTTAGGAAGTTGGTTTTCATCCAAGTGGAGATGTTGGTCATGGTGGTTTGGAAGTGGAGTCTTGCAGTGTGCAGTGTCTGGGTCTTCTGTGAAGGATAGGACGACCTGGGTTTTGTCAGCGTAGGAGACGATGTTGAGTCCGTGGGTGCAGGCGATGTTGGGCAGAGGTGTCATGTAGGTGTTGAAGAGGGTAGGTTTGAGGGAAGAGACCTGAGGGACGCAGCATACAATGTCTTTGGGCGCGGAGGTGAAGGGTGGGAGGTGGATGCTCTGGGTTTGTCCGGAGTGGAAGGAGGCGATCCAGTCGACAGCCTTGCCCTGGATGCCTATGTGGTGGAATCTGGTGATGAGGGTGTGGTGGGAGACCGTGTCGAAGGCTGCAGCTGTGTCAGTGGCTGCAAATGGTGAATGAGAGGGTGCATGAGTGGCTGAATGGGTGACTAAGCAGGTACATGAGTGTCTGTAATGTGCCAGAATGAATCCTGCCCTGACTATCCAGGAAGAGGCCAGCATTTTGTGCAACACCTCTATGCAACTGGAGTACTTTCTATCGGCTAATTAGTAAGTGCTATCTCGTTGGGTAAATGTATAGTGCACCTCCTACACTACAACTGCGTAGGGAACGCAGAAGAAATGTCTCCCCCTGACCTTCTGTGTCTGTAACTGGGCTATTTCATCAAGCGTTTTCATCAGATATCTTTAGAAAGTGGAACTGCAGAGAAAACACACTTGGATGATTTGTACTTTGCAAAAGTAAGTGCTTCTTTGTTTGGGGGAGATCCGATTGTATTCCTAGACATGAGTAACGCGTTTCCAAAATGGGTGGGAAAAGCGGTGGGGGTTCTTTTAGTAAGCTGTCCATCATCCTGGGAAAAAGGTAGAAAGATGTTGCATACCGCTAATGTGTATGGGGCGGGCTTGTTGGCAAGTTTACATACTTGTAGTTTGCAAAAGTTTAGAACACGATCTCTGGTCTCAGCAGCAGATGACGAGAAAGAACCCCATTGTCACAAACACTATATGAGATTTTGCGCACTAGAAAAGAAAGGATGCAAACACCTCTATCAAGGATTATCAATAACTTTTCACAATGAGAATGCAGAAAAAACATGCTTGCTTTGCCTTGGCCATGCCCACGAAGTTAGCATGATTAGTACTTTACAAAATTGAAGCTTCAACGTAGGAACCTGTGCGCTCCCTGGGGACCCCATCACCCAGGGCCCAGCCTTTTATTTTTTTAATAGGGGAGGGATGCCATGCGGCCCCCCCTCCCCAGGCCGATATTGGTCCCGGGGAACCCATCTCCCGGCATTTACATTATGGTTTTTTTAATAGGGGAGAGGGTCCGCGCGGCTCCCCCTTCCCCAGCTGATTTTCGCACTGGGGAGCACATTCCCCGGGGTCCGGCCTTTTTTCAATGAGGTAGGGGGGACCATGCAACCCCCCCCACTCAGGGCCGATTTCGGTCCCCGGGACCCCATCCCCTAGGGCCAGGCTATGCTTTTCTGGGTGCACCCAGGGCACCCAGTCTGCACTGGGACCGCGGGGAGAGACTCAAGGCCCCCGCAATCCCTGCCTGCTCCCCGCCTCCTGCGGGAGCTAGCATTGCTTTCATACACTGGGAGCTGCTAAACATGTAGCTCCCCGTGTGTGAAAGCAATTTGTCAGTTTCCGTGCTCGCTTGACAGCAGGCATGGAAACAGACAAATGCTCGGTTTCCAGCTAGCGAGAGCATTTGCACTGCTCTCGCTTGCTGGAAGTGGAGTGTTTGCTGTGGCTTGGTGGGAGAAGTTAAATCTTCCTCTAAGCCGCAGCAAACAGCTATGTCCCGGTAATGGGGCACCCCGGGACATAGCAGGAGCAGGCCCTGGAAGGTAGCAGTCCCCAGGGCTATCTATGACTCCAGGAGGGGCGGCGGCATGGACGCCCTCTATTGCAGTACACAGCCCAGGGAGGTGTCGGTCCCTGGGGCTGCGAGGGTACCCCACAGGTCCCCCGCATTAATGTCATGTTTAGCCCCGGTGAGGTGGCCTGCCTGCATACATCTTGTAAAGTGTCCCGGGAAGGTGGGGGTTCCCAGGACTGCGGGTGGGCTGCACAGGCCCCCCCCCTCATTCTTTTTAAAACATTTGCCCCGGGGAGGTGCCGGTCCCAGGGGGCACCCCTGCATACAAAATAAGCAATGCCTCAGCGAGGTGGTGATCCTCTGGGCTTTGCTGTGTTTTTTTATTGTTTTTTTAATGCTTTTTTGCCTGTCGGGGTCGCTCTGGGACCCCAGGACCAACTTTATGGGGTCAGGGTATTCCTACCTTGCCCCCATTTCTTTTATTTAACTTTTTTTTGGGGCCTCGACTTAAGCAGAGTCCCAAGATGGCTGTCAACACTTCCTGGTTGTAGTGTTCACAGTCAATCAGATCTCTGCATTTCCCTGCACGAGCTCATCATTTTTCACAATTAATTGCGTAAGATCCGCGGCCACAGATATCAATAACTGGATTATCTTAAACTGCTAAACAACTACTGAAGGGATTTACACCAAATAAGAAAAAGCTAGTTTTCTGCCAAATTTGGTGCAATTCCGTCCAGCAGTTCGGGCCTGTAGTCGTGTTCAAAGGTCTAATGGGAATTTACATGGAAAAACGCACTTTTTTTTAACAACTCTTTTTCTCAGCCTCCCACTTGACGGATCACCACAAAACTTCCCATGCACAAGACTATCTATGACACTTTTTTGGGGAAATTTCGTGAAGATTCGTCAAACGGCGCCAAAGATATAGACAAGTCAAAAATAGCTTTTTCTATGGAAACATGGTCCTAACTATAACTACGTACTGGCGAATATATATACATATATATACATACATATACATATATATATACATATACATACATATATATATATATATATATATATACACACACATATATTATCTACTGGCGGTCGCCAGTAGATAGTTATAGTTAGGACCTATTTTCCATAGGAAATCCGCGACATTCTATTTGAAATAACTCTCTTGCCGGTTGACGTATCTTCGCGAAATTTTCAAACTTTATGGCCCGCTCCGGTCCGCTCCTACCCTGAAAGTCTCGGGGTGATTCGTCAAGCGGGGGCCGAGAAAAAAGGGGGGTCCCAAAACGTGTTTTCCCCATTCATTTTTCCAAAGGAAACTTTAGACACGGTTACAGCTCGAACTGCTGAACGGAATTACACCAAATTTGGCAAAGAGGTAGTTCTTGGTTCAGAAAGAACCCTTTTTGTTAAATGGTGTAAATCCGTTCAGTAGTTCCTGAGAAAATCAAAATGAAAATCACATATATATCTATGGCCGCGTCGGATTCGCGCACCCTCCCGATCACGAGCTGCATGCTAATTGGCTGTCAACACTCCAAATCAGGAAGTGTTGGCAGCCATTTTGTCCCTCGGTAGAACCGAGGGACAGAAACAAGTGCGCAAAGCGCAACAAGGGGGCAGGGTAGAAACACCCTGTCCCCCTACGTCTGCTCAGGGGGTCCCACAAGGACCCCCTGGGCAGAAAAAAAGCATTTTTAAAATTTTTTTTTTTTTTTTTGTTTTTTTTTTAAATCGGCAGGATGCGCTCAGGGTACGCGGATCCTGCCGAAAAAAAAAAAAAAACGAAGCGCGGTCTCCCGCGCTTCGATGCAAATTTGCCCCCGGGTGGCCCAAGTCCCGGGGGCATGCGGGGGGGTGAGTTTATTGTTTATATGGGGGGCCTCTAAGGCCCCCAAGCCCCGGGGACCGCCACCCCCGGGGCTTAATAAAAAATGGTGCGGGAGGGCTCTCCTGCCCTCCCGCAGCCCCGGGGACTGCCACCCCCGGGGCTTTGTTTTTATATTTTAAATAACGTGTGGGGGCTCCAGCCCCACACGCCCGGGGACCACCACCTCCCCGGGGCACATAGAAAATAAATGTGGGGGTCCGTTACGGACCCCAGAGCCCCGGGGACCACCACCTCCCCGGGGCTGTGCAATTCAAGGGAGGGGGGCCGCGTGGCCCCCCTCCTGGAGCCCTTGATGGCCCTGGGGACCGCCACCCCCAGGGCCGGCTCCTGCAGTGTCCCGGGGTGCCTACCCCCGGGACACTGTAGTTTGCTATGACAGGACGGGAGCCTCGCGGCTCCCGTCCTGTCATAGCAAACTGCTTTGGATATTGGAAGAGAGAGCAGGGAAACTTTCAGTGAATTTCAAAGGTTTTTTAAATGCAAATTTCTAACTATAACGTGTCTGAAACCTATGGTTTTTTCAGTGAAAATATATATATATATATATATATATATATATATATATATATATATATATATATATATATATATATAGCTGAAAAGCTCCTCTCTCTCTCTATATATATATATGTGATCAAGCCTCGAGGAAGGCGAAACGCGTAATGGCGACAGAGGAATAAAGATACCTTGAAGCACAATTTCCTGGGTCCGTGTCCGGTCCGTTTCTGGAGATATCCATAGGAAAGCAGCGGAGTGCATGGGATATATATATATATTCTTAGTACTTTACTGCAATCGTTTTAATGCACAGTCACTTTACTTATAGAATAATCGCCTGTGAATTAAACACATATGAGATCTATGTTGCTTACCAACAGCAATTCATACTGTTTTAACTTTGGGTACTCCTCTGGGTTTGTAAAGAATAATGGAAAATGTCATCAACACCAAATGGACATACAGATAGTTTATCCATATATTCTCTTTTTCTTGGAGATTTTGTATGAAAAGACAAATGCACTGACATATTGGGTTGAAATCTAAAATGTACTTTACTTGATATAGTAGATAAATTGCTACCCATAATGCACATGTGCACTAGTCACTTTATAACACTATCTCTATGCACTTTAATTTGTATATCCTAAATTAGCAGTTTTCTTTTCGTTGTTGATTTATCTTCCGAGAGTCCAATAATGAAGGTAATAGTGACACTCATGTTGACTTTACCCATTGCATTGATTAGGATTGATTGACATCCTTAGAAATGTTTTTGAATTATTGTTTGGTAACACGTAATGTTCGCACCTGCACTTTCTGACACTTGAAGGCACTTGATGTGCTTTACAAGAGATACGTGGAAAAAAACAAAAACTGAAAAAAACAAATGTATTGTATGACAAAAAACTTTATTGTGCTTCACAACTGATATGGTAAAATGGTTGACCAAATTTGCCACCATTTGTACATGGGGATAAACAGTCTAGTTGCTGAATAGCAGGAAAAAGCGATGAGGGATCAAGCACTTGAGCACTTTAAGAGACGTTCTAGACTAAAGGACTCTATGGTCCAGTAGAAGGCTGGGAAGCCGAATCGCGTAGACTGTCCTCTTTTTCTTTTGTTTTGCACTATGGTGTGCCAATAACACTTTTAAAAGTTACCTCTGGTTGTGGTGCTGTGGACTCTCTCGCCATGGAGGAAGAGCCAAGGATTTTATATATATATATATATATATATATATATATATATAACCTACTGTAGGTCGCTAGTAGGTAGTTATAGTTAGGACCTTGTTTCTATTCAAAAAGCGTTTTTTCTTTTGCCAATATCTTTGGCGCCGTTTGACGAATCTTCGCGGAAAATTTTCAAACTACTGGTTCACCAGTCTCAGGTCAGCTCCTGTCTTAAAAGTTTCGGGGTGATTCTTCTAGGGGGGGGGGTCCCAAAACGCGTTTCCCCATGTTAATTTCAATAGGAATTTTGGAACAGGCTACCGCCCGAACTGCTGAACGGAATTACACCAAATTTGGCAAAAAAAGGTAGCTCTTGGTTCAGAAAGCGCCCTTTTTTTTAAATGGTGTAAATCCGTTCAGTAGTTCTTGAGAAATTCAAAAAATAAAAATATCGATATCTGAGCACCGAGGAGGATTCGCGAACCCTCCCGAGCACAAGCTAAAACCGAGTCAAAAGAAATCAGTTAAAAAAAGGATAGAAAACAAGAAAAGGGGGCACGGTAGAAACACCCTGACCCCTAGGCCTGCTCAGGGTGTCCCACAAGGACCCCAGGGCCAAAAAAGCATTCTTTGAAGAAAAAAAATAATCCGACACAAGTGGACTATATCCCCCGAGCAGCAGTGCGCCAGGAGGCGCATTTGCAGAGTTGTGTAAAAAGGGGGTGTGGCCTTGGACCACTCACAACAATCCAGCTGTGTGGGGCTTACTGGAGGTACCTGGTGGGCTAGCGTGCCCCCATGGACCCTCAGGAGGCAAGGGGACCTCATCCCCCAACCAAGAGCGCGCCAGGAGGCGCGTTTGCAGAGTGGTGGAGAAAGGGGGCGTGGCCTGTGTCCACCTCTCAGCAATCCGTGTGTGGGGCTTACTGGAGGTAAGAGGTAGGCTAGTTGGCCCCAAAGGACCCCCAGCAGCGAAGGTGACTTCAATCCCCATCCAAGAACGCCCCAGGGAGCGCGTTTGCAGAGTGGTGGGCAAAGGGGCGTGGCCTGCTATGAGAATTTAGCAATCCTGCTGTGTGGGGACTTACTGGAGGTAATAGGAGGGGTAGTTGGCCCCAAGGATGTCCTTGGGGGCCAACTACCCTCTTACCTCCAGTAAGTCCCACACAGTGGGATTGCTAAAACTTCTTCGGAGGCCACGGCCCCTTTCTCCACCACTCTGCAAACGCACCTCCTGGCAGACTACGGGATGGGGGATAAAGTCCACTTTACTCCTGAGGGACTTTGGGGGACAAGAAGCCCTCCTGGTACCTCCTGTAAGTCCTACGCAGTGGAATTCCTGAGCGCTTGTTGGAGGCCCTCACCCTTTCTCCACCACGCTGAAAAAGCGACTACTAGTTAAAGAAGCATTTGCAATGTAATAGGTTTCGCATTTGCGAGAGTTAGAGCTATTGGCTTTGTAAATGTAAAAGTTTTTTCCTAATGTTTTTTGGTGTAGAGTGAATGTACGTTGTGTGTAGTGGAATTATGTGGTATGTTGTGCAGTGAAATTATGTGAATAGAAAATATGTGGTATTTAGTGTATAGGAATTATGTGGAGTGGGATTATGTGTTGTGGAGAGTAATTATGTGGTATTGTAGTCTGTGTTGTGGAGTGGTAACCGCAGGTTTAGTCTTCCTCATTTCCATAGAAGCTAAACTATAAACTCAATGAGACACAAAAAAGAAGGAACCACTGAGGAGCACTTCTGGACCTAGTCGGAGGTATGAGCAGGGCCACTGGAATTATGAGACTGTTTGGCTGCACCAATTTTCACATAATTAAACATTTTCCGCATTTGCCAAATATTTCATCATCTGCTGCCTAATCTGCAGATTTGAACAAAAAAAGCCTTCTTTCTAGCACAAACGGCTCAAATGTTCCCAAAAATGCAGCATCACGTGTTACAGCGTGGTGGAAGGCCCTTTGCAAAGCTGGAATGGTCACTTGTTACTTATTGCAAAATGTGGGTGTTAAACTGGTACTAATGGTGCACAAACCTCTTCTTTCTGTGCCTCTCGCCTCTTTCTGCATTTCTCTTACTTCTTTTTGCACCTTTCTTCCTCTTTCTGCAACTCACTGTCTTCTTTCTGCACCTCACTTGCCTCTTACAGCACCTCTGTTGCTTTTTCCTGCTGATCTCTTGCCTCTTTCTGCACCTCTCTTGCCTCTTTCTGCACCTCTGTTGGTTCTTTCTTCACTGCTCTTGCTTCTTTTTGCACCTCTGTTGCAAATTTCTGTATCCCGCTTACCTCTTTCTGTACCCCTCTTCCCTCTTTCTGCATCTCTCTTGCCTCTGTCTGCACACCTGTTCCCTCTTTCTGTACCTCTTTTGCCTGTTTCTGCAACTCTCTTGCCTCTTTCTGCAGTTCTCTTTGCTTCTTTCTGCGCCCTTCTTCCTTTTTCTGCACATCTCTTGACTCTTTCTGCACCTCTCTTGCCTCATTCTGCACATCTCTTGGTTCTTTCTGCACTGCTCTTGCCTCTTTGTGCACCTCTTTTGGTTCTTTCTGCACTACTCTTGCTTCTTTCTGCACTACTCTTGCTTCTTTCTGCACCTCACTTGCCTCTTTCTGCACCTCTGTTGCATCTTTCAGCAATTCTCTTTCCTGTTTCTGCTCCTCTCTTGCCTCTTTCTGCTCCTCTCTTGCCTCTTTCTGCTCCTCTCTTGCCTCTTTCTGCACCTCACTTGCCTCTTTCTGCACCTCACTTGCCTCTTTCTGCACCCCTCTTGCCTCTTTCTGCACCCCTCTTGCCTCTTTCTGCACCCCTCTTGCCTCTTTCTGCACCCCTCTTGCGTCTTTCTGCACCCCTCTTGCCTCTTTCTGCACCTCTTGCCTCTTTCTGTACCTCTGTTGCTTCTTTCTGCTCTTCTCTCGCACTTTCTGCACCCTTCGCGCCTTTCAGCACCTCTGTTGCTTCTTTCTGCACTGCTCTTGCTTCTTTCTGCACCTCTGTTGCCTCTTTCTGCACCTCACTTGCTTCTTTCTGCACCCCTCTTCCCTCTTTCTGCACCTCTCGCCTCTTTCTGCACCCCTCTTCCCTCTTTCTGCTCCTTTCCTGCCTGTTTCTGCACTTCTCTTGCCTCTTTCTGCACCCATCCTGCCTTTCTGTATCCCTCGTCTCTTTGTGCACCTCTCCTACCTATTTCTGCACCCCTCTTGCCTCTTTTTGCACCTCTGTTGATTCTTTCTGCATTGCTCTTGCTTCTTTCTGCTCCTCCTTTGCAAATTTCTGCATCCCTCATGCCTCTTTCTGCACCCCTCTTCCCTATTTCTCCACCTCTCTTGCTTCTTTCTGCACTTCTCTTGCTTCTTTCTGCACTGCTCTTGCTTCTTTCTGCACTGCTCTTGCTTATTTCTGCACTGCTCTTGCTTATTTCTGCGCCTCTCTTGCAAATTTCTGTATCCCTCTTACCGCACCCCTGTTCCCTCTTTCTGTACCTTTCTTGCCTGTTTCTGCACCTCTCTTGCCTGTTTCGGCACCTCTGTTGCTTCTTTCTGCACTTGTCTTGCTGCTTTCTGCACCCCTGTTCCCTCTTTCTGTACCTTTCTTGCCTGTTTCTGCACCTCTCTTGCCTCTTTCTGCACCTCTTTTGCTTCTTTCTGCACTTTTCTTGCCTCTTTCTGTACCCCTCTTGCCTCTTTCTGCACCTCTGTTGGTTCTTTCTGCACTGCTCTTGCTTCTTTTTGCACCTCTGTTGCAAATTTCTACATCCCTCTTGCCTCTTTCTTCACCTCTCTTGCCTATGTCTGCACACCAGTTCCCTCTTTCTGCACCCCTTTTGCCTGTTTCTGCAACTCTCTTGCCTCTTTCTGCAGTTCTCTTGCCTCCTTCTGCACCCCACTTGCGTCTTTCTGCACTTCTCTTGCTTCTTTCTGCACCCTTCTTCCTTTTTCTGCACATCTCTTGCCTCTTTCTGCACCTCTTGCCTCATTCTTTACATCTTAGTTCTTTCTGCACTGCTCTTGCCTCTTTCTGCACTGCTCCTGCTTCTTTGTGCACCTCTTTTGCTTCTTTCTGCACTTCTCTCTCCTCTTTGTGCACCTCTGTTGCTTCTTTCTGCACCTCTGTTGCTTCTTTCTGCACCTCTGTTGCTTCTTTCTGCACCCCTGTTGTCTCTTTCTGCACCCCTCTTCCCTCTTTCTGCACTTCTCTTGCTTCTCTCTGCACCTCTCTTGGTTCTTTCTGCACCTCTCTTGCTTCTTTCTGCACTTCTCTTGCTTCTTTCTGCACCCTTCTTCCCTTTTTTTGCATCCCTCTTGCCTCTTTCTGCTGTTCTCTTGCCATTTTCTGCACCTCTCTTGCCTCTTTCTGAACCTCACTTGCCTCTTTCTGCACTTCTCCTGCTTCTTTCCACACCTCTGCCTATTTCAGCAATTCTCTGCCTCTTTCTGCACTTCACTTGCTTGTTTCTGCACCGCTCTTGCCTCTTTCTGCACCGCTCTTGCCTCTTTCTGCACCGCTCTTGCCTCTTTCTGCACCGCTCTTGCCTCTTTCTGCACCGCTCTTGCCTCTTCCTGCACCGCTCTTGCCTCTTCCTGCACCGCTCTTGCCTCTTTCTGCATCGCTCTTGCCTCTTTCTGCACCTCTCTTGCCTCTTTCTGCATCTCTCTTGCTTCTTTCTGCACCCCTCTCCCCTCTTTCTGCTCCCCTGTTCCCTCTTTCTGCACCCCTGTTCCCTCTTTCTGCACCCCTGTTCCCTCTTTCTGCACCCCTGTTCCCTCTTTTTGCACCCGTTCCCTCTTTCTGCACCCGTTCCCTCTTTCTGCACCTTTCTTGCGATTTTCTGCACCTCTTGCCTCTTTCTGTACCTCTGTTGCTTCTTTCTGCACTTCTCTTGCCTCTTTCTGCACCCTTTGTGCCTCTTTCAGCACCTCTGTTGCTTCTTTCTGCACTTCTCTTCCTTCTTTCTGCACCCCTCCTACCTCTTTCTGTACCCCTCTTGCCTCTTTGTGCACCTCTCCTACCTATTTCTGCACCCCTCTTGCCTCTTTTTGTACCTCTGTTGGTTCTTTTTGCACTGCTCTTTCTTCTTTCTGCACCTCATTTGCTTCTTTCTGCACCCCTCTTGCCTCTTTAAGCACCTCTGTTGCTTCTTTGTGCACTTCTCTTGCTTCTTTCTGCACCCCTCTTGCCTCTTTCTGTACCCCTTTTGCTTCTTTGTGCACCTCTCCTGACTCTTTCTGCACCTCACTTGCCTCTTTCTGCACTTCTCTTGCTTCTTTCTACACCTCTGTTGCTTCTTTCAGCAATTCTCTTGCCTCTTTCTGCACCCCTCCTGCCGCTTTCTGTACCTCTCTTGCCTCTTTGTGCACCTCTCCTACCTCTTTCTGCACCCCTCCTACCTCTATCTGCACCCCTCTTGCCTCTTTTTGTACCTCTGTTGGTTCTTTCTGCACTGCTCTTGCTTCTTTCTGCACCTCACTTGCCTCTTTCTGCACTTCTCTTGCTCCTTTCTATATCTCTTGCTTGTTTCTGCACCTCTTGCCTCTTTCTGCACTTCACTTACTTCTTTCTGCACCTCTCTTGCCTCTTTCGGCACCTCTGTTGCTTCTTTCTGCACTTCTTTTGCCTCTCGCTGCACCTCTGACTTAGAGGTAGTTTTAATCCCCCTGCCCTATTATGTACTAGAGCCTTACAGGGGAGGTCATGCCAATCACAGGGGTACCCCAACCCATAGTGTACCCTAGTGTATGTAGGTGTTTTCACTGTATTCTAAGTGTCTTTCAGCATAGCACTGGCTCCAGGCCTGGTTAGTCAGAGTCAAGTACCACCAGTACCAGTCAGCAAAAGGTTGGGGGCACAGGATGACTTTGCAACAAGGCCTCTTTCTGCACCTCTGTTGGATCTTTCTGCATATCTCTTGCTTCTTTCTGCACCTTTCTTCGTCTTTCTGGACTTCTTTTTCTGCATTTCTCTTCTTTCTGCGCTTTTCTTCCTCTTTCTGCACATGTCCTACCTCTGTAGGCATAGTTAGAAATTAGCATTTAAAAAACCTTTGAAATTCACTGAAAAAACCACCGGTTTCAGGGACGTTATAGTTAGTTGGACATTTCACTCGTACAAATCCAGAGAAATTCGGCCGTTATAGTTAGTTGAGCTAACTATAACTCGCGCCCCCGCAATGCACTGCTGATGACTTCACATATTACATCATTCATGACATGGTCAGTGACATCACTGATGACATCACTTCATCAGCAGTTCTCTGGTTTTTACGAGTGAAATGTCCAACTAACTATAACGTCCCTGAAACCTGTAGTTTTTTCTGTGAATTTCTAAGGTTTTTTAAATGCTAATTTCTAACTATAACGTCCCTGAAACCTATGGTTTTTTCAGTGAATATATATATATATATATATATATACTATATATATATATATATATATATATATATATATATATACAGTCCTGCTCCCAACGAAAAAGGCACGTACTCGAAAGCTGCAGGAATATGGCACCTTTATTTTTCTGGGTCTCCCTCGACCCCGGGCTCAAGGAGATGCGTTTCGGCTTCGCGGAAGCCTTTGTCAATCAAATTAGCACCCAAACAATGTGGAATTTTATAGCCCTCCCCCTACAGGTATGCAATAGACAAACAAAATACTGATGCATAAACAACATGCACCAATGTGTAGCAATTGCAAGCTGTACCTAAATTATTAATGTTAAACAGCTGGGAAGTGTCGCTGGTATCGTTCGAACAAATCTGATATTTTACCAACATTGCATAATACAAGGAATAAAAGGATATCAACACTATGTGATTTCTATGTAACCAGCAAATGTAATGCCACTTTTAATCCTTCTGTGAACATAAAAACGCTCATTAATGGACATCAATCGTGTCACCTGCATAAACGGGAACATTAGGAGTATATATACTGGGCCGCCAATCGCTCAAACAAATGTGCCAAGATACTAAACTAAAAACATAAAATAAATGCTGCAAATTGTCACCGCGTTATTATTGGCAGAACTCCCCCCTAATTTGGCAAGTTAAATAAAAACAAACGGGCCTTGTCAAAGATTGCTTTACGAGCGATTAATCTCATTGACTTCAAGCACCATATTAATAGATGCCAACAGTTGCTTCACATTCAATCCGTATCTTATTCTGCAAATAGCAACACTGTTTTATGCCATGATATCCATGCAACGTCCAAGTTGATATCCTTAGGAGACAGTGGGGCGTGATGTATGTAAGCAACTTTGCACGGCCAGAATAAACACATAATTGTGATTTTCCAACACCAATGAAAGCCTGCAGGCGCACGCTCCTACCCCCACAAAACTACAACTCCCATAAGGCAACTAGGCGGTCCGGTGAATAACGTAAATCCTTGGGCAATAACCTAAACTGAGTCAATGTTTTCAGTCCATCTCTTCATGGCCAAAATCAAAATCACTAGAAAGTCAATGTGTAAATAAAGCCATTGAAGGGAGAGTTCCAAAGTTGTGCTCGGTGATCAGCATTAAATGTCAATTCCATCAAGCACAAACCCAGGGTCGAAGGAGACCAATAAACAAAATCTGAATATGCCACACAGCTGTCACCGCTTCAGCGTCGGCGGTGCCCAGTCACCAGAGGGCACCAGACTTCCAGGCAAGGCATTTCTAGCTGGGGAAACACACCCCCCGTGCTGGCAGTCGCAAAAACCGCCCCGCTGCGGGATCCTAGTCTCCACACTGCTGTCATCCTTAGTCCTCTTCCTGGCATCCACTCTGGGGGCGATATATATATATATATATATATATATATATGCACATACATACATACGCACACACTGAAAGTGACGTTTTATGGAAATAAGATCATAAAAAAATGAGTTACTTACCTGTAACTACGGTTCTCCAGTATTGGTATCTTTCATAGATTCACATGCTTGAATCATCCCCGTCGTCGTAGTGGGAGTCCCACGGTATATATATATATATATATATATATATATATAAAAGCAGTAGATAAAATTACCATAGGCTACCATGCAATGAAAAGTCAGTGCCATAGTCTATCCACATTCTTTTGTAAAAAGAACCAAATCCAACCAATAGCCAATCAGGCGACGGCACCCTCTAGAACAATCCCAAGAGAGGCTAGGTTCCTCAGATTATCCAGCACAAGTGTGCAAGCATAAACCTTAGAGAATAAAGTAAGCCTCTCCGGGGAGGAGAGTGGGTCGCATGTGAATCTATGAAAGATACCAATACTGGAGAACCGTAGTTACAGGTAAGTAACTCATTTTCTTCTCCAGTATTGGATCTTTCATAGATTCACATGCTTGAATCAGAATAGCTAGCCGTTTCCGAAACATGCATGTTTAATAATATTTTATTATCACCTTTATACCTTAGAGGATGGTGGGTTATAACATACATGCTAGAATAGAAACATTCATAATAAAATAACATTTAACAACATATCAATTGATAGGTATAAAAGTGTATATATATATATATATATATATATATATATATATATATATATATATATATATTTATATATCTCAGATAACAAAGAATACCTTTAAAAATAGAGGCCTACCTTATTGAAATAGATGGCGCAAGACTGCCTGTCCCACTGCTGCCTCGCTGTAGGATGCCCTGTCCAGACAGTAGTGCCGCGTGGAGGTATGAGCATTCTTCCAGGTAGCGGCACGGCAAATCTTGTCCAGAGGGACGCCAGCAAAGAGAGCAAAGAGAGCAGCAGAAGAAGATACTGCTAATGTGGAATGCGCCATGGTTTTGGCGGTAAGCAGTTTACCCGCGTTCAAATGACAGATGAATAGTAGAAGCAATCCAACGAGCGACAGTTCTTTTCGTAACAGCAGACCCTAGTTTAACAGGTCCATAGGATACTAGGAATTGATCTGTTCTGCGCAGGTGCTTTGTTCTTTGCAAATAGAACTTAAGGCATCTTTTTACATCTAAAGAGTGGAGCGATTTCTCCACTGGAGACGAAGGGTGCAGGAAAAAAGTGCGCAGAATTACTGGTTCATTAAGGTGAAACTGGGATGGCACCTTTGGAATAAATTTAGGATTTGTTCGTAACATCACATAATCCTCCGTGAAACGTAGGAAAGGCTCCTTGATGGTGAAGGCTTGGATTTCACTTACTCTTCTAGCTGATGTAAGTGCGAGAAGCAAAGCTACTTTCCATGAGAGAAATTTGAGCTCTATCTTGTGGATCGGCTCATAAGGTGACTTCATTAACTGTCACAAGACTGCATTAAGACACCATCAAGGAGGAGGCCTGATAGGAGGAAAAGTTATGAAAAGGCCTTTCATAAACTGTTTGATGATGCGAGCAGAGCAAAGAGAAGAAGCGTCCGAAGTCCTTCTATATCGAGAGATGGCTGCCAGATGGACTCTTATCGAAGCATAAGCCAGACCTGATCTTGCCAGAGATAAAAGATAAGGCAGGATTTCTTCTGGGGAAGAGTCAAAAGGGTGAGTACCATTACGATGGCACCAAGAACAAAAACGTTTCCATTTCAGTCTATATGTTTTTGACGTAGACTCAGCTCTTGCCCTGGACAAAATGAATTTACAATCCGGAGGGATGACTAGATCCTTGTATTCATTGTGCTCAGGTTCCAGGCATGCAATTGCAGAGAAGCTGGATTAGGATGCAGGATCTGTTCCTTGTTCATCGCCAGCAGCGTGGCTGACAGAGGAAGGCGATAAGGACTGGACTGTGATAGCAAGAGAAGCTCTGTGAACCAATGTTGACGAGGCCAACAAGGAGCAATGACGATGAGTTGGCACGGTTCCCTCTTCATCAACACTCTGGAGATCAGAGGATATGGGGGAAAAGCGTATGCAAAGATCCCTGACCATCTGATCGAAAACGCATTCCCCCATGACCCTGTCTGAGGTTCCCTGCTGGCAAAGAACCGGCATTTCTGGTTCTCCTGAGACGCAAATAAGTCCAAGTTGGGTGCTCCCCATTTTTGAAAGATGTGGTTGAAAACCGTTTGGTTTAGCTCAGACTCGTGATTTGATTGATTTAACCTGCTCAATGTGTCTGCTAGGTTGTTTTTTATTCCTGGGAGATGCTCCGCTTTGATGGTTATCTGATGCTGTAATGCCCATTCCCATATATTTTGAGCTTCCCAAAATAGAATCGGGGATCTTGCCCCTCCCTGCTTGTTCAGATAATGCATGCAGGTAGTGTTGTCTATGCGAATGAGGACTGAGGATGCTTTTATCCTTGGAAGGAAAGATTGAAGGGCTAGAGAAATCGCCTGCAGTTCCAGGAAATTGATATGCATTTGAGAGAGAGACTCCAATTGCCGCTTACTTGCAGGTCTTGTAGATGTGCTCCCCAGCCCTTCAAAGATGCATCTGTTGTCAGAACAAACTCTGGAAGAGGAGAAAGGAATGACAGTCCCAGAGAGAGATTGCAAGGAGATTGCAACCAAAGAAGTGCCTCCTTCATGATCGGAGTTATCCGAACTATGTCGTCGAATGATCCTGATATTTGAAGCCATTGGGCGTCCAACTGCTCTTGAAATGGTCTCATCCTCAGCCGAGCATGAGGAACCATGAGAAGGGCGGAAGACAACATCCCGAGAAAGGATTTGAGGAGACGTACAGAAACGCACTTTCTTCTGTCTTTCCGTTGACAAGTATACCTTGTTTTGCAGAGTGTCTATTAGTGCTCCTAGAAACGTTAACCTCTGAGAAGGAGCTAGAATGGATTTCCGAAGATTGACCGTCAGGCCGAGAGAACGGAACAGCTGTAGGCAGAAAGAGATGTCTTCTGAAGCCTGACGAAGAGAAGAAGCTTTTACCAGCCAATCGTCGAGGTATGGGAAGACCTGTAAGCCTTTCAGCCGTAGGAACGCTGCCACGGGGGCAAGGCTCTTGGTAAAGACCCGTGGAGCTGAGCGAAGCCCAAATGGAAGGACCTTGAACTGATAGTGCGCGCCTGCCACAGAGAACCATAGAAATCTGCAATGCTTGGGGTGAATGGGGATATGGAAGTAGGCATCTTCCAGATCCAAGCTTGCTAAAAAATCCGAGTGGTTCAGAAGATGTAAAATCTCTTGAAGTGTGACCATGCGAAAGGATTTCTTCAGCAGGTATTTGTTGAGTTTTCTGAGGTCTAAAATGGGACGCCAATCCCCCAGCCTCTTCTTTTTTATGAGGAAAAAACGAGAGTAGATCCCCTTCCCTTTCAGGAAACGTGGAACATGCTTTATTGCTCCTTTTTGCAGCATTATTAAAGCTTCCTTCTTTAATAACTGAAGATGAGTTTTTGATCTTTGAGGTGGGTGATGAGGTGGCGTTGTGGTGAACTCTAAGGTATGGCCATACCTTATTATATCTAGGACCCATTTATCTGATGTTATATTTTCCCACTGATTCAGGAAATGAGAGAGAGGGATTTTCTTCCGGGTATCCAGAGGAGTGGCAGGCGGCGAAGCAACGTCACTGTTTACGGCCCATATCTCTGGGCTGAGCCTGTTGTTTTCGTCTAGGCTGTCTAGAGTAGGCAGCCTGCGGTGGTGCGCGATATTGCTGTTGCTGCTGGTAGGATGGTCTGTATGAGGTGTATGATTGAGGCTGGTACCTTTGAGAACCTCCTCGAAAGGAATAATTTCCTTTGCCCTGTGCTCCACGAAAGGGGGTTTTCCTGAATTGGAGCGCTTCTAGGGCCTTAGCCGTGTCAGTATCTGTTTTGATGGCTTGCAAAGCATCGTCAACATGCTTGCGGAAGAGTGACTCGCCATCAAACGGCATATCCCAAAATTTTCCTTGTACTTCAGGGCAGAACATGGTTGCTTTCAGCCAACCCTGGCGTCTCAGAACAGCGGCTCCAGCAAGCTGACGGAACCCCAAAGAATCAATATCCATGGACGCATCGATAATTTCGGATGCGGACCGCTCTCCTTCAAGCAGGATTTTCCGCGCTTCCATCTTTTTGTCTTCTGGAAGTAGATCTAAAAATTGGGCAATATCCGACCACATCTGCCTATCGTACCTGGCTAGAATCGCAAGAGCGTTGGCAGCTCGAACAGTTGCTCCTGATGTGGTAGTGAACCTCTTTCCAATATTATCCAAACGCCTTTGTTCCTTGTCAGGTGGAGCAGTGATGGGCGTTAAGAGGATTCCTCGATCTCCGTTGTGCAGCCTGTGAGATGACAGAATCAGGCTTAGGATGACTTATAAGGCACGCTGGAGCATCGTCCGGAGCCTTGTATTTTTTGTCAATTCTAGGCAAAACCATAACAGTGGCAGGTGTTCTCATCACTTTTAATCTTTCTTCCCATATGTGGTCAACAATAGGGATAGACCGAACCGATTTCCTAAATATGTCTTTAAAATCATAAAGAAAGCAGTCTGATTGCTTTACTGTTAGCGATAGTTGGAAACGTGCTGCTGCTCTCTCAATTAAAGCATGAAAGCCGCCGATGTCTTCTGGCGGAGATTCTATCATTTGAGGAGATGGAGAAGCTGGTGTAGATATGACAGTCATCCCACTCATCCCCTGTTTGACCCTCTTTCTGAGGCTGATTATCCTCAATCTCTCCCTCATCAGAGGTATCTGGATGCTGCTGCGGCCCACTATTATCTCCCATCGGGGACGGTGCGGACACAGGCACATAAGTACGAGGTGGTGTAGCAACTGGTGGTGGAGGTTGAGGAGGTGGAGGAACAGGTGCTGATGGAAAATGTGTACGATAGTCTCGTAACAAGTCCTGAAGATCTTGAACCATTGCAACAGGAAGGTGGACCATAGGTTCCGAAACTGGCTCCATATATTGCAGTTTTGCATGAGGAGGGGGATAATTCTGTTGATAGTATCCACAATAGTCCTCGTCATCATCTTCCTGATACTTCACATGTAATTGGGAAGGACTATCAGCAGGTCCTAACATCCCTTCATCATCAGATTCCTCCAGAAATGTTGAAGGAGGTAAAGGAGAAATTATCGCAGGTTTTAGTAAAAAAGTCGTCGATGGATACATTGGTGTAAGCTGCAGGGAAGATGGACGCTTATGACCAGGCGTGGAGTAGAACAACTTCGTCGACGCTAACGGTGTCTGCATCGTCGACGAGGGCATGATGGGACCGGATACGGCAGTCGTCGGTATCGTCGACGAGATTGACGCAGCCGTCGACGAGACCACCGTCGTCGACGAGACCACCGTCGTCGACGAGACCACCGTCGTCGACGAGGACGCCGACGAAAAAGTTGAAGTCGTCGTCGTCAATGTTGTCGTCGACGATGAGATCAACGGCAGTACAGCACTCGTCGTCACCTGAAACGTCGTCGACGGGACAGTTGTCGAATCCGTCGTCAGCGATGGAGATTTCTTCGACGATGAGGAAGGAGAAACTTGTTTTGAAGATGGTTTTCTCGACGACGAAGACACAGAAATTAACGCCGTCGGCGGTACAAGCTTCTTTGAGACAGATATCTTCATAGAATGGATAGAAGAATATTTGTCTTTTTTAAGGCTTTTCTCCTCAGTAGGAAATGGAAGCTTTCCTTTATGTGAGGTACTTTCTTCCTCATGACGAGATTTCTTTGATGCCTTCTTTTTAGATACCTCAGGAGATTCAAGAGATCTTTCTCTCCTTTTTGGTGTTTCTTTGGATGTCTATGAGGTAGAGCTTTCCTCATCCTCAGAGAGAACATCAGATATTGCCTTAAGTTTTTGAAGCCAAATTAAAAGTCTACCCTCCCTGTCTTTGAGGGCCTTAGTAGAAAAGGTTCTACATATCTTGCAATCTTTTACCTTGTGCTGAGGGTAAAGGCAGTAGATGCAGCTCTTATGTGGGTCTTCAGAATGCAGCCTCTTTTTTCCACACGATCCACACGACCTGAAGAGACCCTTCTTAGAGGAATCAGACATTTTGAAGAAAAAAACTGGCAGGAAACTTGAAGAAATAGAGAAAAACTGAGCAGAGCTCAGGGAGACTCCCTTTCACACGACGTGCGGTAGAAAATCTGTGGAAACTAGCCTCTCTTGGGATTGTTCTAGAGGGTGCTGCGCCTGATTAGCTATTGGTTGGATTTGGTTCTTTTTACAAAAGAATGTGGATAGGCTATGGCACTGACTTTTCATTGCATGATAGCCTATGGTAATTTTATCTACTGCTTTTATATTTATACCGTGGGACTCCCACTACGACGACAGGGTTGATTCAAGCATGTGAATCTATGAAAGATCCAATACTGGAGAACATACATTTAAAAATAAAACAGAAATGCGTTAGAAGTTATTGTTAGGTGTTGAAACAAGATCAGAACTAACGTTTAAAAAAACTTAAACCACTGAAATTCTCCAGTTAAAGTTCAGTGAACTAACTATAACTTGCAACCCTGTCATGTACTGCTTATGATGTCACATATTACATAACTCATAACATGTTAAATGACAATATTGGTGACATCACTGATAACTCAAATGACATCAACCTTGCTATACCACTCGACCAAATACTAACCAAGCAAGGCAGACTTAATTGATGTGTTGCATGGCTTTTTATGTGCTTTTTAAATGTTACATACAATACAGGCCAATGCACTCTTGAAACCGTGACTTCACTGGAGGGTGTGATGGATGCATAAGGCCTAAGAAACAGGCCTGTTTATTTCTAAAACTTTAAATTGAGCAGCTAATCAAACATGTGGGCCAGATTGTCAAGTTTTCTGAGGCTCAGTCTGACAGGCCAGTAAAAGGAAAATGTCCATTCTCTGAAGCTCTTTAATAAACAAGGAAGCTGAAATGTAGCAACAGGGAAAGGTGACCTTGAAATTTCTATCTCGAAGGAGAGAGAAAGGTAGTCACTTTCCACATACCACCTATGTTTTGAACAATAAGAATTGCTAATGGTCGCTGTAACAAGGAGTCGAGCGTGAAGCTGACCCCAGATATCTCCATAGAGTACCATGCACTCTATGGGGAGAGGAGTTGGCCTAACGGCTAGGGCAGTCGACCTCGAATCTGGGGAGTCTCGGCAATGACGCTGAACATCCTGTGATTCTGGGCAAATCACTTAATCTCCCAGTGCCTAACAAAAATGAATGTGTCCTCATGTAACGCAACTCGTGCTATGTAAAGCGCTCTGATACCCGATACCTTCGGGTCAAGTTCACGCTATATAAAACTCCGTAAAAAAAAATACCCATGGACACATGGAAGGCATATCAAATACTGGTGTTAGGGATGGGGTTAAACACATAGATCAGTTGCTGGAGGGATGCTGAAATATGTATTTCTGACTTCGAGCGTGATGGCACAATAAGGTATGCAGGGAAGCTTTACATGACTTTGCATATTATAGAAATACATCAACGCAACTACGTTAGACAGCAAGTCATGACTTGGGTAGGGATTAGACTACCTGATTAGGGATGCGTGATGAAATATGATCGAGGCATATTTAACCGTTGACCTAATATGCATATCATGTGCTGCGTTGGTTATGAAATTTACAATTATTCTAATTCATGTGATTTATAGACAAATGGTACCAATAAATCACGCCAATACCTGTGTACTGATTTAGGAGATCTTATACAGAAAAATGACCAGCACCCACTAGATGTCCATATTTCTAAAAACGATCTGTTTTGTTCCAACAATGAATAGTAAAATACAACACTGGTTCTGAGTCTCATTTAAACCCTACGTTTTGATGGGTGCGGCATTGAGAGTCTAGGCCTCCTTCTAAACCGCTTGCTGTGATTTAGGCGATCTGGACGGCGCTCTATTACAGCTGCTGCAGATAAGAGATTCTCCAACAGTATTTGCCTGACTCGTAACACTCTTACTTATATTAAAACACCTCTGTGGGGAATGAATGAGAGGCACTCGTCAGTCCTCCGTTCCTAGGGCTTAGGAAAGCTACTGTGTGTGGCCCATATAATTTGAGGGACACACAATGGCTTTAATATTGTGAGATATGGTTGTGGTGAAATAGTCCCATATCATGGAAGAAGAGTGTTGAGAGATTATTGAAAAATACCCAATATCCATCAACAAGGCCCTATTTTAGTTTCCACTGTTGCTGTTGATTTGAGCCATGGGAGAATAGTGCATGTGACCCTTGACACATGCTCTACACATACTGCACTTACACCCACTACTTTTCTGCACTTCACTTCATGGTTCTTACGTAAAAATGGGGATGAGATGTGTGAAACTCATACCACGCTCCCTGCCATGAAGTGCTAAAACACATTGTTGGAACAAATCCAGATTTATTCTCGCTGGCCTACAACTAGGTTAGATTAATATTGTATTTTTTATAGATAAAAATAACATTCCCAACGTACAATCTTGAGCATTTTTAAGTGTTTTCTTTCAGCTTGAATAGGGTGTGCTACCTTTTCAGCATCCATGTCACCATCGGTGACATCAAGGTCGCTGCTGTCCTCCTCAGAAGAGGCACTACTAGTGTCTTCTTTTTCATAGCGCTGTGCCTCTGAAAGAATACATACATTAGTCCTCTGACATGAAACAGTCTGCTTTGATTCATCCTCAGACTTGACCTCACCCTCTAGTTTTGTCCAACTAGTTTGGGTAAGCATGCATACAGGCTGTTCCGCAGGTTCAGAGGATACAGCATTGCAATCTGCCATGTCATTCTCTTCAGTTTTTATTTTGTGTAGTTCAGGTGCAGTTTGCTGTTCTTCTGTTTTAATTATTTGGAGATCAGTAGATGTTCCCCTTTCTTCAGTTTTAATTGCCTGTACATCAAGAAGACTGCTGAGAACAGGTCGAGAATCCGTGTTACCTAGAGAGATGAAAAACATTGTTTTGTTAATACATTTCCCCTTGCATCCATACATCACCATAATCCTGACATTCTCACTTCATGGAGAGCTGCGTTGAACCGCACAATACCATTACTTTTCCCACTGTACAGATAAAATCTCAGAGCTACCTAATTGAAACAGTTACTTAAAGCTGCACAGAAATTATATGATTATTTTTTTCACTAAAATATAGGTTGCAAAATGCTATGGATTTCTGGAAGCTCAGAATTTAACCTTCAGGTTACTTACCGGTAATGTCCATTACAGAAGTCCATCTCTTCCGAATCGTACCATGTTATGTCTTTACTGCTCCGGTTTCTTTATCCTAAAACTGCAACCATCAAGTCACTGGATCAAAAGGTGTGAATGTTTTGTGTGCCACATCCTTACATGGGGCCACATCATGGTGCTGCACTTCTGTTGCTATACTGGCAGATTTACTGCCCTGTATCAGGCAGCAACGTATGCTTCCACATAATGAAGCATAAACAAGTACTTAATCACACAAAGAACTAGCAACAGATTCAAGAGGTACAAATAGCGTAAATACTACATCAGGGTGATGAATGTTCGAGTTCAGTGGCGCCCTCAAAAGAGGTCTCCCGGGAGAGGGTGTCTTGGGCTCTTTTGTTTTAATTTCAATTGGTCCTTACTGTTATCAGACAGTAAAAAGAAGGGTCAATGAGGTGAGCGTTTCTTTAATTACGCGTGAGGTGAAGCCTTTGAGTGTGATTTTAACGTCTAGTAAATGCACAGTTTGTTTGCAGGAGTAGTTGGTCAGCCGATTTTTATTATTCTCTGTGCTATGGGGAACCACAGACTTAATTTGGCAACCTTTTTGGACAACGTGCAGTTTGTGTTGTTTTGGCTTTAAAGAGAACAAACTAGATTGCGCTAGCCCACTGCGATTACTAGGGTTGCTCCGAGGTCCAGTAAGAAGAGTGAGAGTATTTTCCTTAAGTGAAGTTGGTGTTAACAGTCCCGGTTTGTGACTGCATTGGCCAATGCTCACAGGTTCTCCACTTTGATCACTCTAGTTATATTTTGGCCTCTGGTGGTGGCCCAGATGTAGAGAATGTGCTGGGAGGGAGATCACCTATTATGAGGGTGTAGTGGTCTTTGGCCTACATAGGCAACGTAAATGTATATGCATTCACCCTTACATATGGGGGTTGTTTGTAATCGCCATACACAATTCTAATCACAGTAGGAGAATTATGCAGTTTAACAGGCCATTAGCTGACCTTCCCTAATGTCCACCATAGTTTCCTCGACCCTGGTCTCAATCCAGATTGTTGGCCATGGCATAAGTTGAACTCAAGATAGTTTTAGACGATGTAACGTCACACATCTTTCCAGTATCTTGCTAAGAATTGTAAAATTTGAGATCAATTGGTAATTTGGTAGATTTACACCTGGGCTGGGATCTTTCCAGTTGCGAGGTGAGATCTGCCCAGTTGCAGAGGAGGATAAGACTAGTGCGCAGGGTTAAAGAGATATTACTTTTTTTTGAGTGGGTGAGGTTAAAAGGTTTAAAAGCTTTATTTTAAGAAGCATGACAGTCACTGTGGTGCCTGTGCCGTTGAAATTTGTACGCTTTCGGTCACTGTGTGTAAGCCTATTTCAGATACTGTTGACAAATTCAGCGCATAAGTGGTTGGAGGAGAGTTTCAGGAGTTGAAATGTACTTGCCAGTTGTATATCTGTGATTTTGGAGTAGAAATGTTAAAATGTTGATTACCAGGTTTCATGATGCAGAGCTATGTAAATCAAAGGAAAGAGAAGCTCTTGCAGTACTCTGAAAAGGAGGTGATTTTTTTCCATTTTGAGCTGCAATATTGCTTTTCTGAAAACTGTTATTTTTATATCCACTAAGGAACTTTGCAGTCAACAGTGGTTCACGTTGCACCCTTTCTTTTTACAGCACTAGATTACTTTTTGATACAGTTCAGTAACAAAGATTAACAGGAATGTTTTGACATTTCTTTGTAAGCAACTGGGGATAAACATTTAATGGGGTTTTATAGTATAGACACATTTAGGAAGAGATATACCACTTTACATGTTTGTGATTGCTTAAATCGTTAGCAATAACAGTGTGGATGGGGGTCGTAGCCAAAAGGAAGGGAAGATGGCTGCATAAGCGAGGAACTGCTCTCTCGGTTCTTCTTCATCGATATATAAATATTGCAAGTATATGCCTGGGTAAAAATACGTTGGTTGCGAGTATCTGATTTGGAACATAACAGTGACCGCCTTATAGGTTTTGAACCTCCACTTTGCACTGAATCAATTGCTCTGCAGTGCAGCCTGTGAGGAAAGCTCAGAGACTCAGATTGCATGCCGAGGGCCCGGATTGCAATGACTCGGAAGGATGGTACCCAGGAAGACACAGAGCAACATTAACACCCCCCTGTCTCTGCTACTGCGCCGGTAGGTGTGTGATTTGCCAAACCGGTTTACCCCGACTGAGCCTACAAAACAGCCCTCTAATCGTGAATTCCAACTACTATGCATGTCTTTAAGAGCGACTTGGGCGGGCCCTGACGCAACGGTTGGAATGCATGTAATTGTTCGTCCTTACCTCAGCTTTCAAGAGCAGCTTTAAAGAAAAGAGAGGTGTCACATTTCATATTGTGACAATGTTTGAGGGGCATCTCCCTAACCTAAACCGACGGTGCCCACGACAAATTGATTGCCAGCCATCAAGGACTATTTTGACTTTCCAACACTTTAACCAAGAAGGCAGATGCAACGCTGATCTTGCCTAGGACTGGAACAAAATGAGGTTAAAACTGTCACATTAGCACGTAGGGCAATGGACTCTCCATGACCCGGTCTTCTGCCTGTATTTAAATCTTCCATTGCTTATTCTACTTCACAGCTGTATGCTCAGCTCAACATATGTTCTGTACAACCTCTATGATTGAAGATAAATCATGAGTGACTGCTCACCCATGCTATCTTAGCTGCATGAGTGGAGACTAACCCCGCAATCATTTTTAACCTGTTGGCACTTTCATCGGTTAGATCTGATAAAAGGGGGTCTGATACTACCACACAGTCCCCCCACACCTAACTTATCTGGATATAAACGTGGTCTTATACTGAGAAATCATCTATATTTTGCGCTGAATCATGTTGATTCTCTGTTTAAAATGGCGGAAACGGAACATAAAACCTGTCTTAAGCGCTCTAAAGCCCCACCACCCAATCCAGACTCTCCGGTGAAAAGTCGTCGGATATCAACGAAACTATGGACAGGACTGGCGTCGTGGACATGGCTCAAAGTACCAAGGCGAATACATACATTATGCAACAGGATATGATCGCCCCAAGATCAGATCTTAAAGTAATGTCTGATAGGATTTCACATGCTGAATCAAGAATAAGCCTCTTAGAGGATGACACTACCAAAATTAAAAGGGATTTAGTTGCCTCCACGACTCACTCCAAGAGCATCCATGAAGAACTGACTGAATTGGAGGACAGAAAGAGGGAGCCTACGCATCTTTGGCAACCCAGACGGCGCTGAAGACCAAGTAGGCTCTTCCATCAAGTTCTCAGAAAACTGGATCCTGAATCAAAAAGGCATAACATTCACCCACAGATCTCCTAAACAAATCATATGCAAACCGCTGTGCTATCAACATGTTGAGCTGATACTAGACTATAGGCGCAAGCTCAGATTAATTTCATGGGAAGGCAAAAAGATCAGCATCTCACAAGATTACTCTAAAAACACGGTACAAACTCAAAAAGGATTTCTAGCCCTACGGCTTAAACTGTGTGACATGAATATTCCCATTTCTTTCGCAGGCCCAGCTGGATTCAAAATCATCTGCAAGGCTAAGCCACAGATTTTCTATGACGGCAAGGATCTGCTTACTTTCTTAGAACGCCTTCAAGACTCAGAAATAGACACCTCAAATTCTAAACATCCCTGAGTTTTCATCAACAGTGTTTGGCAAGAAACAAGCTGTAACTTCCATTTCAACAAACAGTACACCCTAGCGGCCGAATACTTATTACCCTTTCTTGAAATGCAATGTAATAATTGTGTTTTTCCAACATTAATCTTGATTATCCTATTACTCCTTACATATGATCACAATCTTTACTGGCACTATAACCTGACTCTAATAAGCTAGTTAACTTGTTTCAGCACTTTTGTTTTTGTACTCTGACACGTCTAGTGAGCGGTTTGTGTTGATATTAGCAATTGTACGACTTACTCATGACTTGAACCAAACATCTTGTCTTGCTCTATATGTCATGTAAATAGTACACGATTTAGACAATAGTCTGCTTACAATTGTCTGATATTTACTCGCTAATTTCATTTTCAGTACATATAAGTTTTAACTCCTATGAGGACTCTGTTGACATGCGTTACTATAACCTCTTGTTCCTTGTGTTTGGTGGCTCACCTTTTGAGCAACCTTAATTATCAATTACCTAACCTTATCTTCTGTTGATGGGACGGTTCGGGGGAGTTGTCTCTGTTGTGGTTTTTATCCTGGTTCCTATCATGTGTTTCTGATTTCAAAGTTGAGGAGGTGGGTGATGGGTAGAAGAATAGTAGAGGGGTAAGGTGGGACCTTGAGCACATTTTTGTTTTTTCCTGCTTTTTTGTCATTCGCGGAGCTGTTATTTTTAATTTGGCATCACTTGCAGCCATCACTTTGGAAAATGTGTTGGTTACCTTGGCCTTTAATGTGTTAATTTTCGATGTGCACACCCTTTGTGCCCTTACATAGCCTGGAGGGGTTTTCCTCTCTTATACTTTACCTAGATCAACATCCTTTGATCCTTGCCTTTATGGTCAGCCATAAAAATGATTGTTTAAAAATAGTGTCCTTAAATGTCGAAGGGATTAACCATCGGGTAAAAAGGAGGAAAACTGCTTTTTACTTATACAAAAGTAAAGGGGATATTGTGTCTCTACAAGAAACTAAAATTACAGACAAAGCCATAACTACTTTACATGGTCGCTGGGTGGGGAGGTGCTCTGCTCTTCTGCCATTAATGAAAAGAACAGTGTTCTCACAGTCTTAGAGAAACACTCCAACTTTTTGGTTCTAGAGACTCGCACAGATAAAGAAGGGAGATGGATTTTTAATAAATTAGTTAAAGCAGGTGAGGAATTTTACACTTACTGGCTATGCCTTCAATATCACCGACGCAAAGTTTTGGAACATACTTAACGACTTACTAACAAAACCCCTAAGGATGCTATTATCTTATTTGGAGGAGATTTTAACCTTCCCATGGATACGACCTTGAAAAGACTATCCAATAATAAAGCTCACCATTCCCCATTGTATAAAATACTTCACAAAATCTGTGGTAAATATGCTCTGAAGGATGCATGGGGACTTCAGCATCCAGTTGAAAGGAACTACACCTTTTTTTTTACCCCATCCTCATCGAACACACACTAAAAAAGACTATATTTTAATCTCTGACAACATGGTTAGAGCAATGTTTTAATCCTCGATCAAACTCAGGATTATTTCTGATCACTCTGCCATTACACTGTCGCTCGACTGGACTACACCGGCACAAAAAGATAAAAGTTGGCGCTTAAATATTGAAATTTTACAGAACCTGTTACCTTGTAAGTGAATTCAGGTTGTGTATGAAGATTATTTCAAAGACAAAGCTAAAGAAGATTTCCATCCACAGTTACAATCGGATGCCCTTAAGACAATGATGAGAGGAATTTTGAAACAAGCACTGTCCCAAATGAATAAAGAGGAGAATAAACAGGTAGAACTATTAGAACTTGTGTTTAAAAACCTTGAACTACAATTTGGATCACAGAAAGGTAGCGCAGTTTTAGATTTACTGATTAATAAAAAATATATGAATATAACAAAATTATAAGCAAAAGAGCAGGTCAGGTGGGTAACAAAATAAAACTGTACCAAACTTTGTGAAGGTAATAAGGCAGGAAAAACACTAATGCGCTAATAAAAGTATAAACAAAGAATAATAAATAAAAAAAGGAAGACATTCTGAACCTCAAGAAATTTCTTGAATTTCCTTGGAATTATAAAAAAGATGAATATGATGAGAACAAAGCTGTTAATTCCGATGAGGGATACATCTACCTAAGCAACCTAAATCTTCCCAAATTCAATAGTGAACAAACTCGTCTCTTAAATAAAGAAATACTTTAGAGATGCACTCAGTTATCAAACAGCTCAAAGTAGGGAAAGCCCCAGGCCCAGACAGTTTGATGGCAAAATTCTATAAGATCTACTGGGATGATCTGAAAGACCCATTAATAGATCTTTTCAGGTAATTTGAACCCCCTGGAGAAATCACAGATACATTAGCTGAGGCGATAACTCCTCTTATCCCGAAAGATGACAAAGACCTAAATATACCCAAAAATTACAGACCAATTTCCCCGATTAATCTTGGCTGCAAGATCAATGCAAAGGTTTTAGCTAAGAGAGTAGAACTAGTATTACCAGATTTGATTGGATCGTACCAGGCAGGCTTTATGAAAGGTCACCTGGCGAGTGATAATATAAGACTACTCTGTCACTCCATTGAAATAGCTAGACACAAAACATCCCTGGTGGTGGTGGTAGCACTTGATGCTGAGAAGGCCTTTGACAAGGTGGCATAGTCTTTTCTAGTTAATGTACTTAAGACATTCGATTTGGGAGACGACTCCATCAAGATGACCATGACCTTATACCAACATCCTAAAGCTAGAGTCAAGATTGGAAACATTCCCTCTGAATTTTTCAATTTAAAGCATGGAACGAGGGAAGGGTGCCCACTATCGCCAGCTTTGGTCTTACTGGCTATTGAACCTCACCTGGTGTCAACCAGAATCCCAAAATTACTGGTATCCTAATTAAAAATACTCCCACCAGCCAACACACCAATACATGACACTACACAGGCTTTCCAATCTATTTTTCCTCCAAATGCGTATTCATTTGCTTCCCTGTATAAATATCAATGACTGTTTTCCTTTTTTTGGTACATGACAATGCTACATTGTGCAACTGTGTCAAGCTGTATACATATGTAAAATCTGTAATGTTTTCGACTCGCCTTCTTAATCCTTTTTTCCTTTCAGTATTGTAATTATGAAAACTCTTAAATAAAGTTTAAAGAAAAAAATTCTCACTTTAAGACAGCTGCATATTCAGACGATATCATGGTTCTCTCAGAACAGAAGGACATAGCAATACCAGCCCTTACTGAAACCACTGATGTTTCCTTAAAGGTTGCAGGCTATTCCCTAAATACAGACAAATCCGAAATCGCCCACTAAACATCTGTTGCAACAAATCTATCCTGGGAAATTCAGGCCTAACCTGGCAAAAAGATGCCCTGAAACACTTAGGATTAGAATTCAAGGGTGATCTCTGAGAATCACAGAGCCACAATGAACATTTAGTGATCAAGGAGATTTCTTCCATAATAGATTTCTGGCCATTTAAATTCCTTACTTGGTGGGTAAGGTAGAACCAATTAAAATGATCATTAGTCCAATAATTAAGCATGATGCCTATTACCTGCTCGGATGAGTTTTTTTTTATTACTATAGACAAGCTGATTAACCAATTCCTCTGGAATGGGAAGAAATCATGTATTTCAATTAAAGAAGTAAGGCTTCTCAAAGATCTGGGTGGCATTAATCTGGTGGATTTCAGAAGATTCCAGTCTGCCTTTCCATTTAATCAGGGAATACGTTGATTTAAGAGTGAAGGCTATATACCCCGACCTGGTTCACTCAGGAAAATCTGTTGGTGAAAGATCTATCATTTTTATCCACTCTTAACACTGACAAAAACAATCCAGTTCTTAAGAATCAGATTATTACTAATGCACAAGTTACTAACTTGTGTAACAATATATCTGTAAGAGACAGTAGTTAGTGACAGATTCCTTACCTTAGAATATCCCCAGGCGTCAGGCTGGATCCGGAAAGTTTTTGCGTAGCAGTACCCTTGCGCGTCGGTAGGTGGCGTCGTGCGGCTCCGCGTCCGTTGTCGGCGTCGTGATCGCCGGAATGACGTCGCGGGCAGTACTTAGACGCCGCCCCTGCGCGCTGACGTCAGTTCTGTACACGACTTTCCGCGCCAGGAACGCAGAGCCATGCAAGAAGCTGACATAGGTGTCTGAAAAATACTAGGGCCCTGAAAGGGATGTCCTTAACCCTAGAAATCAGTTCGCAGAACGGGGAGGATGGGTGGGCGGTAGGAATCTGTCACTAACTACTGTCTCTTACAGATACATCGTTACACAAGTTAGTAACTTGTGCATCTGAAAGAGACACGTTAGTGACAGATTCCATACCTTAGAATAGATACCCCAGCAATACCAACCCCGGTGGTGGGTCTGCGAACAAAGATCAGACAAGGAAGTCCCGGAGGACCGAACGGCCAAAAAAGCCGTCCCTCCGGACCTGGCTGTCAAGGCAGTAATGCTTGGTAAACGTGTGCAGCGAGGCCCACGTAGCTGCCTGACATATATCCTGCAGCGGAACACCGCGGCCTAAAGCCGTGGTAGCAGCCGTTGCCCTGGTGGAATGGGCACGCAGCCCAACAGGAGGCTCCTTCTTAGCCAAAGAATAGCAGGCTTTGATACACAAGGTGACCCAGCGGGAGATGGTTCTCTTGTGCACCGCCCGACCTTTTGGCGCCCACGTAGCCAACAAAGAGCTGGTCATCCACCCGGAAGTGTTGTGTGCGGTTGATATAAAAGGAAAGCGCACGTTTGGGGTCCAGACGGTGGAGCCTCTCTTCCTCTCTGGAAGGATGCGGAGGAGGAAAGAAGGTGGGCAAAGTGATGGTCTGCCCAATGTGGAAGACAGTAACCACCTTTGGCAAGAAGGATGGACGCGTCCTGAGAACAACCTTGTCTGGATGGACAGACAGAAAGGGAGGCTTGCATGATAGAGCCTGACGCTCACTCACCCGCCGAGCGGAGTGATAGCCACCAGAAAGACTGTCTTCAAAGTAAGAAGACGAAGAGGACAGTTATGTAGAGGCTCAAAGGGAGCGCACATTAAAAAGGTAAGAACCAAGTTTAAGTCCCACTGAGGCATGACAAAAGGAACAGGAGGGAAGAGGTGTGTAATGCCTTTTAGAAACCTGTTAACAACAGGGGACTTAAAAAGAGAGGGCTGATCAGGGAGCCTGAGGAAGGCCGAGATCGCACAAAGATAGCCCTTGATGGTACCCAGGGCAGAACCCTGTTGGGCCAGAGAAAGAAGGAACAGAAGAACCTCAGAAAGAGGGGCAGAGAGGGGATTCACAGCCTTTGCTGTGCACCATGCCACAAACTTGTTCCACCTGCAGGCGTATACCACCTTAGTGGAGGGACGCCTGGCTGCCAGAATCACATCACAAACTTCAGGAGGCAAGTCGAAAGGAATCAACTGCCGCCGCTCAATCTCCACGCAAGCAGGTGGAGACTGGACAGGTTCGGGTGGAGGACCGTCCCCTGCTGCTGCGACAGAAGATCCTCCCGAAGAGGCAGACGGATCGGGGATCGACGCTCATACTGAGTAGCTCGGGATACCAAACTCTTCGAGCCCAGTCCGGAGCCACAAGGATGACTTGGGCCCGGTCGCGCCGAATCTTCTTCAACACTCTGGGTAGAAGTGGTATAGGCGGAAAAGCGTACAACAGACCGCAACTCCACTCGCGACGAAAAGCGTCGCCGAGCGAGTGCCGCCTTGGAAATTCCAACGTGCAGACCAGATGACATTGCGCGTTCTCTTCGGTGGCGAATAGATCTAACCAAGGCTCTCCCCACTGTAGAAAGAGTCCTTGCGCCACTTCCGAGTGAAGACGCCATTCGTGATCCATCATGCACCTGCGGCTGAGTTCGTCCGCCCTGGCGTTCAGGGAACCTGCCAGGTGTTGAACCATCAAGAATATGCCCTGATGTTCCAGCCATGTCCAGAGGCGCAGAGCCTCCTGACATAGGGTCCATGACCCCAACCCGCCTTGTTTGTTGCAGTACCACATGGCGGTGGTGTTGTCTGTGAACACCTGCACTACCTTCCCTTTGACAGAGGGAAGGAATGCCTTGAGTGCAAGTCGGATCGCCCGGAGCTCCAGAAGGTTGATATGGAGCCGGGACTCCGCCGGAGACCAGAGGCCTCTGATCTCCGCCTCTCCCATGTGACCGCCCCATCCCAGAAGGGACGCGTCCGTCACGACTGTGTGCTCTGGCTGGGGAAGGGAGAGGGATGTGCCCATGACCCATTGCCGGTTCGAGAGCCACCACTGCAACTGTTTTGCAGTCCCCTCCGAGATCTGGACGTGATCGGACAGGTTGCCCTGGTGCTGCGCCCACTGGAACTTCAGGTCCCACTGCAGAGCCCGCATATGCCATCTGGCATGATCGACCAGCAGGATGCAGGAGGCCATGAGGCCCAGCAGCCTCAGGGTCATCCGCACCGAAACCCAGGATAGAGGCCGAAAGATCGGAATCATAGCCTGAATATCCCGGACTCGCCGTTCGGGAGGATAGGCCCGAAACTGCGTCGTGTCCAGAACTGCTCCGATGAAAAGGAGCTGTGGAGAAGGAATCGGGTGCAACTTCGACACATTGATGGAGAACCCCAGCGAGTGCAGTAGTTCGGCCGTAGTCTGGAGGTGGGAGACGACTGCCTGGGACGAGCCCGCCTTCAGCAGCCAGTCGTCAAGGTAGGGGAAGACTGGAACCCCTGCCCGGCGCAGATGAGCTGCGACCACCACCATCACTTTCGTGAACACCCTAGGGGCACTTGTGAGGCCAAAGGGGAGCACGGTGAATTGAAAATGCTCGAGGCCCACCATGAACTGCAGGTAACGCCGGTGGGCCGGCAGGACGGGGATGTGGAAATAAGCGTCCTGCAAGTCCAACGCTACCATCCAGTCTCCAGGGTCGAGGGCAGTCAAGACCTGGAGCTAAGGTGAGCATCTTGAACTTCTCCTTCCGGAGGAAGCGATTGACGTTCCGGAGGTCCAAGATAGGACGCATGTCCACCTTGTCCTTTTTGGGCACCAGAAAGTAGTGGGAGTAGCAACCACGTCCTACTTCTGGGGTCGGAACGCGCTCGATGGCCCTCTTGGACAAGAGGGCCGCAACTTCCTTCTGAAGAAGCACCAAGTGATCCCCTGACATGCGGTGGAATGGAGGTGGCATGGCTGGGGAGTGGTCTCGAAGGGGAGGGAGTAGCCCCTTCGGACAATGTCCAAGACCCACCTGTCCGAGGTGATGGCATGCCAGTGGTGAAGGTGATGGCGGACCCTGCCCTCTACTGGCGTGCTGTGCACCTGAAAGGAGGGACTAGGAGGGCTTGGAGGCCGCGGACGGGGCGGGGTTGGTGGCCTGACCCGCACCCTGGTTGCCCGATCCGCCACGGCGGAAGCCACGTCCTCGGCCACGCTAAGACGCTTGCTGCGCGGGCCGGTGGCTGGGCAGCGGACGTGACTGGGCGCCCCTTCCGTGGCCACGAAAGGGGCGAAAAGCAGATGGCTGCGGAGGGCGTACAGCAGAAAGGCCCAGGGACTTGGCCGTAGCCCGTGAGTCCTTAAACGCTCCAGCGCATGGTCTGCCTTGTTCCCAAAAAGACCGACTCCCATCAAAGGGCATGTCCATAAGAGTGTTCTGGACATCACCCGAGAAACCAGTGGTTCTCAGCCAGGCGTGACGGCGCAGCGCCACTGTCGTTGCAATAGATCTACCCAGCGAGTCGGCGGTATCAAGGCCACATCGAATGGTGAATTTAGCCGCATCTCTTCCTTCCGCAATGGCGCGGGAAAGCAGTGTCTGGACCTCCTCAGGACACTGGGGCAAAGCTTGCGCCACCGAGTCCCACAGAGAGTGGGAGTATCGGCCCAAAAGGCAAGCTGTGTTGACAGACCGCAAGCCAGCACTGGAGGAAGAAAAGACCTTCTTCCCAAATTGATCCAGGCGTTTGGATTCCCTATCCGGAGGAGCGGTAGGGAAGGCGGTTTGGGAAGCAGAGGCTTGGACAACCAAGCTCTCAGGAGTGGGGTGTTGGGAGAGGAACAGGGGGTCGCCCGGAGCGGGGCGATGGCGTCGGGCCACGTTCCTATCCACAGGAGCCCCTGTGGCGGGCTTGGACCAGGTGCCCAAAAGAACGTCAGAAAGTGCGTCATTAAACGGCAGCAGTGGCTCCGAGGAGGTAGCCGCCGGCTGAAGCACTTCCGTCAGGAGGTTAGTCTGGGGGAAACTCAGTTGATACCTTTTTTAATCTGGTGATGGCGGACTTAGACAAACATGAACTGAAGATACAGAGAACCAAACATAGAATCAAAGACAATCTATGTAGAGGTGAAAGGGTAGCTTTAAAAACCTTAGAAGCCAAAGCGGATATCGTAATAAAAGAGGCAGACAAGGGTGGAAATGTTGTGGTAATGAATCGTACTGACTACCACAATGAAATCTTGTCTCAACTAGAAGACAGCACCTGCTATGAACGAATCACTCAGAATCCCATGGGCAAACTCACCCACATGATCAACAACTATCTCTCGGATTGGCACTCATTGGGCCTCATTGATGATCAGGAGCTGATTTACCTAAAGGTACACAGACCTGCATTCCCCTGGCTATACACTTTACCCAAGATTCATAAGCCTGCGCCATTCCCACCTGGTAGACCCATCGTATCAGGTATTGGCGGTCCCACTGAGAGACTCGCTCAATATGTTGACCTGTTTTTAAATCCCATGGTCAAAAATTTACCCTCTCACATACAAGACCCGAAACACATTTTAAGCATTTTAGCGGATGTAGAGTGGCAATCAGGTATGACTCTTGTCACTCTTGATGTGGTCTCTTTGTACACCACAATTGAACCAGAGTTAGGACTCAAAGCTGTCACCTCTTTGCTTATGAATAGACCAGCCCCCTTGTGGCAACACACCAACATGCTCATCAAAATAATGGACATCATTTTGAATAATAATTACTTCATGTATGACAATCTGTGGTACAAGCAAAACAAGGGTGTGGCCATGGGCTCCAGGTTTTCACCCTCGTTTGCTAACCTCTACATGGGAGTGCTGGAATCTATCTGGATCTGGGGTAACAAGGGGGCACCCTGGGTGGACTCTATAGTCTACTGGGGACGCTACATAGACGATTGTTTGTTACTGTGGTCAGGGTCCCAACATAAGCTGTCAGAATTTTGTTTACATCTCAATTCCAATGATATGAACATGAGATTCACGACTGAATCCAGTACCACAAGCATAACATTCCTGGATGTAGAAATCTACATCAAATCAGATACACTACACAGTCGCCTATACAGAAAGGCAACGTCCTGCAATGCCATACTGCACGCCGACAGCTCCCATCCATCACACCAAATTGAGGCAATCCCATATGGAGAATTTGTTAGAGCCAGGAGGAACTGCAGTGAGGAAATAGAATTCCATAAATGTATATCTGATATGAAACACAGATTCAGGGCTAGAGGCTACAATGCACGCAACATCGGCCGAGCAGAAGCAAGGATCAACAGGACAGATAGGCAAGGCACATTGAGTGACAAAAAGAAATTGGCTACAGAACGAGATCAGCCAGTGAGACTCATCACCGATTACAGTGACATGGGAATAGCCATGAGAAAAAGCCTCAACAAACATTGGGGCATTCTACTTGCAGACACCACACTCAAAGAGATTATCACCAATAAACCTCTAATCACCTACAGACGGGGCAGAACTCTCAGATCAAGACTTAGTCCCAGTGTACCTAATATCCACAAAAACCAGACATGGCTAACAACGCACACTTTGGGCTTTTTCAAATGTGGGTACTGTGGAATATGCAGACTGGCTCTCAATGGCGTCAAGAACTTCACTGGAGTCAACAAGAAACAATATCAAATCAAGTGCAACATCAACTGTAACACCAAGTTTGTGGTCTACATCCTGGAATGCACTTGCACGCGCTGGTACATTGGAAGCACCATCAGACCGCTCAAGGAACGTATTGGTGAACACATCAGGGCACTGCAGAATCAAGACACAAGATACCCAATGGCAGTACATGCAGGCACGTGCCCCAACCAAGGTTCCAAAAAACGCTTTTCTTTCTTCGGAATCGATGTTGCGACTATCAGCCCACGGGGCGGCAATAGAGAATTGAGACTAAGGCGATTGGAGGCAATTTGGATCATGCGTCTGCAGACGGTTCAACACGGCCTAAATACTGACCATGAACTACATTACTTTTTGGGCGACTGATTCGCTCAAACTTGCTCTTTCATGAACCACCTGTTGTGGTCAATGAATGCTTGTTTTTTTCTTCCATTGTTTATATTTAATACTGTTTTGATTATGATCTAGATGATGTTTTGTTCCCAGAATTCTTCAGACAATGGATGTTTGTCGTTTCTCCCACTGTGTATTATTATTATTTTTACTCATGTTCCCTATACATTTTACTCAGCCGCTCCTTTCCTATGCCTTTTCTTTCTCTCCTTTCCCTGGACTTTCTGTGTGTTTTTGTTTTTAGCCAGGTCCCCTGCTGGACATTGCACTTCATATCCCCGGCGCTTATATTCCTCTCCCCATCCCTCATGATTGACTTATCGATTACCAGCCCCTTTTTCACCACACGCCACTGTCCGGTCACACTTTCTACCTCACGATTTTCCGTCGCTCATTCCATCATGTCCTCGGTTCTCGGCACTCCTGTTGCCGGTTCACGTTCTAGTCTTTCTTTCCTCTTCCATTATAAATAGCCCACTGGCACGCCTCTTGACTTCCGCATCCGGAAAGCCAACGAAACCAGATTCTGACATCCGTCCTTGCCCGTTACAGAGGTAAGCTACTTCCAAGCCTGCCTTCCTTTTGATAGTTCCGTATCCCGTGAATTGGTTATCCAACCTCTCTTCCACTTTGTCCACAGTCGGACGGCCCACCCGCCTCCCGCACACCCTGGAACAGCTATTTTCATCCCAATTCTCCCATACGGTAAGAATCCTTTCTTTCCGTTGTCCACCCGTCCCGTTCACTTCTACTTCCAGGTTTTTCATTTCACTCCATTCCTTCCCCCCAGCTTGACGTCACCCTGTCGAGTTCTTTTTCCATCAGCGATTTTCAGTTCCCAGGTCGCCATATTCGGATTCCCCATCAAGGTAGGCGTGGATGCAGACTCCTGCCGGCTCCAATTTATTTTGTTTTTCTGCGCCACTTTGCTCATTTTCTTCTTTCCTTCCCTTCTCCTCCCCCTTTTTTTCCTTCCCCTCTCTCCTTTTTTTCCTTCCCCTCTTCTTCTTTTCTTCTTCTTAAGGCATTACCCGCTTGAATAGTCTAAATAAGAGGCACCGGCACTCTGCAATTCTCCACCGTGGCAGGTGTCTCAAATTCATCACGTCATTTCCACCGTTGTGTTTTTGACTACAGAAATTTTTTTCAGGTATTTACCTTCCTCCTAGTTTCTAATGTCTTTCCCTGATGTCTCCTTTGTGTATGCTTCCTTTGTATATTTCTCCTGCACCATACTCAGCCCGTGAATGATCCACTGGGGCGGACTTATGTCATCTCTGATACAATCTTTCTCTACCATATATAGCATTTTTTTTGTCATAACTATCTACATAGGTGTTACTTACCTTACATTGGACGGTCTTTTAGTCAATTGTTTCCAGAGGGGCGGATTCTCGTCTATTTTCCTTGTACAGCTGGTTTTACCTTGTTTTGATTCATATATGTATCTATTTTGCATAACCATCCAACAGTAATGTTACTTCCCCTATGTTAGTTTTATATAATTATGAGTTTTTGTCCTTCGAGTTATAAGCAGTTTTCTATATCCTGTCACATGCAAACCACTTTGGCACCACGAGTCACATTATTTGGTTATTCACATTTCGCATATCGTTTCGCGTTGTCTATATACTTTATAGTCATTTGTTTATATTTTTTCATATGATTATGTTTTGTGTATATTCCTTTCTCTTCCATTCAAAACACAATTTTTACACCAGGTTAGTGAAGCACCTACAATGTCAACTTATTCATGCCTCTCGCACTTTGTCACTTAGGGTTTCCACTTTTTTTTAAGGTGATCCTTGGTTTGTTCCCCTTTTCTTTTTCTTTATATTTAATTTTATTTCGTATTTTAACAGCAACCCGGTTTTGGTTGAATTTATGCCTTATATCTTTCCCAGCCCTGAAGAGTCACGGGATAACTCCCTCGTGTGACGAAACACGTGTCGGCTGGTTGTTTTTCTTGAAGTGGTTGCTCAAATAAATACTTCTATAAAATCACTCTGGTGTTGACCATTAAGAATCAGAGATTATACGAGACATTTCTACTAATAAGTTATCCTCATAACGTGTGCCCAGGATTTTTGTTCACATTCCTGGTGTGAGTTTCACGACTTACACAATTACGGGGGTTACAGGGTATCTCCTCCGACCAGGTGGCACCGTCCTCACTCGCAGTACGACACACACACCGCATATCAGCTTGAGCGCCAAGCTTCCTCTCTAAAAACCCTACTTCTACTATTACTTCCGTCAGGAGGTTAGTCCTGACGGCCACTGTAGGCAATTGGAGCTGTAAGGCCCCAGCTGCTCTACGCAACACCGTTGCAAAATTTTCTCCCTCCTCCGTTGCCACGGAAGGAGGAGACAGCATGCCAGGGTCAGGGGAGGTGTCTAGCCCACTGGCATCCCCAAGTTCCTCAGCCCAGTCCTGTTCGTACTCACACTGCTGTGTGAGAGGGTCCTCCGACCCCTCCCAGTCCTCTTCGTCCTCCTCAGGTTCAAAATATGGAGAAGGAGGGACACGCGGGACCCAAGGTCTCAACGGCGTCGGAGCCGGCGTCGAGCGACGCTGGTCCGGCGCCGTGTCCGGATCGAACCGGGGAACGCCGCCCGGAGCCCCGGGCGGCATCGGGTGCGGCACCGGAGACATCGGCGCTGGCGGAGGTGTAGTTAGGTCAACCGGCGTCGATGGGGGTTGCAGCAGCACCGGAGCCGGGATCGAGGCCGAAGCCGGGGCCGGGACCGAGGCAGGTGTTACAGGCGGCGCCGGGACCGGAGTCGGCGGCGGCGCCGGGGAAACCCCATCAGGGCCCGCGGGGCCTGAAGGCGCACCGGGGGGACCTTGAGGCCCGAAGAGGCGGGCCATGGCCGACAGGAATTCCTGTATCTCGGCCGGAGTCGCCCCCGAACCCGGGAAGGACGGGTAATGCGGGGGCGGCTCCACAGGAACTCCCGGAGCCGCGGGACGGTGCCGACAGGAGCCTTAGCCGAGTCGCGAGACCGGCGAGGCGAAGTCGTGGAGCGATGACGCTTCTTAGACTTTTTATGCTTCGACTTACCGGAGGAGTGCGAAGACATGGACCCCGACGACTGATGAGGACTCCGCGACCGGCCCCTCGACCTCTCACGTGACCGGGGCTTGGTGTGGCGCGGAGCCAACTGCCGGACCTCGAGGAGCTTTCGAGACTGCTCTCGCAAAGCCTTCGGGTGCAAGGCCCGGCAGTCGGGGCACGACTTCGTGTCGTGGTCGCGGCCGAGACAGTAGAGACACTCTAAATGCGGGTCTGTGATCGACATCATACGACCACAGAAGTCGCAGGGCTTGAAGCCGGGCATCCCTACCGACACCTTCGGAGTCGAGAGACTCGTGGAGAAAAACAGTGAAAAATCACCAAAAAGATAGTCAAAAAATGACTAGGGCACTGCTCTTCCCGGATCTGCGCTTACTGGCGCGGAAAAAGAAGAACTGATGTCAGCGCGCAGGGGCGGCGTCTAAGTACTGCCCGCGACGTCATCCCGGCGATCACGACGCCGGACGCGGAGCGCACGACGCCGCCTACCGACGCGCAAGGGTACTGCTACGCAAAAACTTTCCAGATCCAGCCTGACGCCTGGGGATATTCTAAGGTAAGGAATCTGTCACTAACGTGTCTCTTTCAGATACAAGTATAACATTATTAAGTATTGACACCAAACTCTCAGATGTTAAAAATGCTAATTCTAATATACCTTCTTTGTGGTCCAATCCGAAAATCAGAATGGGAGGAATTTCAATCGCTGAGACAAAGGGGTTCTTCTAATCGGGGAGCTAGGATCCAAGGAGAACATCGATTCCTTTGCTAATCTATAACAGATCTATGCTTTGGAGAATGCTGAATTTTATTATTTATTTTTAATTGAAAGTAGCGTTAACCAAATAACTAACCTCTGCTCAGCACGACCCTTTAGTCATATCTCTAATTGATAAAATCAAGAAGGTTGGCCATGTAGTTTCTAAAATCTACAAATTATTAAAACCCTCATTCGCTAAACTCACTGACGTCTCAACAAACAAAATGGTCAATGGCAAAGAGAATTCTAAGAGTCTCCCTGTGAAGCTATGGTCTAAAATATAGCAGAACGCTGTAGGAAACTAGGATCTGCTTCTTATGGTTACTCCCACTTTTTGCTTGATGTTGCACTGTTTTTGACTAGTCTGACTGGGATCCTGCTAATCAGGACCCCAGTCTCTCTGCTTTCTCCTGTAAATTGTTACATGTACTTTGGTACACTCCAGATTGGATACTGGGGTACCCTAGTCAGTCCCTAGTATATGGTACCCATGTACCCAGGGCATAGGGACCCCAGAGGCCTCCCATGGGCTGAAGCATGTATTATGCCACCCATGAGAGGCCATGCAAAATGGAACTCCAGGTCTGCTACAGCAGCCTGTGTAAGATGGTGCTTGCACCACTTACTTTAGATATAGGTTCACTATATCTATAGGTCACTACACTTAAAACTTATAAGTCACCCCTATAGCAGGCCTTATCAATCCTAAAGGCAGGGTGCTGGGTTTTTAGTGAGAGGGTGCCCATGCATGAGCAGAGCCTCTCTGCAGCCTTCGGAGACCATTCTCCTGGGTTGTCTGTGACTCAGCCGGACATATAGGTAGAGGTGCATTATAACCTCGCAGTAAATGCTATCTCGAAAACGGCTGCATAGAAACATATTGTGTTTGGTATCAAACACCTTGGAATCATACCTCCACACCGGTAACCGGTGTGGGAGGTATGATTCCACCCTTCTGAAGCGAGCTTCGTGGGGTCACTGGTCTATCCGGGCCCAGCCTTCTCGACCCGGTCAGCACAAAATGGATCCTGCCGACCATAGACACATTTCTGCTCTCCTGCTGCTGAGCCAAGCTCGAGCAGAGTAAGGCAGCACAATAGGCATCCTGTCACAGGGAGGTGTGACCAGGGCTGGACTGGCCAAAGCGGGCACCGGGCGTTTCCCCGATAGGCCGCTAGGGTGTGGGGCCGGTTTTGGGCCGCTGGGGGGCTGTTTTTGTTACCGGGGGTCGGCAATATCGGCCCCCTGTAACAAAATCGTCCGAAACCGGCCCTCGCAAACTGCTCGGCTGCACTCCCCCTCACCCCAGGGGGGGCCGGCTGAGCAGTTTGCCAGGGCTGGTTTCTGTTCCCAGTCCGGCCCTGGGTGTGACCACCTCCCAGACAGGATTTAGTGTATTGGGGCTGGGTGGGTGCACTCTGAGAGTGCCTGAAAGTCTGCACCTGGGGTACATTTGGTGTCCCTGTGCATAGTCTAGCTCAAACCAGTTCTGGGAGCCATTGGCTCCTGCTCTGGCACGAAACTGGACAAAGGACATTGGTGTAACCACCCCTCTGTCCTGACCCTCCCCTAGGAGGGTCCCCCAAATCTGTCCAACCCTCTCCCGTGGGTACAAAAGGGCTTACCTGGCTGTAAGACTTTAGATTTTACGTGGACAAGTTTCTACAAGAAGAAACCACTGACCTTCGACCGTCTGGACACTCTGGACTTCGCTGGACTTCGACTGGGCCCGACTTCGTCTCCCTCTCCGTCCAAAGCTTTGTCTGTGTCCTTGCTCCATACAAGCTCCATGCAGGACCTGTGGTACACTAAGGACAACTGAAGAATCTCCCTTGGAGTGAAGGAGTCACTCCCCTGCCCTGGCAGGCACCTCAACGCAACTGACCGGTCTGCTGATCCTGAGCTCCTGCGGACTCCGAAGATTTCAGCAACATAGGAGGTGGGTTCCTGAAGGTCCCTGAGGTCGATCTGCCCTCTCAGCAAGTTTGAGGCCAGTATCCCTCGTGGGGACCGCATAACCTGAACCCCTGTGCACCGCGTACATTTGCAGTTGCATATGCTTGTTGGCGATTCCCGAGCTTGTGCATTGGACTCCGTGTAGTCCTGACCCTGAGCAGTACTTGCACCAAAGAACTCCGGCCTCCGCGCACCGAGTGCTCCGTGGGTTGGTACTTTGCAATCTTGCTCGAGGTCCCCTCGCGACTCCTGGTCCTTCGGCCTGTGGGTCTCTCCGAGGGTCATCTTGATTTCTGTTGGGTTTTCCTGGTTGCTCCAGACGTGCCCCGACTCTCCATTGCTTGGTGAGTCCCCTGGACCTTGTTGGTCCACACCGTAACCTGCTTGACATCCCTTCGTGTGTTGCTTTTGCCAAAGCTTGTTGGTGCTCCAGCCGGAGGACACCGACCCTTCAGCACTCGACATCCTTCGTGGGACAGCTCACGTCCGGGTCCTGGTCGCCCTCAACGTCTCCTGGTCCTCGTGGCTGCAGAGTCAAGCATCCCTTCTTCGCACCTGAAGCACCCGACATCGGTGGGCATTCGTCTACCGAGCCCCTGGTCACTCGGAAGTGACCCGGACTCTGTCCCCTCTGCGTTCAGGTTCCTTCCTTCCATAATCCAGGCTTGGATTCCACCGGACCATTTTCACCTTCACAGTAGCAGTACTTCCTCACAGTCCCCCATTGAGAACGACGGCGGTTTCCGACGCCACTCCAGGCCTATGCACCCGGCTCCCCTGGGATAGGTAACTCGGGTACTACGGTATCCACGGGTGGGGTGGCTCTCCAACCTCTTAAGTTCCAAAGGGTTTGCTCGAAGTCTCCTAGAAGGGTCCTTAAACTTTAAAATTGTAACCGCGACTTCCCCATAGAATTGTACGGAGCCCGCGGTCGTGTTAGCACACTGCACCCGTCCTCCGTGGGGTCCCTATCTACTCACCTTGGCTGGTTCCTTGGGTCCCAGCGATTCTACGTGCTCCAGACCTTGTCTTGATCTCAGTCGTGATTGTTATACCACTATTTTAGTATATGGTTTGGTCTCCCGCTGGAGCCCACTGTGTATTGTGCTACTTACAACTGTTCTAGTGATCTCGTATTGTGTGCTTTGTGTTCTATCCTCGTGTAGAGGATAGTAGAGAGTGTTATATTAATAAATACATATTTTTATATAACTACTGTGTGGTTCTCCTTTCATTTAGTCAATATAGGAGGTGATGTTCTGGTAAAACAAACTGCTTTACATTCCTTCAAGATTAAGCCTGAAGGCTGCTCTCCACAGCTACCACTAGGATAGCTTTCTAAAGGTTATCTTTGACCTCATACATCATAAGGGTCGTTTGGACTGGTGCAAGGTGCCCACTTTAATTAGTGGACAGCATATACCAGGCCAACTTCTCACATTGGTGTGCAGCGTTTGGGATTCAAGCCTGCATTGTTTTACCAGATAAATCTCTTTGTATTGATTAACTGAAAACCACTAAAGTATTACGCACATATAATACTTAAAGATTAGAATAAGTAAGTTCTACTGAACTTAGGGTTGGGTAAGTGAAGGGTCTAGCACACCCTTTCTCCAACCTAAGAGAGTTTAGTTCCCACTAGGTTAGGTAGGTGCATACACCACATTTAGTCATGTCTTCTAAAGGAGAAGCCAGTAGTTCTCTGCCTTCTAGGTACAATGGTCTTACATTTCAGGAATTGAAAGCCATGTGTGTTTCTAGGAAGCTGAAGACAGGGAGAAATGCCAACACCCGTCTCATTGAGGTGTTACTCTTACATGACCTTAGAAAGACCCCTGGGTCAGATGAGGTAGAAAGAGTGGGTGGGGCAGAGAATGAAGACAGGTCAGGAGGTGACACCTTTTATGACCTAGACTCAAACCCTGGCCAGGAGGATCAAGAGGATTCCAACCTGGACAACTTAGATCTTCAGGAAGAGGGTGGCGGTGGCCCCAGAGGCCCTCTCTTTACTCCTCCTGGAAGAGTGCAGAGTTTACCTAGGAGATCTAGATCTCCCTCTGCAGAATCTGACCATTCAGGACACTCTGTAGTGACCTCCATATCTCATAAGAGAGATACCTCTTATGACAGACAGTGCCAATTTCTAGAGCTTGAGAAAGTCAAGCTTAGGCAAGAGCAATTGGCCCTAGATAAGGAATCCTTAGAGTTCTAGAAGGCTAGAAAAAGATTGGGACTAGAGTCCCATGGTGGCAGCAACAGTGTCCCTAGGGTTAAGGAGTATACTTATGACCATAGGAACCTGAGCAAGATAGTCCCTCCCTACCATGGTGGGGATGAAATCCACAAATGGATAACTGCTTTAGAGAGGGCCTGTAAAGTACAGAGGGTCCCTCAAGAGCAGTGGGCAGCTATCTTGTGGCTCTCCTTTGCTGACAAAGGTAGAGATAAGCTCCTCACTGTTAGAGAAGAGGATGCTGACAACTATTCAGTCCCGAAGAGTGCTCTCATTGATGGGTTTGGCTTGACCACTGAACAGTACAGGATTAAGTTCAGAGACACCCAGAAGACACAGACTCAGGACTGGGTAGACTTTGTTGATTGTGCTACTAAGGCTCTGGAAGGCTGGTTACTTGGCAGCAAAGTGAATGATTTCAAGGGATTGTACAATTTGATTATGAGGGAGCAGATCCTTAGTAATTGCCAAAATCAGTTGTTGCATCAGTACTTGGTTGACTCAGATCTAACTTCTCCCCAAGAATTGGGAAAGAAGGCAGATAGGTGGGTCAGAACCAGGGTGAAGCAGAAAAACCAGAAAACAGGTGGTGACCAGAAGAAGCAAGATGCTAAACCTTCAGATAAGGGTGGGGAGAAGGGTAAAGACCAGAAGTCTTCATCAGGACCCCAAAAACCTGCATCTGGGGGGGGGGTCACAGTCTAACAAAGGTAAAGGCAAAAATAAACCTTGGTGCTTCCTGTGTAAGGAGAAAATCCATTGGACAAGGGATGCCAATTGTTCAAGGGCCAAGGATCCTCCTACCACCACCACTGCCCCTAAGGCAACTGTTCCCCCTAGTTCAGCTCCAAGTGGTGGTACAGGGAACAATGGTATAGTAGGGTTAACCCTGGGATCTGAGATGGGTTCTGGCTTAGTCAGAACTCCAGCTCAGGCTGTTTTAGTCTGTGATGGAGGCATAGATATTGCATCCCTATTTGTGAGCCCCAGTAATCTGGGAAAATACAGGCAACAGCCTTTAATCAATGATAAGGAGGCCATGGCATATAGGGACACAGGAGCTAGTGTCACAATGGCGACATGAGATCTTGTGGTCCCTGACCAGATCATACTTGGTGAGATGTACCAAGTGACCAATGCTAACAATGTCAGGACAGATCATTCCTTGGCAGTTGTTAATTTCAGCTGGGGAGGGGTAACTGGCCCTAAGAAGGTTGTGGTTAGCTCAGACCTCCCTGTGGAATGCTTGTTGGGCAATGATTTGGAAACTTAAGCCTGGGCTGAAGTGGAACTCAGGACACATGCAGCAATGTTGGGCATCTCTGCAGATGTGTTTGCTGTGACTAGGTCACAGGCCAAACTGTCTTCAACTGAACAGGCCCTGGATCCTGGACAAATGGACCAGGTGCCCTCCAAGAGAAGGAGCAGTAGGGGTAAGGGAGAGTCTTCCCCCCAGACTCAGAGTGAGGATCAGTCTCCTGAGGGAGATGAACCCAGTCCCTGTGAAGGAACTGTCTCAGAGGAACTTGAACCTGATCAGGTTGAGTTATTGGGGACAGGGGGCCCTTCCAGGGCAGAGCTGAGTCAGGAGCAGCACAGCTGCCCCTCTCTTGAACCCCTCAGACAGCAAGCTGCTGCGGAGGCTGCTGGGAGTTGAACTTGAACCGCATTTGGTGAGGGACGCGGAGCACTTTGAAAGGACCTTATCGTCAAACTTTGGGAATGGATTTGTACTGGCTTCATTCATTGAATATTTTGACCATCCTTTGGGGGTTGTTTCCCCCTATGGTGTACGACTACGTTTTCCAGCTAACGACCTCACCAGATACAGAAAATAGCAGAGTCAGTAATAATATATATCATTATAACATTTTGTGAATTTTATCCTTGTTACTGCCCTGCTATTACCTATAGAAAATACGTGGAAGGTCACATATACATCCTAACACCTGAAAACAAACTATATGGGTTATTACCCTTGATAAAAGACCCTTGATATTGGAACTTCAATATAGTAAACCTGTTCCCCAAGTATATTTGCTGGTGTGATACTGTGCCCGTTTTGGACAAGGTCCTGAGGAAGGTGGTTCACAAATTTGTGTTAACCGACCAAAACGCGCGTCGACCTCGTGTGTCCAGACCTTATTGTTGTTTTTCATCTTGGTGGAAATGTATTACATCTTATGTTTCCCTTTGAATCCTGATGTGCATAAGTGTCTTGTATGAGTGTGGACGTCTGTGAGGTATGCATGTTTTGTAAGATAATTTGTTATAGTGGGGACCAATAAAATTGTATTTTATTTTGTATGTTTATATGTATTCACAACTTTTATAAAAAAAAAAAGTTTTTGGTATCTATTGAGAAAAATGATATTTCATGGATTGGATAAAAAAGGAGAAAAGAAGTTAATGAAAAGAATAAACATGATCTTTTAAAAAAATAAAAAACAATGATGTTGGTGGTATGATAAACATCTTATGTTTGGATTTTCTCTATACCCATATTAGATTTAATCTTTTGTAAAAAGAAATATAGGTCTAAGGGGAGTTTTGCCTGGTTCAATTTCTCTGTCCTGTTCTCCTCTTACTCCCAGACCTTATTCGTTTCCAGAGGGGGTCCCTTGCCTTTTGATTGGAGGCTGCTGGGAGTGCCAGTGGGTCCCACAGGATCTACTGGGATGAAGGACTCCTTTACTCAGAGGGTAGAGACCCCAAGCCTGGTGCTACCAGGAGGTTGGTCATACCTCTGAAATTTAGGGGCTTCCTACTGAAACTGGCACATGATATCCCTTTAGCAGGACACCTAGGCCAAAGTAAGACTTGGGATAGGCTTGTCCCTCACTTTCACTGGCTTCACATGTCAGAGGACACAAAGGAGTTTTGTCGCTCCTGTACCACTTGTCAAGCCAGTGGTAAGGCAGGTGGTACCACACAGGCCCCCCTGATACCACTACCTGTGGTGGGGGTTCCCTTTGAGAGGGTTGGGATTGACATAATTGGTCCCATGGATCCTCCAACTGCATCTGGGCACAGATATATTCTAGTGGTGGTGGACCATGCCACTAGGTACCCAGAAGCAATACCCCTTAGAACCACCACAACTCCTGTGGTGGCCAGGGCACTCCTGGGAATTTTTTCCAGAGTGGGTTTCCCTAAGGAGGTCTTAACTGACAGAGGTGCAAACTTCATGTCTAGTTACATTACTGCTATGTGGAAGGAGTGTGGAGTAAGGAAAATGCTACTTACCCAGTATGCATCTGTTCTTGGCATATAGAGCTGTAGAGTCATATGCTTTGCATATATCGCCATCTAGTGTTGGGTCCGGATGTTTACACTGTTTTTCTTCAAAGAAGTATTTTCCAGTCACGAGGTAAGCGACTCCTCCTTTCGGTGATGGTGCGCATGGGCATCGACTCCATTGTTAGATTGTTTTCCCGCAGAGGGTGATAATGGAGATAGTAGGAGTAGTAAAAGGAGAAGTCCATGAATGCATGTATCTAAATAAGATATTACTACAACAGATATAGGTACGCGCATGTGGGTGGGCGCATATGACTCTACAGCTCTATATGCCAAGAACAGATGCATACTGGGTAAGTAGCATTTTCCGTTCGAGGCATATGAGCTGTAGATCATATGCTTTGCATAGACCATACAGCAGTTATCTCCCAAAGCGGTGGCTAACCTGCATCTATTGTAGTGGTTGGAAATAGTGTACGTAAAACTGCCTGGCCCACTCTAGCTTGTTGTCTTGCTAACACATCTACACAATAGTGTTTTGTGAATGTGTGAGGTGTAGACCATGTTGCAGCTTTGCATGTGTCATCTATGGGTATATTTCCTAAGAATGCCATAGAAGCCCCCAGTTTGCGTGTAGAGTGTGCTCTAGGGGAAACTGTTAATGTTCTTTTTGCTTTTGCGTAACAGATGTGAATGCACTTGACTATCCACCTAGCAATTCCTGAATTTGATATGGGATTGCCCTTGTGTGGTGGAGCAAAAGCGACAAAAAGTTGATTTGTTTTACGTAAAGGTTTTGTCCTTTCTATGTAATACAGCAATGCTCTTTTTACATCTAATGTGTGTAGAGCACGTTCTGCTACTGAATCTGGTTGAGAGAAGAACACTGGTAACTCAACCAATTGATTGATGTGAAAAGCAGAAATGACTTTAGGAAGGAATTTAGGATTAGTCCGAAGAACTACTTTATTTTGATGCATTTGTAAGAAAGGTTCTTCTATAGTTAATGCCTGAAGTTCACTTACTCTCCTCAGTGATGTGATAGCCACAATGAAAGCAGTTTTCCATGTGAGAAATTGTAGTTCACATTTGTGCAATGGCTCAAAAGGTGGGCCCATTAGTCTGGTGAGGACAATGTTGAGATTCCATACTGGAGCAGGTGGACGTCTCGGGGGAATAACTCTTTTGAGTCCTTCCATAAATGCTTTAATGACAGGCAATCTAAAAAGAGATAGATGTTGTCGATTTTGTAGGTATGCAGCTAGATGTAGACGTATGGACGTGTATGCTAAATTGGAACGTTGTAGGTGTAACAAATAGCATATAATATTTTGGACAGAAGCATCAAGCGGGTTGATGTGGTTGTTATTACAGTAAATTACAAACCGCTTCCACTTTGCTGCATAGCAGGCTCTCGTGGTAGGTCGTCTAGCTTCCTTGAGGACATTCTTACAGTCTGGCGGTACATTAACATAGCCAAACTCTAAGACTTCAGGTGCCAGATAGCTAGATTGAGTTGACTGGGATCTGGGTGTCTTATGTCTCCACGGCTCTGTGTGAGGAGATTGGGTGTAAGATGTAGTTTTTGATGAGGAACTACCGAGAGCTCCAACAGGGTTGTGAACCATGGTTGACGTGCCCATGTGGGAGCAACTAGGATTAGTGTCAGTGATGCTTGTTTGAGTTTCCGAACCACTAATGGAATGAGTGGGAGAGGTGGAAAAGCGTAAGCAAATATCCCTGACCAGTTCATCAATATTGCATTGCCTTTGGACAATGGGTGTGGATACCTGGACGCGAAGTTTGGGCATTTTGCGTTTAGATGCGTGGCGAACAGGTCTATGTCTGGAAAGCCCCACATTTGGAACAATGGGAGGAGAACTTGAGGACGTATTTCCCATTAGTGGACTTGCTGTGTGACGACTTATCAGGTCTGCCATCTGATTGTTTACTCCTGGAAGATGTTCTGCTAGGAGATAGATCTTGTGATGAATGGCCCACCTCCAGATGTCCTGGGCTAAGTGGGACAATTGGGGGGAGTGTGTTCCCCCCTGTTTCTGTATGTAATACATGGCTGTCATGTCGGTACGAACTAGGACAGTTTTCCCTTTCAACTGGGTCTGAAAAGCTTTGAGGGCTAGAAATATGGCCATGAGCTCTAAATGGTTTATATGAAGCAACTTTTGTTGGTGGCTCCACAGTCCTTGTACTGTGTGTTGCTGTAGATGGGCACCCCAGCCAGTTAGAGACGCGTCCGCTGTTAGTACGGTCTGTGGAACCAGGTCTATGAAGGGCCGTCCTTTTGACAGACTTTGTGCGTTCCACCACTGCAGAGAGAGAGGAGTACGGCCGCTTACCAACACTAGATCGGTTAATAGACCGTTTGACTGGTTCCACTGACTGGCTAAGCATTCCTGGAGCTGACGCATGTGAAGTCTGGCATGTGGCACGATCCTTATGAAGGATGCCATCATCCCCAGCAGTTGCATGTAAGCCCGAGCTGGGAGAGATTGATTGGGTTGAAACTGATGAACAAAAGCCTGAATGTTGAGAATTCTGGCTGCGTTGGGAAATGCTAGAGCCTTTTGAGTATCTAAAGTGGCTCCTAGGTAGTTCTGAATATTGGTTGGTTGAAGATGTGACTTTGGCACATTGACTGTGAACCCTAGTTGATGTAGTAACTTGATGGTTACGGAAGTGTTTTTGAGATGCTGTTGGTAGGTGCTGGCTTTGATGAGCCAGTCGTACGTGTATGGGAAGACATGGATGCTTTGTCTCCTGAGATGAGCAGCTACTACTGCCAGACATTTTGTGAAGACTCTGGGGGCAGTGGTGACCCCGAATGGGAGTACTTTGAACTGGTAGTGTTGGCCCGCTAGCACAAACCTGAGAAATTTGCGATGAGCAGGGTGGATTGGGATGTGGAAGTATGCGTCCTTTAAGTCTAGGGTGGACAGGAAGTCGCCTTTTGCAACAAAGTGTGAAAATGGTCTGACTGTATGTAAAAGGAAAATGCTACTTACCAGTATGCATCTGTTCTTGGCATGTAGAGCTGCAGATCCTCACACTGAGCATTAGATCGCCATCTGGTGTTGGGCTCGGATGCTTGCACTTTGTTGTTGTCTTAGAAGAAGTCTTTTGTTGTCAGGTGATAGGTGACTCCTCCTTTGGACGATAGTGCGCATGGGCATCGACTCCATCCTCAGATTGTTTTTCGCCATAATGGGGAGTGATGGAGTTAGTAGAAAAGAGAAAAAGATGTCCATGTGTGTATATCTACGTAAGATAGGACTGGAACACATACAGGTCCCGGGGGGGTGGGTGGGCGTGTGAGGATCTGCAGCTCTACATGCCAAGAACAGATGCATACTGGTAAGTAGCATTTTCCGTTCGAGGCATGTGAGCTGCAGAGCTCACACTGAGCATAGACTGTACAGCAGTATCTCCCCTAGCGGTGGTCGCCTGTATGTGTTGCAGTAGTTTGAAAAAGTGTTTTAAGAACAGCTTGGCCCACAGAAGCTTGTTGCTTGGCTTGCACATCAACACAATAGTGTTTAGTGAAGGTGTGTGTTGTAGACCATGTGGCTGCCTTACAGATGTGTTCTAGGGGAATGTTCCCTAAGAATGCCATGGAAGCCCCTAGTTTACGTGTTGAGTGCGCTCTAGGGGGAATTGATAATGTGCGCTTGGCTTTTTGGTAGCATATTTGGATACATTTAACGATCCACCTTGCAATCCCAGCTTTTGAGATGGGGTTACCCTTATGTGGTGGAGAGAAAGCTACAAACAATTGTTTTGTCTTGCGAAATGACTTGGTTCTGTCAATGTAATACATTAGGGCTCTTTTGACGTCTAGGGTGTGGAGAGCTCTTTCCGCTACAGAATCCGGGTTTTGAAAAACACGGGTAGTTCCACAGATTGGTTAAGGTGGAAAGGAGAAATTACTTTAGGAAGGAATTTTGGGTTTGTCCTGAGAACTATTTTGTTATGATGTATTTGTACGAAGGGCTCTTGTATGGTTAAAGCCTGGATCTCACTCACCCTCCTGAGAGAGGTGATTGCAATAAGGAACGCTACTTTCCACGTGAGGAATTGAAGTTCACATTTATGCAGGGGTTCAAATGGGGGTCCCATGAGCCTAGTAAGTACGATGTTAAGATTCCACACTGGAGAAGGTGGTAATCTGGGAGGTATGATCCGTTTAAGGCCTTCCATAAAGGCTTTAATTGCTGGGACCCGAAAGAGTGATAAGTGTTGCCTGTTTTGTAAGTAAGCAGCAAGTGCTGCTAGGTGCAGACGTATGGATGAGTATGCTAAATTACATCTTTGCAAATGTAGTAAGTAGCAAATGATGTTTTGCGTGGAGGCTTGTAGTGGCTGGATATGATTGTTATCGCAGTAAATAGCGAATCTTTTCCACTTTGCTGTGTAGCAAGCTCTGGTGGTAGGGCGTCTGGCCTCTTTAATGATGATCATACAGTCCGGTGGTAGGTTAAGGTAACCGAACTCTAGGACCTCAGGAGCCAGATCGCAAGGTTCAGTTGAGATGGATCGGGGTGCCTTATCTCTCCATGGCTCTGCGTTAGTAGTGATGGGGAGAGGTGTAGTTTTTGGTGTGGGACTATTGATAGTTCCAGCAGTGTGGTGAACCACGGTTGGCGTGCCCATGTGGGAGCTACTAGGATCATTTTTAGAGACTGTTGCCGGAGCTTGCGTACTACAAGCGGAATGAGTGGGAGTGGCGGAAAAGCGTACGCAAATCTGCCTGACCAATTCATCCATAGCGCATTGCCCTTGGACTGTGGGTGTGGAAACCTGGCGGCGAAGGTTGGGCATTTTGCGTTTTGGTGTGTGGCAAACAGATCTATGTCTGGCTGGCCCCACATCTGGAAGAAAGGTAGAAGAACTTGTGGATGTAGCTCCCATTCGTGAATCTGTTGTGTCTGTCGACTTAACAGATCGGCAATCTGATTGTGAACTCCTGGTAGGTGTTCGGCGAGAAGGTATATGTTTTGTGGAATGGCCCACCTCCAAATGTTCTGTGCCAGTTGGGACAGTTGTAGAGAGTGTGTCCCCCCCTGTTTTTGTATATAATACATGGCCGTGATGTTGTCTGTTCGGATCAGGACGGCTTTGTTTTGTACCTGGAGTTGAAAGGATTTGAGGGTTAGGAATATGGCTAGTAGTTCTAGATGATTGATGTGGAGCAGTGTTTGTTGAGTGGTCCACTTGCCCTGTGTTGTATGATCTAACAGGTGTGCTCCCCATCCTGTGAGTGATGCGTCTGTTGTTAGTACTATTTGTGGAACAGGCTCGAGGAACGGCCGCCCTTTGGACAAGTTTTTTGTGTTCCACCACTGCAGAGAGCGATGTGTGCGGCTGTCCACCAACACCAGATCTGTAAGTTGTCCGTAAGCCTGGTTCCATTGGTGCGCTAGACACTCTTGTAGGGGACGCATTTGAAGCTTTGCATGAGGTATGATGAAAATGCAAGATGCCATCATGCCGATTAGTTGCATGAACACTCTGGCTGGGAGAGAGTGTTTGATTTGAAACTTGGTGATGAGGGCTTGTATACTGGCTATCCTGGCTGGGCTGGGATAAGCTAGAGCCGTGGAAGTGTTTATTGTGGCTCCCAGATATTGATGTACATGGGAGGGCTGGAGGTGCGACTTGGTGTAGTTGATTGTGAACCCCAAGTTGTGTAGTGTTTGAATGGTCTGATGAGTGTGTTGGACACACTGGTTGAATGATCTGGCTTTTATGAGCCAGTCGTCCAGGTATGGGAAGACATGTATTTGCTGTCTTCGTAGGTGTGCTGCCACTACTGCAAGGCATTTGGTAAACACCCTTGGAGCAGTGGTGACTCCGAATGGAAGGACTTTGAACTGGTAGTGTTGTCCATCGAGTACGAACCTTAGATACTTTCTGTGAGCAGGATGTATGGGAATGTGGAAGTAGGCGTCCTTGAGGTCTAGTGTGGCAAGGAAGTCTTCTTGTTGTAGCAAGGGAAGCACTTGTTGGAGAGTGATCATGTGAAAATGATCCGAATGTATACACTGATTGAGGGGTCTGAGGTCTAGAATTAGCCTTAGGGTCCCATCTTTCTTGGGGATTAGGAAATACAGGGAGTAAACCCCTGTTCCCTGGTGTAGTAGAGGGACTGGCTCTATGGCGTGCTTTTGAAGCAGTGAAAGAACTTCTTGCTTTAAAAGTGTAAGATGGTCTGCGGACATTGGACGCTGCTTGGGTGGTATGTTTGGGGGGGCAGCTGTAAGTTCCAGGCAGTAACCATATTGGATAATTTGTCTCACCCACCTGTCTGTTGTAATGGAGTTCCAGACAGGTAGGAACTGTGCTAGTCGTCCCCCGACAGGAGTGGAATGGTCGGGGGAAGTGGAGGGAAGTCACTGTTTAGCAGCAGGGGAGGTACGGGTGTTGGTGCTACCTCGGCCTCTCCCTTTACTGTTGTTACCTCTGTAACCTCCTCTAAAATATCCTCTATTGGGGGATGTTTGGGTGGTGTTCTTAAAAGAAGATGAACTATCTGTGCTGATGTTCCTGGAGGCTCCTCTGTAGAAGGAGTGACGAAAGGAGCCACGGGGTTGCGGAGACTGCAACGCTCACATTGACTTGGCAGTTTCTGTATCCTTTTTCATCTTCTCAAGAGCAGTGTCTACAGCCGGTCCAAAAAGTTGGTTATGATTGAACGGCTGATTTAGAATGGTGGTTTGGACCTCCTGCTTGAAGCCTGAAATGCACAGCCATGCATGTCTTCTGAGCAGTACGCTAGTGTTGACAGACCTAGCGGCAGTGTCAGCTGCATCAAGGGCACACTTAATTGACGCATTGGTGATTAGTTTGCCCTCTTGAATTAGGTCATTTGCCTGAGTTCTGTACTGGTCAGGCAAGTGTTGTAAAAGGGTTTCTAATTGGTCATAGTGGGCCCTATCATATCTAGCCAACAGTGCCTGAGTGTTGGCTATGCGCCAGTGATTGGCGGCCTGCGCAGCTACTCTTTTGCCTGATGCGTCTAGCAATTTTGACTCTTTATCAGGGGGCGGTGCGTCTCCTGAGGTTTGTGAATTAGCTCGTTTTCGAGCATTGGAGACTACTAAGGAGTCTAGAGGGAGCTGGCCTTTAATGTAGGCAGGATCGTCAGGGGTAGGTCTATATTTCTTATCGATCCTGGGGTTAAGAATCCTGGCGCGTACAGGATCTTTAAATATGTCAGGAGCATGCTTGATGACTCCTTTAATCATAGGTAAAATTTGTACAGTTTTTTGGGACTGTTCAAAAGTGTCTAATAGGAAATCTTACTCTGGTGCATTTGTGTGCATGTGTACCCCATGAAAAACAGCAGCCCTGTTGATGAGTTGCCCAAACCCAATATTATCATCCGGAGGAGAGGGTTTTGTTGGGTATGGTAGAGGGCTTGGGAGGTCTGGGGGATCTATTGGATCATTGTAGTCCCAATCATCTTGTGGTGGGTCATCTGGGTCAGTGAATGGGTCATCAGGGTCACCACCGTCCCCTATGTCATCTTGATAATCATGTGGTGGAGATGTTACAGGCTGAGGCGGTGTAACAGGTATGTGGAGAGGAGGGGTGTTAGATGGAAGGACAGGAGAAGAAGGAGGCATGGGTGAAGTGGCACAGTCCATCTTTTCCACAGGTACGGGCTTGTGGCGTGGTACAGCTGTGAGATGTCCTGTTTTGGGGTTGATGTGGATCTTGGTTTGCTTAGGATCGACAGGATCCGGGTGAAAAAGCTCCTCTTCCTGGATACCTGTTTTTGGCGCCGACTTTTTCGGTTCCGAGCGGGGTGGTGGCTGATTTTTATGCTCTTTGGCCTTAGGAGGCGTGGAAGAATCCTTAGGCTTGAGTGTCGGCTCCGAAGACTTTGGCTTAGGGGCTGTGGCGTGATGTTTGAGTTTCGAAGCCGGCTTATCCCCCTGCTTCGATGTGTTCGAGGCGGGTTTGAGTTTAGAGGTGGACGGAATCGGTGTGGATTTCAGAGCCGAGTGTTCTTTTGGCTTCGGCGCCGAAGGTGCCGGTGGGACTAGCACATGCGGCTTGGTCGGTGCCGAGGTACCGGAAGGCTTGAATTTTTTCTTCGGCGCCGGGCTCGAAGGCGCGGCGTCTGAAGTGTGTTTTCGGTCGCGACTGGGGCCAACGGGCGAAGTCTTGACCGGTGCCTTCTGCTTTGGTGGGGGGGGTTGGGGTAGGGGCAGTAGTACTTACTCGTTGCCCAGGAGTGATGGGATCGTCTGAGTCTTCTGCATCTGACACGCTTTGGAGATCTTCTGAATCTTCTTCAGGGACATCGGGGCCTTCGTCGAAGATGTCCACCGGGTCTGGAGCGGATCTCTGCGCGATGACGTGCCTTCGAGCTCGACGATCTCGAATCGTTTTCTTCGAACGGAAGGAGGCGCAAGCTGGACAGCTGGACTCGTTGTGGTCGGGCGAAAGGCACAGGTTACAGACCTCGTGATGGTCACTGTGGGGGAACTTTGCTCCACACTGGGGGCATTTTCGGAAGGGCGTCCTTTCCATGAACCGTAGGCCTCACGGCGTCGATGGGACCAGCGGCCCGCGTCGACGGCTGGAAAAGGAATCGATGAGAGGCGCGCCGAGATTTCGATGTCGATAGAAGGTTTGTTGGCAGTTTTGCGCGATGAAAAGTTTGAAAAACTACAGTTTCGAACCGGTGTGCGAAAATTGCATCCGAACCCAATGGCGGAAAAAAACAATCTGAGGATGGAGTCGATGCCCATGCGCACTATCGTCCAAAGGAGGAGTCACCTATCACCGGACTACAAAAGACTTCTTCTAAGACAACAACAAAGTGCAAGCATCCGAGCCCAACACCAGATGGCGATCTAATGCTCAGTGTGAGCTCTGCAGCTCACATGCCTCGAACATTGAGTTCTCTTAGATCTAAGATTAGTCTGAGAGACCCGTCCTTTTTTGGTATTAGGAAGTAAAAGGAGTACACGCCCGACCCTTGGTGTTGCAGTGGTACGGACTCTATAGCTCCTTTTAAGAGTAGAGACTGTACCTCTTGTTTGAGGAGGTGTAGATGGTCTGAGGAGAGTTTGTGTGACTTTGTGGGACTGTTTGGAGGAGTATTGATGAACTCCAGGCAGTAACCAGAACGGATAATTTGTAGAACCCACTTGTCTGTTGTCAATGACTGCCAAGCTGGTAAGAAATTTGACAGTCTTCCCCCGACAGGTGTTAGGTGGTCGGGGGAAAGGAGAGGTGAGTCACTGTTTTGTATTGGAGGGGGAGGTGCGTGTGTTTGAACCTCTACCTCTTACCGTTATTTCCTCTGTTAACGCCCTCTGAAGTAGGTCTTAGAGCCAGAGGGTTGATTATTACCCTTATAGGTGGAGGTATTTTCTGAGGAAGAATTCTTGGACCCCGCTCGATAGAAAGAGCGTCGAAAGGAACCACGTCCTTGTGGCGACTGAAGCGCCCCCATGGATTTGGCCACTTCGGTGTCTTTCTTCATTTTTTCTAGTGAAGAGTCCACCACCGGTCCAAAAAGGCGTTCCTTATCAAAAGGTGTGTTTAAGATAGAGGTTTGAACCTCGGGTTTGAATCCAGAGATACGTAGCCAGGCGTGTCTTCTTAAAAGGAAACTGGTATTTACTGCTCTGGCAGCTGTGTCTGCAGCATCGAGGGAACACCTGATTTGCTTATTGGAAATAAGTTGTCCCTCCCTTATTAGGTCTTCAGCTTTAGATTTGTGTTCTTGGGGTAGATATTGGATTAATTGTTCCATCTCGTCCCAGTGCGCACGGTCGTATCTAGCTAGCAAAGCTGGTGTGTTGAATATGCGCCAGAGGTTTGCTGCCGGTGATGCAACTCTTTTACCCGAAGCATCAAGAAGCTTAGATTCTTTATCTGGGGTGGAGCATCTCCTGTGGTTTGGGAGTTAGCCCTTTTGCGTGCGTTAGACACTACTAGCGAGTCTAACGGTAATTGTCCCTTAATGTATGCTGGGTCAGATGGTGCAGACTTATATTTTTTGTCTACCCTAAGTGTGATGATACGTGCCCTGACAGGATCATGAAAGATATCATACACATGTCTGATCATACCCTTGAGCATTGGTAAAGTGTGTGATGACTGAGTAGCTAAATGTCTCGAAAAGGAAATCTTCTTCAAGGGAATCTTTGTAGAGCTGCACCCCATGATAATTAGCAGCCCTACCGAGCAATTCAATGTATCCTACACTATCGTCTGGAGGAGAGGGTTTGGTAGGATATAAGTCAGGATCATTGCCTGTGGGCGAGTTATTATAATCGTCGCATGGGTCTGCAGGTATTGGTTGGCCATCATCATCCCCGTCCCCATTATCATTCCCATCATCCTGGTTATCAGGTGTATGTGGTGAGTGCTGAGGTGAAGTAAGCACAGTTATAGACTGTGGAGAAGGGGGAGATGGGATACGAGGAGGTAGAGAAGGAGGAGAAGGGTTAGTTCCAACAGTTCTCTTCTTCAAAGGAATGTGATATTCCTCTTCAGCACCAGTTCGTCTTTTTAGAGTCACTGTGATGGTAATATGTCCAGTTTTTGGGTGAATGTAAAGCATTTTCTGTTTCGGGTCTGGTTTATCGAGCGGATCTTCGAAACGGTGCTTTTTTGGTGATTTCGGTGCCTGTGGTTGTTTCAGTGTCGGAGGTTTAGGGGCTGGTGTTTTCGGATCCGAAGTGTGTTTCAGCACCGAATGCTGTTGATCAGAGTCAGACTTGGGTTTCGATCCCGAAGGTTTCGGCTCGGTACCCGAATTGGCGTGGGGTTTTTCGGAGCCGGAAGGCTTTTTCGTAGGCTTCGGTGCCGGGCCAGAAGGCGGGGCGTCAGAAGCATGGTCTCGGTGCCGACCGGAGCCCGAGGGTTGGTCCGTAGCCGCCTTTTTTTGTTTGTTGTGGATTTCGGGGCGAGGGAGGGTCTGTACTTACAGTACGCTGTCCCTGTGGGATGTCTTCATCCTTGTCACTACACTTAAAACTTACAAGTCACCCCTATAGCAGGCCTGATCAATCCTGAAGGCAGGGTGCTGGGTTTTTAGTGAGAGGGTGCCCATGCATGAGCAGAGCCTCTCTGCAGCCTTCGGAGACCATTCTCCCGGGTTGTCTGTGACTCAGCCGGACATATAGGTAGAGGTACATTATAACCTCGCAGTAAATGCTATCTCGAAAACGGCTGCATAGAAACATATCGTGTTTGGTATCAAACACCTTGGAATCATACCTCCACACCGGTAACCTGTGTGGGAGGTATGATTCCACCCTTGTGAAGCGAGCTTCATGGGGTCACTGGTCTATCCGGTGCCAGCCTTCTCGAACCGGTCAGCACAAAATGGATGCTGCCGACCAGAGACACATTTCTGCCCTCCTGCTGCTGAGCCAAGCTCGAGCAGAGGAAGGCAGCACAATAGGCATCCTGTCACAGGGAGGTGTGACCACCTCCCAGACAGGATTTAGTGTATTGGGGCTGGGCGGGTGCACGCTGAGAGCGCCTGAAAAACTGCACCTGGGGCACATTTGGTGTCCCTGTGCATAGTCTAGCTCAAACCAGTTCTGGGAGCCATTGGTTCCTGCTCTGGCGCGAAACTGGACAAAGGACATGGGTGTAACCAACCCTCTGTCCTGACCCTCCGCTAGGAAGGTCCCCCAAATCTGTCCAACCCTCTCCCGTGGGTAGAAAAGGGCTTACCTGGCTGTAAGACTTTAGATTTTACATGGACAAGATTCTACAAGAAGAAACCACTGACCTTCGACCGTCTGGACTCTCTGAACTTCGCTGGACTTCGACTGGGCCCGACTTCGTCTCCCTCTCCATCCAAAGCTTTGTCTGTGCCCTTGCTCCATACAGGCTCCGTGCAAGACCTGTGGTGCACTAAGGACAACTGAAGAATCTCCCTTGGAGTGAAGGAGTCACTCCCCTGCCCTAGCAGGCACCTCAACGCAACTGACCGGTCTGCTGCTCCTGAGCTCCTGCGGACTCCGAAGATTTCAGCAACACTGGAGGTTCCTGAAGGTCCCTGAGGTCGATCTGCCCTCTCAGCAAGTTTGAGGCCAGTATCCCTCGTGGGGACTGCATAACCTGAACCCCTGTGCGTCCATTTGCAGTTGCAAAAGCTTGTTGGCAATTGCCGAGCTTGTGCATTGGACTCCGTGTAGTCCTGACACTGAGCAGTATTTGCAGCAAAGAACTCCGGCCTCCTCGCAGCGTGTGCTCCTTGGGCTGGTACTTTGCAATCTTGCTCGAGGTCCCCTCGAGACTCCTGGTCCTTCGGCCTGTGGGTCTCTCTGAGGGTCATCTTAATTTCTGTTGGGCTTTCCTGGTTGCTCCAGACGTGCCCTGACTCTCCATTGCTTGGTGAGTCCCCTGGACCTTGCTGGTCCACACCGTAACCTGCTTGACCTTCCTTCGTGGGTTGCTTTTGCCAAGGCTTGTTGGTGCTCCAGCCGGACACCGACCCCTCAGCACTCAACATCCTTCGTGGGACAGCTCACCTCCGGCTCCTGGTCGCCCTCGACGTCTCCTGGTCCTCGTGGCTGCAGAGTCAAGCATCCGTTCTTCGCACATGAAGCACCCGACATCGGTGGGCATTCGTCTACCGAGCCCCTGGTCACTCAGAAGTGACCCAGACTCTGTCACCTCTGCCTTCAGGTTCCTTCCTTCCAGAATCCAGGCTTGGATTCCACCGGACCATTTTCACCTTCACGGAGGCAGTACTTCCTCACAGTCCCCCATTGAGAACGACAGCGGTTTCCGACGCCACTCCAGGCCTATGCACCCGGCTCCCCTGGGATAGGTAACTCGGGTACTACGGTATCCACGGGTGGGGTGGCTCTTCAACCTCTTAAGTTCCAAAGGGTTTGGGCGAAGTCCTCCTAGAAGGGTCCTTAAACTTTAAAATTGTAACCGCGACTTCCCCACAGAATTGTACGGAGTCCGCGGTCGTGTTAGCACACTGCACCCGTGCTCCGGGGGTATATGGTTTGGTCTCCCCCTGGAGCCCACTGTGTATTGTGCTACTTGCAACTGTTCTAGTGATCTCGTATTGTGTGCTTTGTGTTCTATCCTTGTGTAGAAGATAGTAGAGAGTGTTATATTAATAAATACATATTTTTATATAACTACTGTGTGGTTCTCCTTTCATTTAGTCAATATAGGAGGTGATGTTCTGGTAAAACAAGCTGCTTTACATTCCTTCAAGATTAAGCCTGAAGGCTGCTCTCCACAGCTACCACTAGGATAGCTTTCTAAAGGCTATCTTTGACCTCATACATCATAAGGGTGGTTTGGACTGGTGCAAGGTGCCCACTTTAATTAGTGGACAGCATATACCAGGCCAACTTCTCACAAACGCTTGCTAAAAAAAAGAAGTCACCCCATACCAACCTCAGACCAAATTTCTCCTTCTCCATAGAACATTCCTAACACCAGACAGACTACACAAGTAGGGCCTAATATCAACTAACATCTGTTGGAGCTGTAAAACAAATGTTGCCAATCTCACACATTTTTTGATTGGCCATTACTACGCCTGTTCTGGGATACATTTGACTTACTCACCCATACACGATATCTTTCACTTCTCACCCCTCAATAACTTCACCTATACAGTTACAGAACCTTCCCTTGAAAACAAGATATCTGGGTTTGCTGTTCAAGTTAGCACACAAAACGATTTTAAATAACTAGAAAGATCTGGGGAATTCTTGAGCCACACAAGGTGGAAATGGCTATGCTATATTAGAGGCGTAGAAGTTATTTTAGTGAAACACCACCCTTGGATCTCGGCGAGCTGTCCTTTATGGAACAAACTGGATGAGAATCTTCCACCATAAATTGCTAACATACTTTTCATGGTTTTCATTTTGAATAGCACGCCTCAATTCTCAACAAATCAATGTTGTTGCTCACATATATACACTAGATTGACGTTTTTCACAATGTAACCGCAATCTTCTAACCCAAACTGTAATGCAGGACCTTTTTTCTTAACTCTTCTTTTTCGGTTCTCATTTTCAATTTTCGTCTGAGAAGCAAGATAAACTATGAAACACACATTTGGTGATGTCATTCTATCTTCTATGTCTTACCCTCCTCAACCGTTCAATTTCTACATGGTCAGAGGATTGTTTATATTTACAGTGTATGATTCATTAAGTTTGAAATAAACACAGTGCTTACCTTTTGTTATGTTTGTCTTTCATGTTTTTTAGGCTTATCAGAGACTTTTGATATGGTTTGTTGGTTGACCGTCTCAAGGGCATCTGGATTAAGGGACATGCCCTGTCCCGCCTGAGCTCCTTCCTTAGTGGAAGGGAACAGACAGTGTCCTTAAAGGAATTTGAGTCTGAACCATTTGTCATACCTTGTGGATCTCCCCAGGGGTCTTCACTAAGCCCAACACTATTCAACATTTATGTCTCACCCCTGGCAGCTTTGATTAAATCATTCAGCTTTTCTTTACCATCTTACGCCTATGATATTCAAAGCGTTGTGTCCTTCTCCGACCCACTTAACAACGCCTGTCAAAACTTCTGCAACTGTATGCTATCTGTTAGCGACTGGATGGACCGTTACTCTCTCATATTAAATTCCAGCAAGACTGAGGTTCTTCTTTTCGGGAAGGATACCTCCTTCTGGATGCCATCTTGCTGGCCTTTGGAGTTAAAATCACTACCTTCACCATACAGCAAGGTAAAGAATTTAGGCATTCTTATGGATAACAAGCTTGCATTCGGAGACCAAGTAAATGCAATCACATTGGTATCCTTTTATACATTATAAGAAAATTAAGAAGATCTTGCCTTACATTCCCCCTGCACTACAAACTGCAGTGGTAACTGCTTTAGTGTGAGCAAAACTGGACTACTGCAATGGCTTATATCTTAATATGCGATTGCAGTATGCTAACAAGCTCCAGGCTCTCCAAACCGCAGCTACTAGGTTGCTGTGTGGAATTCCTAAATTCCAATTGGCTAAACCTGTGTTACGGAAGCTTCATTGGCTCCCAGTAAAAAAAAATAAAGTGAGTTTTAAGGTCTTCTGTATCACCTTTAGGGCCCTACATGATTCAGGCCCTAAATTCCTCAAAAACAGGCTTAGAGGATACCAGCCAGAGAGGTCGGCTGTGTTTTAGCACCGCCAGGAACATTGTCGTCCCTAAGTTTAGGCTTTCCTACTGGGGTGGCAGAAGCTTTCGTAGTAGGGGCTTCGAAAATTTGGCATTCCCTTCCACTACATATCAAGTCAATGTCTCATCTGTCTTTTAGAAAGGCTTTTAAAACCTGGCTTTGCAACAACTAGTTGGGCAGGCATTTCTCCGTATCCTTGCAGTGCCTAGATGCCTCTGGGTAATTGTTGCACTTTATGAAAACATTTAACATAACAAAATAAAATATGTGTTTATTTTATTTGTATAAACCTTCAATAAAAACTTTGAGATTAAAAAAAAAAAACACTCCACTATTCTCCTCACTATGGAATATCGATGTAGTGCCAGAGTGGACTACTGCTTCTGTCCCTGCTTAATTTATTTAGTTAAAAATGTGTCTGGCAAATTATTTTTTTCTTTTAATAAGCAAATTTTTTTTTTTTTTAGGAAACAACAAGTCACATAATAAGTTTATGAAACACACCCTTTTGTAACAATTAAGATTAGCAGTAGCCCCCTCATCATAGTCAGTCCAGCACATACAGAAATAAGGAAACAAGTAAATTGTTGCTTTCTCATTCTAGTCCACCGTCAACATCTGAATCCCCAAGCCACTTCCGTCAAACTCTTGCATGATTAGCGGGACAACCCCTGGCCTCATACACGGGCTTTTCCAGCTGCGCGCACCAATCCATCCCACTCCTCCATAATGCCAGTGATGGTGCCCTGGGGGGCTTTCAATGTGCAGCAATATCTCTATTGGCCATAAGTGCGGTTCCCAACAACGCTCTGTCAGGCCTAAAACCCTCCACACGTCATCCACTCACAGGACAGTCAGCAAAGGGGAGAGTTCAAGCGTCTGATCCAATCCTTCCGATAATTCAGCCACCACCGCCTTCCAGTAACAGGTTATAGCAGGACACGACCACACCATGTGAAAGAAGTCTGCAGACGCATGGGAACAGTGACAGCAGGTATGGGCAGTCGCCAGGCCAGCAAAAAACAACCTGATGGGGGCTAGGTAGGCACAGTGTAGATAGCAGGTTTGCACTAATTGAAGTCTGGGTGAAATCGTTTACTCTAAGGGCCATCAACGCGCCAGTCATCTTCTAATAGCCCTATCCATTCCTCCCAACGGGTTCTGAGGGTGTCCAACGACTCAGGGGTATTATAGATTAGAGTCCGATAGATCTGGGAGACCCCCCCCCCCCCCGTTTCCCTAGGGCCCCCATTGGTATCTTGGCTTCCACTGGGCTAAACTCTGGGATAATCGTGTCTGAGGGGATGTGGGTGCGCAGTGCGTGGCGCAGCTGTAGAAATTTATGAAATTGTGTATTAGAGAGTGTATAGGTCTGCTGTAGATCCTGTAAGGGGACCATATGCAAGCCTGGCCAGACATCATCTAGAAGGGTGATACCTATGTTGTCCCACCGAGCAAACCCCTCGAGTGTGGCCACCTCTCCCAACCATGTACTATGCCATAGCTGGGTGTGTAGGGCGAGTTTCTTCCACCACCTTGTATGTTCCTGAGCCGCCCTCCACCCAGTAAGTCCCAGACGGGTCACCTCTGTTATCGTGTTCAGTAAGGTATTACCATAAAGTAACGCCATAATGCGTGGGAAACCCAGCGTATTGAGCTCTCGCCTGTACACCGGGTCAGACTAACCCCCAGTAAACCAATTGTTAATGATCAAGAGATGAGTGGCCAGGAATTATAAGTATAAGTTAACCTTTTCAAGACCCCCTTCATAAGGAGCGTACCGACATGTGGGAAGGGCTAAATGGGCCCTGGTGTTGTGCCAGAGAATGGAGTCAGCTAATGAATCCATCTCTCTGAACCACTGACGAGTGATACTTTGGGGGAAATTCTGAAGGAGATATAAGAATCTTGGTCAACCCATTATTTTATATAGGGCGATCCTCCCGTTGACATTCAGTGGTTTGTCCGTCACTTCTTAAGGTCAGTTGTTATCTTGTGGGTTAGAGGGGTAAAGTTTAGAGACCAGGTCAACTCGGGAATGAGAGACACCTGTATAGCCAGGTAGCGGAAACTGAGACGGCGGATAGGAATGTTAGTTTGCCAATCGAAACAATCGTGTGGGCGCCAGAGATATTAAAAAAAACTTGGCGGGGTTAACAACCAAACCGGAAGCCTCCATGAAAAGTTGCAAAAGATTAAGGTGCCGAGGCACGCCGTTTGCTGGGTGAGAGAGATACAGTACTACGTTGTCAACGTAGAGGGCAATGCGGTCCTCATGGCCCAAGTCCCATTGCCATCCCTGAACCTGGGCGTCACATCGTATGAGTCTAGCCAGGGGCCCTATAGTCAACGCGAAAAGTAGTGGGTACAGGAGCCAGCCTTGTCAACTCCCCCGACAGATGGGGAACTCATCAGAGACCACTCCATTCACATGAACACCGGCTGTTGGATTAGAATAGAGGACTCGCACCAGACTGCGAAAGTGTCGAATGCCTTCTCAAAATCTATTAGGAGCAAGGCCAATGGAGCTGTAAGTAGGTGACGGTGGGCTAAGGCTACATGTAGTCGCCGCAGGCTGTGTCTAGTACCCCTGCCGGGAATAAAGCCACATTGATCCAGATGAATCAGAGACCGCAAAACCGGCCGCAACCAGGTTGCCATTATATTTGCAAAATGTTTTACTTCCCCATTAATTAGAGAGATTGGTCGATATTCAGCACGAGGTGGACGGCGGCCGTGTGTTTGGTATGACCACAATGGTGGCCTGATCGAGCTCCTTAGGGAAGGAGCCTTTGTGGACAGCTTCCTTGCAAAGATTTAGTAGGTGAGGAGCAAGGATATCTTTTTATTTAACATAGAATTCCAAAAGGCACCCATCAGGGCCAGGAATCTACCACACGCCACTGCTGTGACTGCTTCTCCGATCTCCTCCAATGTGACGGGCTCATCCAGTTCTCTCCATTCGACACCAGAGAGTTTAGGCACGGGTATATCATCTATCAGAGGAGCAGTTTTTTCGGCTGCGGGACAGCCGCGTAAAGAGTTGTGCACTATTCGGCAAAGACTTGGGCAATGGCAAAGGCGGAGCAACGCATATGTCCTCAGCAGTCATCCACCTCAGGGATAATTAGTTCCGCAAGGAGCCGAGATGCCAACCAAAGCAGTAGTTTGCTATTTTTGTCCCCCCACCCATAAATACAGGCGGTAGAGGCCAGAAAGATCGGTTTTGCTACCTTGAGTGAATGAGTTCCGATTTCTTCTCGAAGCATAACAAGCTCTCTATCAAGAGTCTTGTTCGAGTCATCACGGATCTGCCACTCTAAACGAAGAGCTTGAGCTTCAAGTTGTGAAACATGGCTATGTGGTGCCCATTCCTTCCCCTGCACAAGACTCTATACATATCCTCGAACAGTGGCGTTGCATGCCCCCCAAAGAGTACCCACTGACTAGAAGAGACTCTGTATTATCGGTAAAATAAGTTACAATATTATGCCTCAGGTGCTGGGCGTATGTCTCGTCCTGGAGGTGCCAGGCGTTTAGCCGCCAAAAGGGGCGGCGGGTAGGATCTGTTATACCGATATGGGGGATTATCAGAGCATGCTCAGAAATCCTGCGTGGCTATCTGAGCATGTGATACAGACAGAACATTCGTGGCTGCCATAAAGATCCTATCTATACGTGTGGGTGTGTGGTGTGCAGTGGAGGTGTGTGTATATTGCCTTTGTCTAGGATTCCAAATCCTCCATACTTCACCCAAGCCGGCTATCCGTTTATTTAGGGATGCAGCCCTCTGACACCGAACATTAGAAGGGGACCCAGTCGAGTCCACCTCGGGGTCTGGAACCGCATTGAAGTCTCCCCCTATGACTGTAAAACCCACCGGGAGCTGAGCAATAACCCCCAGAATTGCCGGAAAAAACTTAGTCTAGGAATGCGGGGGGGGGGGGGCATAGAGACGTAAGATATTCACCGGGAGAGCCTCCAGCGCACCTGTAAAGGCAATATAACGACCTTGAGCATCTGCCCAGGTCTGAGTGACCACCAGGGAAACGTACGATGCAGCAGGATCGCCACTCCACGGGACCCCCTCACATGATACTCTATTGAATTCATTTCAGGCCAAAAATGGGCTTTTGGTCCCCATGAGGTGTGTCTCCTGCAACAGTAATATAGATGGGAGAAGGCGTTGGGCATATCTCAGAACCGCTGAGTGCTTAATTCCATCCAAGAGACCATTCACATTCCATGGCAGAATCACTGACTGGGCCATAGGTGGGCTAAAGTTACATTATGCATAGGGCCTAAGGGCAATACAGATGTTCGCCAGTAATCTACAAGCAAGTGAAGGCATCTGTGGTAGGGCACAATGTGGCCATAGTGGGGTGAGCTGTTAGCACTGTGTGACAACCTAAAAAATGGAAGAAAAATTAAGAGGCATAACACATAACTAAACAGTATCGTCATGATAAAGCAAACCATATCCTCCCCAGTCCCCCCACCCCATACTTCTCCCCCATAAGCATCTGTCACCCCAAAACTTCGACCCCAACCTTTAACCAGTTATTCATACACAGGAGTGGAGTGGTGGACCCCTCCAAAAAAGCGGATAAAGACTGTGTTGTCAGCGCACATGAGCGGCTATGAGTTTCATAGTGATGAATGCTTTAACAAGACCAAGTTGCAGATCTAAATATGGTCCACGTGTGATGATCCAGCTACCAGCGAGTAGGAGCCAGTCCATGGCATGCTCAGCAAAGAACTTCCGGCCAGACAAAGGTGTCACCCAAGCCTGCACTCAGATGGGAGAAGCTGTACAGCTCAATCGGTCCTCAGCACGGGGCAGATCACATTGTTCCTCTTGGGCCCCCAAGGAAGGGATTGAACGCACAAGTGTAGGTGGTGCCGAAGCATGGAAGCCAAGTGAGAGGGACAGTCTGCACATTGCGTCTCCCACGGCGAGATCTAGTGCAGCCACGTCTCCTGGTCCTGGTCGAGGGGGCGGCATGGGGGGTCATTTAAAGAATCTGCTTTTCTTCCATCAGCCATTCCCATGCAGACTCAGATGTGTCAAATAAATGGCTCTTCTCATCATAATTCACCTTACGGTGCACCGGAAAGAGAATTACATATGACAGGTGGAGGGCCTGGAGCTTCTGTGTGACGGATTCCTAAGACCTGCAGCGGACCTGGACCTTCCGAGAGAGTAATTTGGAAAAATCAAGATTTATGAGTTCTGGCAGCAGAAGTCAGTTTGTGCTCGAGCTTCAGGTAAAATTAGGTCTCTTTCTTTAAAGTTAAAGAATTGTGCAATCATAGGCCAGATTGAGGCACCAGGGGGAGGCCTGGGGGTTAATTGCTCTGTGGGCACGCTCCACAGCGAACCGGGGTTACAATTTCTCAGTTGTTATCCAGGATTTGAGCCCGCCTTCCAGGAACTCCACGGCTCGAGTACCTTTAGCATCCCCCAGAAAGCCTATAAACCTAAAATTATTGCGTCCCGAGCGATTCTACGCATCTTCAGCGCGATAATGGAGTTCGTTTGTACAGGTGAGAAAGCGAGTCACCTTGGCTTTAAGGTCAGCAACCTCGTCCTCCACCGTGGAGATGGCCCTCCGCTTCGGTGATACGACTCGTGGCGTTGCGGAGATCCTGGCAGAGAAGCGCCACTTCCACTCGCAACTCCTCAATTTTCATTTGGGCTGCCGCTTCCGAGGTACAGATAGCCTGTAAAATTTTGTCAAGATCCCCCCTCCCCAGGGGAGGATTTGTCTGAGGTCTCTCTCACTGACACTTCAGCCGGGGTGGTGTACTGGTCAATGCGTGGCTGAGAAGGATGGGTTTTCGCCAGTTTGTCTTTCCCCATGTTCAATGCCCAGTGCAGGGGGCAGATGAGACCGGAGTCTGGTCCACTTGCCACAGTCCATGGCAGCACGAGCAGCCAGGCTGGGATGAATTCTTCTCAGGGCGTGGCTGAGGGCCAGAAAGCAGGAGGGAGAAGTGTGGCAACCGGCTAGAGACAGGGGTCGTCACTTCCCAAGGAGTAAGATCTAAAGTGTAGCTGTCAGAGCGGTATCCAATACTTGCGCAGGAACAGAGATGCCTTTTCCCAATGCCCCCGTCCGGGAAATCTATCTGACACCTAATATGAATAGTGCCTCGAAGAATCTCCCAAAGGGGGAAGGGGGAGTGGATAAAATAATAAAGAGAAAGAAGAAGAAGAGACTGCCTGCGGTTATCTGCTTTCCAATTCCTGCTTCACCTCAGCGCTATGTAGATGCCTCTGGCGGAGTGTCCTGGAAAACTAAATATAACAAATACTTAGCTTACATTTCTTTACGCCCTCTACTAACTTGAATATTTCTCTAGTAGCTAACAACGTACCAGGTTAACCTTAGACTTTAGCCTCTCTTCTATTGGTCTTCATTATTCTTCCTGCAATTAAGAGTCCTAACTCGCTCTATCTTGCATGGAATTTCTAGAGATAACTAAGGGAAAAAACAGTATTTGTTTACTAGTGTTTCCTCAATTAACTGTCTCTCTATCTTATCTCTGTTGTTATTATTACTTTACATACCTATTTTTCTTATCTCTAACACGTTTAATATCTTTTCTTCTTTTTTCAGGTAACAGATGCGGAATTACTCTGGCTATTCAGGTGAGTGTTATTTTTCTCTTGAAAATGTCTTGTCATATGGTTTAACTCGTTGTCTAAATAAGTTGCCAACCATACAGTTCATTACAAGGTTATATTTACAGTCATTCCGATAGTACTTGGCTTATTCGCTGAGGCCCAGAGCTGTCATCTCTAACGTTGCCGTAATGCTTGACTGCTCTTCCGTTCTTGAAACATTGTTTCTTACGAAGTTGTGAACCTGTCAGGAATTATCCGCGCATGTACACCAGGCGAACACCACTTCGACGAAGTGAGAAGCCAGGCGCGAGTGCGCAGAATCAGCAAAGAGACACTCTGGAGAAATGCGGCACCGAAGGGAAACGCGAACGAGGAATATCCGACGGATTTCGACGAACCACTACCCTGACTAAAACGACGAGGGAGAATCAGAAGTGCGTGTGCTCCAGTCCAAATTCCAGGTGAAGTGCGCCAGCGTTCTACTGTGAGCGCTCCAAGTAGAATTCCGTGAAGTAAGAAAAAGACTAGAACTACACCCTCCATGCATCGCAGGCCATCTTGGAGTTGTTCAACCTCCAAGCTTCTTTCCAAGTAATGGCCTTAACCTTCTGCGTGTTTGAGATTATCTGTTCCTGCCTCGTTAAGCAGACTATAAGGTTCTGATCTTTAGGAGTCCTGACAGTACCCCCTTGCAAGGGAGGCTCTTCCGGTCGAGGTTTTCTCGGAAACTTTTGGTGAAAGGCCTTCACCAAACGAGGAGCGTGTACATCAGAATTTGGTTCCCAAGATCTCTCCTCAGGGCCATAACCCTTCCAGTCAATTAGGTAATAGATTTTCCCTTTACTTTTCTTAGAGTCTAGTATTCTTTTAACTTCAAATTCCTCTCCAGATTCTAATTGCACAGTTTTAGGAGGAAGTGTAACTCTTAAATCTGGTGAAGTTCTTTTAACAGAGAGACATGAAAAACTGGGTGGACCTTCATTCTTTTGGGCAGTTTTAATCGGTAAGTTACTGGATTAACTATCTTTTCGATCTGATATGGACCTACAAACCTAGGTTGAAATTTGCAATCCCCTTTTAACCTAAGGTTCTTGGCGTTTAACCACACCTTATCGCCAATTTGCAATGCTGGACTCTCTCTTCTCTTTTTATCCGCATATTTCTTATAGTTCTCCTTGGCTCTAACCAAGTTTTCTGTGGCTGTCTGATGGACTTGTGTTAAGTTTTTAACCATGTTTTGGACTGCTGGGACTGAGATTTCTCTGCAATTTGCAAAGGAATTAGGGTGTCTTCCATAATTAAGATAGAATGGAGAAAAACCGGTGGAAGCATTTTTTGCGTTATTATGTGCGAATTCTGCTGCCCATAAATACTCTGGCCAGTCCCCTTCCTGATCAAGTAAATACAATCTCAAATACTGCTCTAATTCTTGGTTTACCCTCTCTGTCTGCCCGTCTGTCTCTGGATGAAAACTGGTGGAGTATCTAGTTTCTACACCTAGTCCTTCCATGAATGCCTTCCAAAAGTGGGACAGGAATTGGGAGCCCCTATCAGAAACCAGAATCCTGGGAATGCCATGAGCCCGCACTATGTGGGTGCTAAAGTGAATGGCCAATTCCTTGGCAGTTGGAATTTTCTTCATGGCAATGAAATGGGCCATCTTGGTGAATGCATCAACAAACACCAATATGGTGTTGTACCCTTGACCCGAAGGTAAATCCACAATTAGATCTACCGTAACTGTATGCCATGGATGTGGAGGGGTGGGCATAGGTTGGAGTAACCCTTTAGGGGATTGTCTCTCCGATTTTCCCCGAGCACAGACCTCACATGTTCTTACATAAGAATCAATGTCCTTAGACATTTGTGGCCACCAAAAATTTCTTTTTACCAAATCCTCAGTTTTAGAGATTCCCTTGTGACCCGCCAGTTTGTTGTCATGGTTTCCCTCAAGAGCTATCTGTCGCAACTCCTGGTTAGGCAAATACAACTTCCCTGCATGAAATGGCAGGCCGTGCCGAATCTCTCACTGCGGTTCCTGTTTAGCCCATTCTATCATTTCCTCTAGTGACATCGTTTTCACAATTTTCTCCTCGATAGTTTCTTGACTCACAGCTGCCACAATCTTGTGTTCTGGAATGATTGTTTGTTGTTCTTGGTGGTCTTCTACCTTTTCTGTGTTCAGTCTAGACAGAGCGTCGGCCTTCCCGTTCTTAGTTCCGGGTCTGTAGGTGATCACAAAATCATAATCTGCGAAATACAATGACCACCTCAGTTGACGTGGGGTAAGGGTTTTGGCAGATTTCAAAAATTTCAGGTTCCGATGATCTGTGAACACTGTCACGGTATGTCTCGCCCCCATCAGATAGTGTCTCCACTCTTTGAATGCGTCCTTGATGGCCAATAACTCCTTCTCTGTGATAGTGTAATTGACTTCTGCCGGAGTTAATTTCCTAGACCTATAAGCCACCGGGTGGAGCTGCCCTGTTCTTTTATTTCTTTGAGAGAGAACTCCTCCAATTGCCAAATCTGAAGCATCCGTCTCCAGATAGAAAGGTTCTTTGGGGTCAGCATGCAACAAAACAGGCGCGATGGTGAACTCCCTTTTAATAGTTGAAAGGCTCTTTCAGCCTCTTCCGTCCAATCAAAATGAACTCCTTTCTTAAGGAGCCGAGTCAGTGGAATGAGTTTGTGCGAGAATTCATTTACAAATCTTCGATAAAAATTGGCAAAGCCAATGAAGCTTTGCAACTCCTTTACGTTTCTTGGGGATTTCCATTCCAAAACGGCCATCACCTTTCTTGTATCCATAGTCATTCCGGATGGTGTAAGAACGAATCCAAGAAATTCTACTTCCTTTGCACTGAACACACACTTTTCCAATTTGACATACAGTTTGTTTTCTCTCAACCTTTGTAATATCTTCCTCACTTGATTCGGATGTTCTTCTTCTGACTTCGAGTAAATTAAGATGTCGTCGATGTATACAATAACGCATTGATCGATGAACTCCCTCAGTACACGGTTTATAAAGTGCTGAAAGGCAGCTGGTGCATTACATAGCCCGTAGGGCATTACTTGGTATTCGTACAACCCCAAATTAGTTCTGAAGGCTGTCTTCCACTCATCGCCTTCCTTAACTCTAATCAAATGGTATGCACCACGAAGATCCAGCTTAGTGTATATCTGTGCTTCTTTCACTTGATCTAAGAGTACTGAGATGAGAGGTAGTGGGTATCTATTCTTGATGGTAACCTTATTTATTGCTCGATAGTCAATACAAGTTCTGAGTTCGCCTTCTTTTTGGGGACGAAGAATAATGGCGAGGAGACTGGGGATTGGGAGGGACGTATGAATCCATTGGCCAAGTATTTCTTGATATACTCCTTCAGATGTTCATTCTCTTTTTCCGTCAGGGCATAGACTCTGCTACATGGTAGATTTGCACCCGGCTCCAATTCTATTCGGCAGTCAAATGATCTGTGGGGTGGTAATTTTTCTGCCTCGACTTCATCAAGTACATCTTCAAAATCCTTGTAGTCAGGCGGAATTTCATTTGTGTGAATCACACATACAGATATATCTTGTTCGCTCAAAGGAGTAGCTGGTCCTGGTTCCCTTGACCTTGTTTTAGTACCAAAACAACTTTCCTTACAGAAGTCAGAATCCATCTTCACTGTTCTCGCTTCCCAATTTATACTCGGGTTGTGCTCTGTGAGCCACGGTAAACCCAATATAATCTGGAATTGGGGTGCATCAATTAAATTGAATTGTATCGTTTCTCGATGTCCTTCTTGAAAGGTTAATTCCACTTGTTCGGTGTGACTGGTGATGGGCCCAGAAGAAAGATTCGTTCCATCCACCGCTCTTACTGGTTCGCTTTTCGACTTTTGAATTGCTCTAAGGCCAATCTTCGTTGCATATTTTAAGTCGCAAAAGTTTCCCGTCGCTCCTGAGTCTATCATGATTGAAACTTCTGTCAGGGTAACGTGTCTGAATTTCAATGTCATTGAGATCACTAGATGGGGGGACGAAGACTGTAATGTATTTGCCAAAAGATGCTCCTCTGGAGTTGTTTTAGTCTCTGCAACCACCAGTCCAACTCCACTTACTGGTGGTGCTTGAAGTTTTCCTTCTCCTTGGAAAATATCTTGGGTTTCTTTGGACACATTCTCACAAAATGTCCACTGCCTCCGCAATACATGCATAGATTATTCTGTCGTCTTTTTTCCTTCTCTTCCTTAGTTAAAGGCCCTCGTACCGCTCCAATCTGCATTGGCTCTACTCCGGGTTGACCTTCTGTTGCTCTAGTTGATTCCGTTTTGGCTCTGTCAAACCTTGGAGTGTTGAATCTAAATTCTTTTCTTCTCTCACCTCTCCTTTCGCCTTGTCTAAAGTCGATTTCTAAGACTAAGTCCACTAAATCTGATATGTCCGTGGGTCGATTAGGGATCTGGGCTAAAACATCTTTCAATTCGTCCTTCAAACCGCGATAAAAGACTGCTGCTCTTTTACTCTCCGGCCAGTCTGTTTCAACTACCAGCTTATTAAACTGGGCCAGGTACGCCACAAGATCTTTATTGCCTTGTTTCAGCTCTAGTAATTCATTATCGGTGGCCTGTGATATTTTCCGTCGATCGAAAATCCGAAGGAATTCTTTCTTAAAGTCCTCAAAGTTGTATAGTAGAGCGTCATCTCTTGTGACCAAGGGCATAGACCAACTGGCGGCATCGCCACTGAGGTAAGACAAAATGAAGGCCACGCAGGACTGTGCGTCTGGAAAAATCGTAGGACGACACATGAAATGTAAAACGCATTGTGTCAAAAATATTTGGGCCTTCTGTGGGTCCCCACTAAATCGTTCTGGTGGTGCTAAGGGAATCACAGGAGACAGGGAATGTACTACGTGTGTTGCTTCTCTAGATGTGGAACCCCCTACAGTCTCTGGAAATCTTAGGCTAGATGTTTGATTCATGTTTGTCACTCTAGCTGCTAACTCTACAGTTTCTCTTCTTGAGTCCATCATTTCTTGCCTCAATCCTCTGTTCTCGTCCCTAACTGCTGCTAACTCCTTTTGTATTAGGCCTAATACTTCTCCCAAATTTTGCAAACCTATGCCTTCTGCCATTTCTGTTCAGGCGCAAGTTTCAACACTTGGGCACTTCACTCTGTCAGAGCGGTATCCAATACTTGCGCAGGAACAGATATGCCTTTTCCCAATGCCCCCGTCCGGGAAATCTATCTGACACCTAATATGAATAGTGCCTCGAAGAATCTCCCAAAGGGGGAAGGGGGAGTGGATAAAATAATAAAGAGAAAGAAGAAGAAGAGACTGCCTGCGGTTATCTGCTTTCCAATTCCTGCTTCACCTCAGCGCTATGTAGATGCCTCTGGCGGAGTGTCCTGGAAAACTAAATATAACAAATACTTAGCTTACATTTCTTTACGCCCTCTACTAACTTGAATATTTCTCTAGTAGCTAACAACGTACCAGGTTAACCTTAGACTTTAGCCTCTCTTCTATTGGTCTTCATTATTCTTCCTGCAATTAAGAGTCCTAACTCGCTCTATCTTGCATGGAATTTCTAGAGATAACTAAGGGAAAAAACAGTATTTGTTTACTAGTGTTTCCTCAATTAACTGTCTCTCTATCTTATCTCTGTTGTTGTTATTATTACTTTACATACCTATTTTTCTTATCTCTAACTCGTTTAATATCTTTTCTTCTTTTTTCAGGTAACAGATGCGGAATTACTCTGGCTATTCAGGTGAGTGTTATTTTTCTCTTGAAAATGTCTTGTCATATGGTTTAACTCGTTGTCTAAATAAGTTGCCAACAATACAGTTCATTACAAGGTTATATTTACAGTCATTCCGATAGTACTTAGCTTATTCGCTGAGGCCCAGAGCTGTCATCTCTAACGTTGCCGTAATGCTTGACTGCTCTTCCGTTCTTGAAACATTGTTTCTTACGAAGTTGTGAACCTGTCAGGAATTCTCCGCGCATGTACACCAGGCGAACACCACTTCGACGAAGTGAGAAGCCAGGCGCGAGTGCGCAGAATCAGCAAAGAGACACTCTGGAGAAATGCGGCACCGAAGGGAAACGCGAACGAGGAATATCCGACGGATTTCGACGAACCACTACCCTGACTAAAACGACGAGGGAGAATCAGAAGTGCGTGTGCTCCAGTCCAAATTCCAGGTGAAGTGCGCCAGCGTTCTACTGTGAGCGCTCCAAGTAGAATTCCGTGAAGTAAGAAAAAGACTAGAACTACACCCTCCATGCATCGCCGGCCATCTTGGAGTTGTTCAACCTCCAAGCTTCTTTCCAAGTAATGGCCTTAACCTTCTGCGTGTTTGAGATTATCTGTTCCTGCCTCGTTAAGCAGACTATAAGGTTCTGATCTTTAGGAGTCCTGACAGTAGCAGCTGTAAACCGAGTCTCCCAGCCACTCACTTCTCCCATCGGCCACCGCCTCCTCTCCCACTCTACTCGGGATCCCCACTCAACAGGATCTAACCCAACAGGGTGTCATCGATTGAAAGTGTAGAGAAAGCACAGCGGCAGTATAGTGGTGGTGCTTGGTCGGTGAGACAATATCGCCTTGCGACGAGTCACAAGGGGGGCATATGCGCAGGCCCACATCCAGGGGAAAAGAGGAAGCGAAGGGCCCCAAGTCTACATCCAGGTGAAGCCCGGTGTATCATGTGTCGCGGGAGTTGAGACCCAACGATATCTTCATAGAAGGGGGGGGAGCAGAGGCAGGCAAGGCCATACTATTAACCATTAGAGAGCCCCTCTATGAGGCGTAATCACTAGGGGGTCGTCAGTGGGGCAATATCACTGTCTTGGGGGGGGGGGGAGGGGCAGGCAGGGCACAGATGATCACACCCTCTCCCCCAGGCTGTCTCCTCACTTCTGGTATCCAGCAGGCGTTAGGCAATGGTTGAAGGGTCACACCCCGAGACCCAGCAGATGTTGCTTGTGGTGTCAACAAAACCGGGAAAGGTAGGAAGGCACAACCCGCAGGCTCCAGCAAAAGGAACAAATGATGGGCGGAATGCTGAACAATGCAAACATTCACCCCCAGTCACAAAGATCTTGGTTTAATCCATTGTTCTTTTGCTCACCACGCCACCCCAGTTTGGACCCAGCCATATGCAAATCAGTCTTGACCCTGTTCCTCATGGGAACAGTCCAGCCCGAACTGCCAAGCCAGGCCCTACCTGGGCCAGAAACAAGCATCCAGCGTGGCACGCAGCGGGCCCCAGGCCGTCCTAGATGAGAGAGCACCTCCAAGCCCGACTGCCGCCCAGTCAGACAGGCCCGTGCCTCAGTTGGCAGAGGCTGCCCGCCGCAAAGCCAGCCCAATCACCTCAATTAGGGTCAAGAGGGAGGAGGTCACACCGAGCGGGCCCCTCAGGACACTCAACTCCGGTCAGGCAGGCGCAGATGGTCAAAAGGCCAAAGCTGCACATGCCGCCCGCATGTGTCACGGATCTTTGAGTTCTGGTACGCAGCTTCACTCTCCAGCCGCGGCCAGCGCCGAGTAGGCGGGCAGCACAAATTTCAGCCTCTTGAACTGCTTGCACGCCGTCTGTGTTGCAGGATCCGCAGCAGCACCCGCAGCTATGCAATGTGCAGGGCCGGGCCCGGATTACATCCAGCTGCTGGGTCAAGATCAACGATCATCGGGCAGCACTGCCATTTTGGGTGCAAGGTAGACCCGATTGCGTCGGCCTCAATCATTTTGATATCCAGTCATTTTCACTCAGCAGGATGATCTGATAAAGTATGAGACTCATGGCCCAGTGGCAGCCGCTCACATGAGACGGTTCAGCGCGAGGATCAAGGCAGATGACGGAGGGGTCCAAAGCACTCTCAGAGTGCGACCGCCATCTTGACCCCCAAGCCACGCGCCAGCCTAATTCTTATATTGGTTCCCTTAATTCTTTTACATTTCATATATGTCACCGTAAGCAAGTCATAACTTCTCAAAGAGATTCTCCTTTTAATCAACACCATCAATCGCCATTAGGGCACCTCTGGATTTTCTCTGTAAATTCTCACCGCAGGCTGATTCCTCCTTGAGGTAGTAGTACTACTTGATGCTACACACCACCAGCTTTAGCCCCAAGGAGTTTTTAACTTAAATTATTTTTCTGGAGGCCTGGCCAAGATGGCGACCGGAGCGGACGCAGCCTAGGGAGCTCCGCAGCACGCCCGTAAAAAATCCTTAAATATCCTGCCCTTCCAGCCCACACGAGAATCCTCAGGCGAGCCCAGTTGAAGAGAGAGGAAGAGAACCCCTGGACATGACTGGAGAGACCCACCAGGTCCCCTAAAAACGAGCAGCGGCGATCTTCATTCCACTGGGCCCAGAGAGGCGGGGAAGGCCGGGAAGCTGCCAGCAAAGCAGAGCAGAGTGTCGTGGTCAGGGGCTTCTCTCCAGCCCCTCAAAAGTCAATCGGACATGCCATGCCCTGGTGGCCCTCCCCATGGACTGATGCTGCCCGAAATAAGAGGTGGGTGAGCAACGCACTTGGTTGACCGAGACGGGAGACACCGGGGCCTGGCATGGCCTGCTGGTGCTGCTCCCCCGAAGTAAAAATCAGAGCCCTGCGGCCTTGTTGGGGCTGATGCTGGGAGAGAGCCGCGGCTGGGGGCACGCAGGCATCTGCAGCCCCCCCCTGAGTGGTGATCGGCAGTGCCCTTCCCCACCGGTGGCCCTCTTTCGGCACTGACGCTGCCCAACGACAGAGGCGGGCGAGCGGCGGATCGGGCACGCCGGAAGACATGGGGCTGGGGCCTTGCCTGGCCTGACCGGCGCGGATCCCAGCCCGCAAGAGGGTAGGGGCCCAGTGCCAGTAGCAGGGCCGGCACTGAGAAGGAGCCGAGAAACAAAAAGAAGGAAAAGGAGAAGGATCGGGCACGCGGGGTCCCGGCGTGAGTGGAGCAGGACCCCAGGGGGGCCGAGTAGCTGGGACTGCGCATCCACGAAGCGGGGGTGAGGCACAGAGAAGGCCACCTACACCCCCATCGGGCCACGCCAGAAGCTGAGAGGAGAGAGGGCCCGGTGCAGTGGGGCGGTGTGCAGCCCTTAGGGGGATTCAGTACAAGGCGGGAAGAGAAGGATCAAGTGGGAACGCCCGACATCTGCAGACACAGCAGGGATCTCCCCCCCCCCCCCTCCGTCGAAAAAGCTCCGGTCCAGCTTGGTGCAGGAGTAGGGGGAACCAGCACTTAAAAACACGCCAGGCTTCATGGACCCATGGCACGGTGACACACGGGTGGTGTGAACACAGTCATAGGTTTAGGAAAAAACATCTCCCTACTCCAAAACGCTTACGCCGGAGCGATAAGCCCATCCACCCCTACCCCCCCTTGGGGGCCCTCTCAGGAACTGTTCATCTACACTGCCACAACAGAAGCACTTCAGTTTGAAGGAGGGCAGCAGCGTCGAGGCTAAGAACTTCAGTGAGTGCCAGCAACTGCACTGGGCGGGTCCACACATTTGATCTTTCATACCAGGCCTGGGAGCACGTGGACTAGCCACTGAACCAGCGCTCAGAGCTACTCCCTGACGTACTCAATCATGCTAACATGATCATGGCACCCACCCTTCACAGAAGGCAGAAAAGCATGGGGACATAAGGAATCTGAATACAATCGCTCGGGCACTGTTGAGGCCCGTGTAGCTGATATCCTACATTGCCTCTGGGACCCACGGACCGCCCACAGACCCTGGGTGCAGAGATAATCACTGGTGTGCGGACTCCACACAAACGGGAACTGGTGGGGCCGCATACCTTGGCACCGTAAATCACTTGGATTGCTACCTGGGGTGGGGGGGCCTCAGTCAAATAGCTGCAGGGAATCACGCAGACAACGAAGATACCCTAGGAACGTAGAGTCACTGGGAGTGCCCCACAGCCCAGAAAAGAACCATATCATGGGCAAGAACAGGCCACAGAGAGGGGTGCAACAAAGGAAAATGGATCACTACACAGCGCAGGGAGGGGCCTCAAAACCGGACCCCCCACACGGGCACCACCGGTAGATGACGCCATACAGCCAGAACCCACTGAAGCCCAAATCCTCGCAGCTATAGAGGCCTCCAGCTCAGCCATTCAGGCAAAAATAGACGCAATGTCACTGGATGTTGGACTGCTGCGTACTGACCTCCGCACTGTTGTGGAACGCTCCATAGCCACAGAACAAAGTGTTAGTGAGCTACAAAACGAAGTCTCTACATTAAAGGCAACACTCACAGACCTATCTCTCAAAACAGCAGCCCAGGAACGCCGGGCCGAAAATGCAGAGGGGCGCTCCCGAAGGTGCAACCTGTGTTTTGTATAATTTCCGGAGGGTGCAGAGGGAAAAAACCCAGAACTCTTTCTGGAAAGGTGGATCAAGGAGGCACTTCCCAAAGCGGAACTCTCTGCGATATTCGTAACTGAGCGGGCGCACCGAGCGCTGATGTCACCACCACCGCCAGGTGCCCAGCCCAGGACCCTGATGATAAAGATCTTAAATTATAGAGACCGGGACTGCATCATTAAGGTGGGAAGGAGATCCAGCCTTTGGAAATCAAGTAATTCGCATATTCCCGGATTACACCCGTTTGATGCAGCAGCAGAGAGCATCTTTCAGTGGAGTGAAACAGGAGCTGCGGGCCATGAACATCCAGTACATGCTCCTGTACCACGCGAAGCAGAAGGTTCTCCATGAGGATCAGGCCCATTTTTTTTATAATCCCGGAAGCAGCTTGGGACTGGCTGGAGGTTTGTGGGGACTAGAGGACAATCTACCAGGGGAGAGCGAGGTGGGGGTCCTCAAATGTCACCAAGACAGAAAAAAACAACAGACGTAATAGAAGCTCCAGAAAAGCCTTGCGATCAACACGACGAGTGGTGGTACACCGGGACGGATTGTTAGAATTAGTGAGGACAGAATCTGGCAGTGAAGACAGAAGGTCTCCCACAATCGACCATTCGACGCAACAAGCCGAACGAGAGGCAGCAAAGGCCTTAGTGGAAGTAGTAACAGCCTCAAGCTCCGAAGCTAGCATGGGGGACGTAGTAGAGGACACTCCACAGCTGGAGGAGCCTTGATTTGGCCACAGACCGGGGCAACATATATGGGAGGTTGAATAGGACACACAACTGGAGAACGTGTTGCATCGTCAGCCGGACTTCCACTCCGGATGGCCCTCTGCACAGCGGTGGTGCCTACCCACCTCACCTGAAGAGTGGATGGATGGGGATGGGCTCCGCCATCAGACGGGTGGACAACTGACCCACCCCCCCTAACTCTCGCTCTAATTCTCTTCTGTACTGCTGTTTCCTTCCCTATATTCTTGATTTCAGTTTTTCTCTATTATTGTCCTGCAGATCTGTACATCCTTTATTCTCTGGATGCAAATTTGGTGTGAAAGCGGGAATCTCTTGGAACAATAGTGGTATGCGTGGGTGTGAGTGGGGACCGCGGTTGGGAGGGCGCAACTGACGGACGTGTAGTAAGTCCGAGACGTGCACTGTCCTTGACCCGGCGGAAGACATTATGGATGGTTTTAACGGAATGTATGTTGGTACAATGAGACTCATGATTCATAGTGTGTGTGTGTGTGTGTGTGTGTGTGTGTGTGTGTATCATTGATTATGCTATTTTGTTTATGTGGCAGGAGCGATTATGTTTTTGCGAAGTTCAATGGTTGGGGTGGGGGGTGTAGGATTGGGGAATATATGGGTATGCACGTTCTGTTGATGCAGTGTCTACCCGGGGGGTGGGTTGTTACAAATGTTCTATTTACAAGTGTTACTGGCAGCAATGGTGGCATAATACTGACCGTACATACATTGGGTAGGGCGGACACAGACTCGGAGAAATGGGGCAGTATAAAACATGGAATGTGTGGAGGCTAAACTTGTTTGTTAAACGCTATAGAATATGAACATACCTACGATGGCAGGGCACTCATGTAGGGATGCTGCAAGAGACACACCTATTAGACAGCAAAATACAGAAGCTCCACAAGAAATGGAGAGGACAGCTATTTGCATCCACTTACTCTACATATGCTAGAGGTGTGGCAATCTGGGTGGCCCCACAAGTTCCATTTAAACAACGGAAGTATGAGGCAGATGTGGAAGGCAGATATGTGGTTGTGCATGGTGAGCTTGATGGAGCGGAGGTGTGCCTAGTGAACGTCTATGCTCCAAACATAGATGACGTTGACTTCTTTAGCGCCATAGAGAAACTACTACTTCCCTACAGTGGGATGCCACTAATATGGGCAGGGGATTTTAATTACGTATTGGATGGCGCGCTAGACAGGCACCCACCGAAACACCATACTAAACCTCACATGTCGACTGATTTAAGAGAAGTGATGAGCCGACTACATTGCATAGACATTTGGCGTGAAACACACGTGGGTGAACGGGGTTACACTTGTTACACACCAGCGCACGAGGTTTCTAGTAGGCTCGATCATTTCCTACTTTCTCGGGAGGCATGCGGAGCTGTATCACAAACCAAATTGCTTGGCCGTTTTCTATCAGACCATGCCCCGGTACTGTTGGAGTAGGGACCCGAGCGACGTAGACCGAGGGTCCCACTGTGGCGCTTGCGACCAGATACTTTGCGTGACTTGATATTCCGAGAGGAACTCAGGGAGGGCATCACAGGTTACTTAGGCACAAATTGGCTGACCACAAACTCCAGAGGAGTGGAATGGGACACACTTAAAGTGGTCACCAGCGGGGAATGTTTGTCTAGAGTGGGGGGGTACAATGAGGAGACTAGAACAAGAATTGACAACTGCGGAGGATAGCCTGACCAGACTCTACCGTGGGAACCAGACACCAGAACCAGACTGCGATTCTCTCCTCCAAGCACAGGGATGGGTTGGGGAGATATGGGAAAGGTTAGATTGCCTGGTCAGGCGAGAGTATCGCCAGTTGCTCCATAGGGAAGGTGACAGGTCCTGGAGGTAATTGGCTTGGTTACTGAAGCGGGAGCGACCTTCCCCGCTTATACTCACACTAAGACACCCAGATGGAATCATGGCCACCACACAGGCGGGTGTCAATTCTGTGCTGTTCAATCATTTAGCCAAGATATATCATGAGGTCCCAGGGTCTGTGCCGTCAGATGGGGGGGGGGAGGGGAGGAATGGGGGAAGGGGAGGAATGGGGGAAGGGGAGTTCCTGTCAGGTGTCCCCCTCCCCCTCCTCCCTGAGGAACAGAGGGAGGGACTAGAGGCAGCACTCCAGGTGGAGGAATTACGGGAGGTGCCACAAAGCATGGCTCGCTGTAAATCACCAGGCCCGGATGGAATCCCGATGGAATTCTATCAGACATATGCTGATTTGCTACTCCTACACCTGCTGGAGACTTTACAGAAGGCAAAACAGGTGGGAAGTTTGCCGCAATCTATGAGCGAGGTGCAGATAGTCATGCTCCCTAAGCCTGGCAGAGACGCAAATGACCCGGGCTCGTACAGACCCTTGTCAATGTTGGGGGTGGATACTAAATTATTTGCTAAAGTCTTGGCCATGAGACTGGGCAGGATGATAAGCTGCCTAGTGCACGGAGACCAATGCGGTTTCATGCCCGGGAGAGGAACGCATATGAACCTAAGATGGTTGTCCCATGTCTTGCACTCAGTAGCCAATAGTGAACTCCGGACTGCGGTAGTATCCCTAGATATTGAAAAAGCGTTCGACACGTTTCGATGGGAATATCTATGGGAAGTGCTGAGGAGAATGGGATTCGGTGGGGAATATATTGCGTGGGTCCGGCTGCTCTATTATCAGCCAAGAGTTCGAGTGCGGAACGGGGGTCTGGTATCAGAGGAGACACAAATTGAGAGGGGCACGCGGCACATTTGCCCATTATCCCCACTACTTTTCGCGCTCGCAATGGAACCCCTGGCAATACGGCTTAGGAGGGACATGGCCCAGTGGGGCATAACAGTTGATGACCGCACCCACGTGCTCTCCTTGTATGCAGACGATGCACTTCTATACATTCGTCAGCCAGAAGAGGTGATCCCAGTGCTTTCGGGGTTACTGACCTTTGGTTCGGCATCCGGCCTACATATTAATCATCAGAAATCAGTACTATTCCCGCTGGCTGCCCTTGCGCGCGGAGAGTCACGGGACCTTCCCGAGGTGGGATTCGATTGGGACAGGTACCATTTTAGATACCTAGGCATACAGGTAGCCCACCAGCCGGAAGCTCAATACGCATTAAACATGGGTAAAGTCCTAACGGGCCTAAAAGAGTCGATTCAATTATGGAACAAGCTCCCCCTCTTGGTAATAGGTAGGGTAGCCATGGCGAACATGGTGATGCGGCCTTGTTGTCTGTACATGTTGCAGAACTCCTTTTGCAGCATCCCGAAATCCACATTTGATACACTGAACAGTCTCCTAATCTCACTGGTATGGGCCAGGGAACGAAACAGAGTAAAATTGGAGACGCTTAAATTAGACATGGATTCCGGGGCTTTGGGTCTCCCAGATTTTAGACTATCATATAGCGGGATCATTGCAATATGCAGCCCAGTGGTGCATGGACGAGCGCACGGTGAAGGAGTTATTGGGGAGTGGGGTAGCGGGTCAAAATTGCTGAGATATCTTATGATGGGCTCAAGGGCCCCCCAGGGACTGCCCACATATAATATGACGAGTGGCAGAGGCCTGGGAACAGGCAGTCACCCTGGTCCTCCGCAGGGCTCCCTATGCCCGCGCACTCCCACTCAAATGGCTACAAGAATTTCAAAACATTCAGATAACCATGGGCATCACAAAATGGTACGAAGGGGGATGTGTGACGGCCAGAGACATGTACCTAAAAGGGACTTTCCTAACATCGGATGAGGCAAAAGAATGGTTCAAATTCCCAGAAGGACACTTCTAGCATTACGCGAAAATCTTGCGCATGGTCCGTGAGATATGGACCTCGTTCCCGGAGGAACCGCAGGAGTCCCGCACGCTGGTAACACTGCTGGCGTGTAAATGAAGGAACACTTTCACATTCACGTTCCAGTGGGTTTCACCAATCGAGTAAAAGTTATCCCGGAAAGTCTGTTAACTTTGTATTTTAGTTGGAATTTGATCAGATAGAGATCTTCCCAAAATAGGGTGATTAGCCATTGGTCATATGGATGAAAAGAACACAACCAGTGAATGGGTCCAACGATATGCTACTAACAGACTATTGTGTGCAAAGTTTAATAAGGTGTGCAAAGTTTAGTAATGTGTTTAGCGAGATTACCAGACTGAACATCTACTCTAAATGTTGAACTCACCTAGATATATTACCTTCCTTGATAAAATTTGAAGGTGGACTTAAAAAGTATGTCAATGTTCGAGGAATAGTGTGTTGAATAGTGTTCGAGGAGTAGTGGTTGCTAGCTAAAAGTAAGAAGCTTAACTCAGGGAGGCTGGATGGATAATGTGACACAGGTTTCCCTGTCTTAGTAGATCAAGTCCTCATGGCTGCACTAATCTCTTCTGTGCTTTTCACCTAGTTTTGTGTTTATTCTGTAATCGTCACATTTAGCATTGGCACAGGAGCTGGACCCATTACCAGAAGCCATACTGCGCACACTTTGGTCTCAGCACCTCCCCAAAGAACCCAATCAATATTCAGTGAAGGGCCTCAAGTGGCATAGTCACCAAGATTTGGAGAATGGGGGACTGGAGGCCAACTTGCTCCAATCGTCTACTCAATCAGCCGAAATCCGTACACCTCTTACAGCAACTCAAAGAAATAAGGACATAAAAGAGCACAAAGTATTATATTCATCCACTGACGCAAATGCCTTCTCCAAGTTCTCCTTCTCCACCAACAGGTCAATAGACCCTGCACTTTTCAGTAGAGCCTCAAAGGAGTTTGTCATTGTCAGTTCACTCATTACTTCACATGATGTATTGCATCCAGCATATCCTTGAAAGAAGCAGCGGAAGTAAATGGAGATTTAAGGCCAGAAGGTTCAGACAACTTTTCCAGGAGCTTAACAGCACAGGTACCAAGTGGATGCCATCATCAATACACCCACCTCGCAATAAGAATCAATTATACTCCCCAACAACAATCTCTTCAATCAAACTCTTCTGATTGAATTGGAGGTAAGGAATGCAACGAGGCAAAGTGGCCTAGTGGAGATCCCAAAAAATGTCATGAGACGGGAGGAGCCACCTTGACTGAACAATGAAGATGTGGCAGGCAAGAAGGTTCACAGCCATCAGATTCACATGGGCACCATGGACCACTGGTGCCAGAAAAGACGTTGAAAGAAGAGTTTGGGCCAAAGAACTATAATCCAACAGCTTTATCAGCGTCCTATGACCTGCAGATGGCTTATTGTAACCTACAGTCCAAAAGTGAGTCATGAGAGCACCAGTCTCACAGAACTGATACAGTAATGTAATTTTGATGTAAATATGAATTGTAGAGCATTCTGCTACCTAAGAAGGTGTCCGGGTGATACGGTACAGAGGAAGCACTATAGACAGCTTCTACAGAACATTTATGCATAAAAAGCCAGGTTTTCAAGACTATCAAATAGTAAAAGTTGTTGAAACTCTTGCCAGGTGAAGAGGTAAATACTTCTAAAGTTCTGCTGCTTTAACTGAAATGGCCTGCCCGCCCATTCAACAGCAATGAAATGTGGGAATTCTCACCAGAACAGCATTTGAAGCCTTTAGCTTAAGAACTGGGCGATCGTGATGAAATGTCTTTTGGAGATGAAGAAGCATAAAAGGGATAAAAGACTCAATTTACTATGCAGAGTATCCTAAAAGTCACCCATTTAGAAATTGGCAGCCAATACAATTTGTTCAATGCGGTAGCTGCAGAGGAGAGACTAGACCATCGTAGTGAAAGCCTCAGAACAGCATTTTGAATTAGTTGAAGGTTTTTGAGCAAGTCCAAAGCAGATCTGCGAAATAAACAATTGTAATAATCTAAGCGACTTAAAACAGTCACATGCACCACTAATGGATGGGACTGTACTGGTACAAATGGAAGACTTTTCCATAACAACCGCTTAAGAGAGAAGCAGATTGCAGAGTGATAAACGTGGCTGTCCATAGACAGATTAGGATTCCATACTGCTACCTCAGGCATTGAGGTCTCCCCCAGATATCATGGCCAGAAGCCACCAGGAAGACCATGGGAAAGATCATGGCCTGGAAACAATAAGACATCAGTCTTACCTGAATTAAATTTCAATAAATTGTCTGCCAACCAAGAGGCTACTAAAAGAATACATTCTGGGAAATTCCCCAGAGGGTCAACATTGGTATTCTTCAAAGAATTTAAAATCTGTGCGTCATCTGAATAGCTCATAAAACTGGACCCAAAAGAGTGGGTTATCTGTATATGAGGCAGTAAGCGCACAAACATTAAAAAAGTGTGGGGCTTAACTAGGAGCCCTGTGTGACTCCCTGTTGTAAGAGCTTGAACTGAGACCAATAGATGCAAGAAAGATAAACTGCCTGGTATCTAGAGCCCAGATAAGAAACCATTTCTGAGCCAAACCCTGAATACCAACTTCTGCCAGTGCCACAACCAATCGCTTGTAAGACACTGCATTGAATGCAACAGATAAGTCCAGCCGCATTAAGGCTGCCAAATGACCCATATCTGCCAGCATTCAAAGGTAGTCTAGAACAGAGACCAAAGCAGTTTCAGTCCCATGTGATGAACGAAAGCTTACTTGAGCATCATTGAAAACCTTATTGTATTCCACAAAACCTGAAAGCTGTTCTTGTTTTTTTCTCAAAGGTAACAGTGAAATAGGGTAATAACTGCTCATACAGGCTGCGTCTGCTATTGGTTTTTAAAGCATAGAAATAATCACAGCCTTCTTCCATACGTCTGTCAAGGTGGCAGATTGGATAGATTTGTTGCATATCTCCAAAAGAAGGTTGCAATACACAAGAAGCCAACCACTGCCAGACTGCAGTGGGAATAAGATCAAGGGAGACCTTGATAAGATCGACCTGAATGTATCAGGTAGATCCTTCATAGCTAAAAGATCAAAATTCAGAAGGGAAGAGGCAACCATTACACTAACTGGTAAAGGCAGCTCTGTGCCATCATATTTCATCGTAGAAGAATTAAATGTGGCACAAATCTTTTCAGAGAAAAAGTGAGATTGTCACAACTCTTGTGTATGCTCAACTATCTGTACAGAGCAAGGTGGAGCAGAGAGGCCACATTCCACCAAATTCTCAGGTGCAAAAATCAGGTTAACCTGGTGACCTCTGTGGTGAGTAGTACTACTGACCACTTGTGTAAGATTCAACAAAGCTAGGAAGTTTAATAAAGCTATGGCAGAATAATTATTAGTGTGTTTAGCCCATACATTAAAACCTCCCAGTACAATAATTATGGCATCACTAATCATTAGTTGGGCCAAGAAACCAGGTACAAATCCTAAAAAATCCAGACATGTTCTAGGAGGACGATTAAACCACCAATCATGGCCAGAAACCCACTGTCCAAAAAGGTGATCTTGTGCAAGTTCTGTAATACTTTGTGAAACTTCCTGTCTGGATACCTGAGAGCTGGTTTCAGGGAGCTGAACGTCCTGCTATGCGACCTCATTTGGGGTGGGTGGTAGCATGGGGTATCACTGGAGGTACTGCAGCCCCCAAAAGGGATGGGAGATCAGGGGGTACTAGACTCTGAGCTATACTTGTTATCATCTCAGCTACAGTGGCTGGCTAGATGGCTGGCCAGACTTTACACTGAAGATTAAGGGGAAGTGGGGGAGCCATGCCGCAAGGGTGTCCTAGTTGCTCTGCTGCTGAGTGGGGCGATCCGATCTGCTCTCCATGGCGCTCTGCTGCTGGAAATCGGTGGTCCGGAAGACTCTACACCACCCATTGTACACACCCGCTCAGCCTATAGTGGCCATGCCCACAGCTGGGGGAGGATTCTTCATGGAATGTAGGATGCGAGGGTGGACTGCAAAGGGGGCTCGACACCATAGATACTGCTATGTGGAGGGTATGGCTCGTACCCTAGATGATCTGATGAGGGAAGACGGCCTGACCTGGCACAATTTCTGACATGTGCTGCACTAACTAGGTCAATGCCCCGCCTTTGGGCGGTGGGCCCGGCAGAGTCACTAACGCATGACCTGCAGTGGTCTCCATCTCAGGAGAGCTCCATTACCAAGGAAATTCAGAAGGTTACTTGGTCTAATACAAGCAAAAGTGACATTAATATTTGTAGTGGCTTCTCAGAGAAGAGAGAACTCACCTGAGATGTAATCCATCCTCACAAGTGGTGGTAAAGCTTGCCGCTACACAGTGTCTAGAACGGCAACTATGTACTGAATTATCTGGTTTTGACATTCTGGAGATAGTTACCATGCTGACAGACTTCAAGATGCAGAACTTTTCATGCACCCCATATTATAAGGACTGGAGGTACAGGTATGCTGCTGAATTATTTGGAATGATAGGACCTTGCCATTAATTTAAAATTTTGGACTTTCAATATCATTTCTGGGCTTCCTCATAATTCTCCCACAAAACCTCACACAAGGAGGGTGCAGAGTTTACAGTATAATGCTGAGGAAATGCCAATTGTTGGAAACAATATACAGAACGGACCAGGTTCTGAGGAGAGATCCACCAACAGATGGAACTTAAGATTCCACTAAATAGGGGGACGCACATGTAGAAGATGCTATACCAGCAAAGAACTATAGATATGTGCATATGGAAGACCAGAAGCACACAGTTTGCCCAGCTTGCCACGCACAGCAGTTGGAACACATGGAGGTAATAACTTTTACAAAGGAAGCTCTGTTTATAAGGTTGCTAAACATTCAAGCAGATGTGAGCCACTGACCTCAATAAGCTGCACAAGTACAGGTATAATTAATAGAAGAGGCTAACTGAAAACCTTGAGCAACTGTGGGGAACCAGAGAGGAGTTATACAGAGTTTTGTTACAGGGAGGAAATTGGACTGTACATCTATTTCCCGCACTCTCATAACGGACACCCACTGCATACCCAGATCCAGGTAACATCATCAGATCTTGGCGGCTCTGTTGAGAGCTCAGTTACGATACAACATATTAAGGTTCAGTGAGTATGTGTCTGACACAGGGAGTTACATGAAGGAGTGAAGAACAACCTGTCTGCTGCAAGTTCTGTTCCGTTTAAAGACTTGGCTGACAGCTGTTATGTATGATTCCAACAACATATACTGAGAGTAGTTGAATAGACAGTGTCTTCTCTCAAATTTTCCTTTGGTTCCAAATGCTTTTCTCACAATCTGATATTTTAAGTCATTCTGAAATCCCGTCCAATTTCTTATCAACTACGCTACTTCCCAGTGAACTAATCAACAATCTGACAGAAACCTTTACACTTGCGAGAGAAACCAGGCTCATCAAGAACAATGCACCTAGAAAAAGAAATGATATAAGAAATATTGCGTCAAGAAAAAAAATATCCAGACATAACGTATGCCATTTGGACACAGACATTAAACTACTGAGCCCACAAGAGACAATGATTTGATTACAGGCCAGAGGAATAATGCCTTTCAGAATACTGGGCGACTAATGGAAATGATCCGCGGAATACAGAGTAAATGCCCATCAAAATATTGACTGAGGTGAGAACGCTGTGGTCAAAGTAAATGGCAAACACAACGTTGTAGTACGAGTGACTTGCGCAAAAAGTACTATGACATAGCAATAAGATCACTAAAAAAATTTGGGGTTTAGAAAAATTGCAGGAATGCCAATTTGAATACTTTACAAAGAGAAAATGTCCATCAGAACGCAACTGCAAAATGGCCTACACAGAATAATATTTGCCAAGGTGCGAATGCCTATAAAAACAATGTGCAATAAGGCAATCATTCTCAGAATAAAGTAATGGGGAAGAGCAAAGTCAAGGTTCAAACAAGAAATCAGTATCTAGAGGCCTCAAGACTTTGGGCTACGTGTGTTTCGATGTCCCCAGAAGCCCCACTTAACATTTTGGGTCACGGCCTTTTGCGTTTGCGGTCAAATTAATCTTTTAAAAAAGTATGTGTGTATTTGGTAATTCTACGGCGTGAAACTAGCCGAAAGGCAGCGGAGCGCTGTACAGGGGCAAAGACAAACAAAGTCAACATGTGACAGCCAGTGGCTAATCAATCTGCCAGGAAATAACTCATGTTGCTAACTCACAGTAGGCTTTAGCAGAAAAGTCATGACAACAATTTCCCCTTTTATACGGCAATGGCCACAATGTTGCAAATGCTTATAGATATCACACCCAAAGGCCACAGAAGATCTGTCAGGCATAGGTTTGAATGGGGCATGTTTTGGGACTAGGTGTCCAGTTTATGTTAATTAGCTCAAAAGAAGGAAAGAGTTCCACTGGTGAGCCAGGGGATTGCCGCCAAGCAACGTCCATAGCCATGTTCCCTGGTTACTAGAGGTTTTTTGTTTGGGCTGCTGCTTTCACCCACAGCTTTCTGATAATTTCTTCCTGGGGCAAATGTGAGCAAATTTCCACAGGAATACCAGCTGCAATCTGCATACAACAGATTGTCATCAGTGACGTTGTCATCAGTGACAGCACTAGTTTCCCACTGATTAACTGGGCAGACAATCTGATCCATTCACAAGGACAGTAAAAAAAAGGGCACACTCCCCTGCTCAGAGAGAGCGCTATGTTTTTCATTTACGAAAGGTCTCTCCTTGGCTCAGAGCACTCTGCTATCATTAGGAATTATTATCGCTAAAACTCCGTCACTAATCATGTTCAGTTTCAGTTATTAATATATGGCAATTTAACATCAGCACAGTACAAACAAGGAAAAAAAGATAATTGCTCATCTCACCTGAGATCTGGTTTTTATGCAATGCTGTGCATTTCTGATGCACTCTAATACGTTTTTTTTGCTCCCCGGGAGGTACGATTTTGTTGGCCAGGTTCACTTTCTCTGCAGCCTCATGCTTGATCACTAAGTCAATCGCAGATAAATCAGTGGGTATGATTGCTGCACCGGGAACCGGCAAAGGGGCTTTCTGGTCTTCTTGAGTTGTACACTTTTTCAAGTGCAATTTTGTATGCGGTAGGCTGTTAAGGTAAATGTCAATAACTTATTTTGGATAAAACAGAATATTTAGAAATTAAAGATCCATTTGAAATCATTATGAAACGTTGTTCCAACAATAGCATGTTTAATTTTTCTAAACTGAGATTGTGGTTATTTTTCTGTGGGTGGAATGAATAATAAATCCCTCCCATCAGTTAATTTATAAACCATTAATACAACTTGAGAAACGTAACCGAATCAAAAACATCTCTTCGCCAAAATGGGTATCTTATGACAGGACAGACACTTGTTTAGAAGCACACATTTTTATTTATGTCAAGGAACAGTACCAGCAACAGCAAATCTTAGGCCCTAAAATTGTCCAGTAAAGGTATTACCAATTATCGAATCGTACAAAAACCTAGTGATAGATTTATCAATATGAACTCTATTTTTTTTAAAACACAGTGATAGTTAATCTCTATTACAGTGATAACTTTCATTGTAAGTAGATCATGTCGTAAGAGTTACTTACCTTCGGTAACGATGTATCTGGTAGAGACACAGTCTAGACGCAGATTCCTTAACTTAGAATATCCCCAGGCGTCAGACTGGATCTGGATAACTTTTGCAGCAGCACACCTCTGCGCGCCGGGAGGCGGCGCCGCCTGGCTCCGCCCTGACGTCGTCCCCGGACATGATGTCAGCGGAGCCATATAAGACCCTCCCGGCGCGCTGACGGCAGTTTTCTTCGGAGAAACTTTTCCGCGCCACAACGCGGAGCCACCACCAAAAACTGTGATATTATGGGAACAGTGTGCGAAAAAATATGAAAATCAGTGAAACCAAAAGAATCGAATGGTGAGAAATCACCACAACCAACAGTGACAAGCACTGTATATTGAAAACGACCATAAACGACAGTGACAAGCACTGTATAGTGAAAGCAATTAAAGGGAAAGAGCAGAGCAGCACTCTGAGAAGGATCCCCGCAAAGCGAAGACAACGCCCTCCCTGTAGGCAAAAATGACATATGAAAAGAATGCCAAGGCAGGCGACAGAATCCCGCACCAGAAGAATTGAAGGAAGAAAAGCAAAGCAGGACACTGAGAAGCAGTCCCGCAAGGCAAGACTATGCCCTCCCCAGAGGCAAAACAACATACGAAAAGAACGTGAAGGCAGACGACAGAACGCCTGCAACTACAAGATCGAACCGTGACAGGCAAGAAGCCTGGAACCACCGAATGAAAGACGAACTATTAATGATCTGCAACACCTTCCCCCTTGAAGAGATCTAGCGGATTGAGGCACAGGCCAAGAGACCTCAGGCCAAACGACCGTAGGAGAGTCAATGGAGCAGGTGGGAGGGTGGGAAAAGAACATCAGTAGGCCCTAAACTGGGAGAACCACAGTGTAGGTATTGTTGAAGAAGATCTGAATCCACCTCCCAATCACGATATTGGGAGGAACAGAACAAGTAAACAAAAGGAATGAACCTACCGTGGAGGGAGGTGAAAGATGTCACCCCGCAGGACGACAAAGCCACCAAGAGGGAGGCGAATGCATAAAACCCCACCTGAAAAGGTCCTCGCAGAGCGGGGAGGATGGGCGGGCGTTAAGGAATCTGCGGCTAGACTGTGTCTCTACCAGATACATCGTTACCGAAGGTAAGCAACTCTTACATCTGATAGAGACATCTAGCCGCAGATTCCTTAACTTAGAATAGATACCAAAGCCATACCCCATAGGAGGAGGGTCTGCGACTGAACCCCCCGAAGTTCCAAAGGGAACCCCAATCGTCAACACAGTGACTAAACACAGTGGGGGCAGCAATGCTAGAGCGGCGAACACCAGACCTGGAAACTCCGTAGGGAGCGGCCAACAATGGGAGGCAAGGCATCACAAGCCGCCGAGGAGCGGCAGGAAAGCCCTTTCGTGTATACAGGGATGAAAGGGAGCACAGAACCAGGAGGTCAGTGCAGAATGCGACAGTCGAGTACTTCCGGAAAAGAAGACGAGCTGATCGCAGGAGCCGAGGGATCCGTAGGATCAGATGGGACTGCAAGAGAGAAAGGTCCAGCGAGGGGACAAGAAGGCACAATCAGGCTCGAGCATGAAGGTCGAACATGCACAACAGTGGAAGAAAAACTGTGGAAGCGCACTAGCCAGGCACAGTGGACAGCAGCGGTAGGATGCTGACCATGCCCAGGAAGAGCCTGTGTACACGCGACACAAGACTCGCCATCGCCCAAGTGCCCTTGCACAAAAACGTGGGAAAGGGCCGAGACCAAAAGCAGAATGACAGATAAGCATGCGAGAAAAAAGAGTCACGCATGCGGGGAACAGAAGTACACCGGAGGTACCGGGTGTACCACTAGAACCACACCAAGTAAAAGGGAAGGCACAAAGGAGCGCCGCAAGTGATAGCCCAGATGCTAGAGATGCATCACCAGGTAGACAACCTGTGAAAGGGACCCGGCAAACTGTACACACACAGAAGGCTGGCTCCTACGGTGAAGCGGAGGCCAAGACCACGGGCAGCGTAGCAAGTACCTAGCATGCGTGTCCCCTAGGCGTGTGTAGAACGCCAGACAGAATAAACAGCAAGAAAGGACGCAGCCGTGAATGATGGTTTGCTAAAGAAAGCAAGAGCCACTATAGGTATGAACAGTCATGTTGTATCCCAACTGGACAGAGCAATGTCCAGAACTATAAGCAACACCAGCTCTCGGCAAAGGGGAGCCACGGTCCCCCGCGAGACCGATTGAAATGCTGAGTAGGACAGGAAAGAGTCAGCCCGAGCGTACCTAGAGTAACAGGAGGTGTACCCAAAATAACACACACAGGACAGAGAACGTCCTGAGGAGAACACTTCCACAGAGAGCAGCAACAGCAGCCCAAAGCAGAAACATGACAAAGTCCTGCGCGGAAGCAGCAGGGGAACAGGCCACGCCAGGGAAGTGCCCATGAAGTAGGGCACAAGGCAATGAACAGCAATGTCGAATGTGGCCAAGACGCCACCATGTAAGAACGAAGTCCAGACGGGACTGAACTACAAGAAAGTACTACTTCGCGCGGAGAGGAGAGAAGAACCAGGCAGCGCAGAAGCAGAAGGAAAGCGGAAGCCCTCCGCGACAGCGAATATACCAGGGGGCATCCACCGGACGCCCATAGAACACAGAACCGTGCCAAGGAGCCCTGCGTGCCTAGGGGCAGCGACAGGGCTCCGCCCCGAGGCCGACCTCAGGTGGGGCGGCCGTAACGGAAGACCCATGCACGAAAGGAACGGAACAAGGTGGTCTAAGGGACAGCGGCTGACGATAAAGGCAGCCAGAAAAAACCAAGGAGGGCCAAGCTGAAAAGACCCTCCTGGAAGAGGCAAACGAGGCAGAACCTTTCGAAAGGGAGCATCTGTAGATGCAGGGGGTAGCCACAGACCATCTGCAGACCCCATCAGAAAGGCCACAGAGCGATGCCAGCCTGTGGCCGCAACAAGGCAGAGAAAGGGCCACAACAGCGGAAAAGACGACAGTCACATCCGCAGGACAATGCCTGGAAAAAGACTCCACAGAAGTCTTCTGTGTGAGGGAGGTAGCTATACAATAGCCAACGAACACCCCACATAGGTTAAGTCTCAACCCCAACTAGGGGCACCTCTTGAGCATGAACGCATAGACAAAGGATCAACATAAGCAGAAGCAGCCGTCCAGCTGCAATAAAGCTAAGTAACCAAGGTGAGAAGCCTCCCAGGCTGTCTGGGTACCACATCAGGAACCCAGGGCCCATATTAAACAAAGACAACACCGTATAGGGAATGGAAAAACCCGCAAACGGACCAGAACATAACAAAATCATGGGAGGTCAGACATGAGGCGGTCGACCGCTGAGTCCGCATGACCATCAAAAATGGACACTCCATCAAATGGCAGATCCCGAAGACTCTCCCCAACATTCACAGGGAAACCCCCCTCGCGCAGCCAGGCATGGCGACGCAGAGCAACGGACCTGGCCATCGCCCGACCCACCGAGTCCGTGGTGTCGATGGCCGACCGAATGGTAAATTGTGCCATTTCTCGGCCTACATGAAGGAGACGAGCCAGGTCAGCATGAGGACTCTTGGGGAGAGTGGGAAGAAGACACTCGACGTAGTCCCAAAGGGCACAAGAAGCCCGTGCAAACACGCAAGTCGTGTTCAGAGCGCGGATGCCCGAACTAGTGGACGCAAAGACATGGCGGCCACATGCCTCCAACCAACGAGACTCCCTAGTGGGAGGCAGCAATGGAAGAGGAGAGGAAGGCTGCGTGGCAAAAGCCACCTGAAGTACTCGACCCTGAGCCCCAGGATGAAGGGACGAACAGGCAGGATCCCCCGGAGCCGGACGGTGCCTATGAGCAACGGCCCGATCCACAGGGTCCCCCGAGGAGGGCTGTGCCCATGCGCCAAGAAGGGAGTCAAACAACAACCCGTCAAAAGGCAGCAAGGGTTCCATGTCCACCGCACCCTGGTGGAGGAGATCCAATAATGGATCAGGAGACAAGGAGACCGATGGGGAGCGCAAGTGTAAAATAGCTGCAGCCCTTCGAACAGCCCTTGAAAATGCTGCGCCAGCTTCTGTAGGCACTCTGGGTGGTGGTGACAACAGGTCATCGGTAGGAGACGGTTGCAGGCTAACGCGTCCCGCAGCTGTAGCAGCAAAGGGCCACTGCCCAAGGGGCATCGGAGCCAAAGGGCGCGGAGACAACCCCGGGTGCTCCGGGTCCGTATCCTCCTCAAACACAGGAACAACAGGGACCGACGTCGAAACGGCGTCGAAACGGCGTCGTAACGAGGTCGACTTCAACAAGAGGCGACCCGGCCGTGTCTTGGACCAGCGTCGACTCACCCTCCACCGAGAGCTGCGGAGAGGGAAGAGGCCGACCAGGAGTCGACTTTTGTGGTGCAGAAGACATGGCAGAAGGGCTCGACGTCTGACTGGGATGCCCCTCCGGGCCATGTCCCGACGTCGCAGCGACTCCGGAACCGGAGTCGAGTCACTCGGCCGGCGCCGAGGGCGAACCCGCCGGCGGAGACCCGACCTGAATGCCTACCTCCTCTGTGGGACCCGAAGGCGCGCCAGGGAGAGGAGGTGACCCAAAGAGATAGAGTGCAGAGCCTTGAAGTAGGCTTCCATTTGGGTCCGAGTCACCCCCGCACCCGGAAAGGGTGGGTATACGGGGCTCGACTCCTGGGGGCCCCGAGTCCGGAGTGGAACGGGAGCTACGGGCCCCGGCGTCACGTTTACGCGAGGTCGGCGACCTCCGTGACTTGTGTTTACGCTTACCTGGGTCCGGCGAACGACGTCCGCGGGAACGACTCCGGGAGCAGACGCGAACAGAAGACCCGGCCCGAGAGGGCGATCGGCGCGGAGGCATCGAGCGGGACACCCGGGCGGCTAACAGCGTCATCCGGCGCTCCCGCAGGGACTTCGGACGCATCTGCCAGCAGGCATCACACTCCTCGGAGTCGTGGTGTGCACCGAGACACCACATGCAAATCGCGTGCGGATCCGTCGCCGACATCTGCCGCGCACAGGTCTCACACGCCTTAAAGCCCGAAGGCATTGCACACTGTTACCAGACGCCACAGGCGTCGAAAAGGCCTGCCAGAACAGGCCAGAGGAACCGCTTACTCCTGGATCCGCGTCGGGACGCAGAAAAGAAGGAAACTGACGTCAGCGCGCCGGGAGGGTCTTATATGGCTCCGCTGACGTCATGTCCGGGGACGACGTCAGGGCGGAGCCAGGTGGCGCACAGAGGTGCTGCTGCAAAAGTTTTCTGGATCCAGTCTGACGCCTGGGATATTCTAAGTTAAGGAATCTGCGGCTAGATGTCTCTATCGGATATTTTAAATAAGTTTAGTTATAGGACATCAATGTACAAGTTACTTACCTTTGGTAATGCCTTATCTGGTAGAGACACTATCTAGCAGGAGATGCCATACCTTAGAATTATCCCCAGGCGTAAGACTGGATCCAGAAATTCTTGAGCAGTACCCCTGCGCTCTGGTAGCTAGTGTAATTCGGCTTTGCGTCACTAGCGCCGTCTGCGCCTGATCTGACATGCACGGTTCTTATATAGGCACTATCCCAGTGAGCTGAAATATGTTTCTTTTTGTGACTTTTCACGCCAGAAGCCTGGAGCCACAAAGAATACTGATGTGACTTTTCACGCCAGAAGCCTGGAGCCACAAAGAATGCTGATGCACTGGTGTGCAGTGCTAAGGGCCTTAGACAGGTAACCCTATACAGAAATCAGTTTGCAGAGCGGGAAGAAAAGATAAGGAAACTGCAGCTAGACAGAGTCTCTACCAGATAAGTCATTATCGAAGGCAAGCAACTTGTTTATCTGCTAGACTTCTAACTGCAGATTCCTTACCTTAAAATAGATATCCAAGCGAGCAGATTAGATCAAAAAGTCCTGTAGGACCACACAAACAAAATGCCCATCACGATGGAGTTGAATGTCCAGATAGGAGATGCCATTCGTGATCAGCTAGGTATTGACAGCTAAGTTTGTATGCCCTGGTATTCTGAGAAGCCACCACATGTTGAACCACCAGGGAAATGCCCTGCCGTTCCAGCCATGTCCAGAAGTGTAGGGCCTCTTGACAAAGGGGGCATGACCCCCTCCCGTTTGTGGCAGTACCACATGGCGGTGGTAGTGTCTGTGAACACTTGCACCAGCCCTTCCTTGACCGAAGGGAGAAAGTGTTTCAATGCCACTCGGATCACCTGAAGCTCCAACAAGCTGATGTGGAGCCTGGACTTCGCCAGAGACCAAAGTCCTCTGATCTCGGACTCTCCCAGTTGGCGGCCCCAGCCCAGGAGTGACGCATCTGTCACAACAGTCAGCTCTGGCTGGTAAAGGGAGAGAGGTCTGCTGCTGACCCATTCGCGGTTCATTAGCCACCACTGCATGTCTTTTGCAGTTCCCTCTGAACTAGGTCGGAGAGATTTCCTTTGATGCTCCGTCCACTGGAACTTCAGGCCCCACTGCAGAGCCCGCATATGCCAACAGGCATGTGTCACTAGTAGGATGAAGGAGGCCATGAGGCCCAACAGTCTCAGAGTCAGCCTCACTGAAATCCAGAATAGAGGCTTAAACATTGAAATCATAGCCTGAAGGTCCTGGACTCACCAGAAGGATAGGACCGAAACTGCACTCTGTCCTGAACAGCTCTGATGAAAGGGAGCTTCAGAGAGGGAATCAGGTGTGACTCTGGCACGTTTATAGGGAACCCCATCGAATGCAGAAGGTTTGCCATAGTCTGGAGGTAGGAGATGACTGTCTGGGGTGAGCTTTCCTTCAACAGCCATTCATCAAGGTAGACAAAGCTTGGAACCCCTGACCTCCGCACATGTACTGCAAACACCACCATCACCTTGGTGAACACCCAAGGGGTGCTGGTAAGGTCAAAGGGAAGCACAGCGAAGTGAAAGTGCTCTTGACCTACCATGAACTGCAGGTAACATCTGTGGGCAGGCAGGTCTGTGATGTGGAAATATAGGATCCAGGGCAGATAGGACCTGACCTAAGGTGAACATCTTGAACTTCTCTTTCTTCTGGAAGAAGTTGAGAAGGCGCAGGTCTATAATAGGATGGAGGCCTCTGTCCTTTTTGGGCACCAGAAAGTAGCAGGAGTAGAAACCAGGACCTTGTTATTTCTGTTTTGGATCAGGAGGACCTGGTCTGGCAGTCCGGGCTGGACTGCTCCAACTGGATCAGGGCCAAGACTGATTTTCATACGCCTGAGTCCAATTTAAGGTGGTATGGTGTGCAAAATAACAATGAACTGGGATGCTGCACTAGTGATTATCAGTGGCTGAGATTAATGCATGCATTCAATCCATCACTTTTTTGTATACTTTTGTGTGTCACACTAAGTGGAACTGGTATGCCCAGAGGTGGGTCCAGTGCACACTGTCACTGGAACGAAGATATACCTGGCCGATGAGCCCTTAACAAGTAAAAAAAAAAAAAACGGTCCTGGTTTGCTTGTGTTTCGGATCAGGGAAAACATGGCCTGGCAGTTGGGGCTAGACTGTTCCCATTAGAGCAGGGTTTAGACAGATTTGCATATGGCTGGGTCCAAACTGAGGTGGCATGGTGTGCTAAATAACAATGAACTGGGATGCAGCCTGAGTGACTACCAGTGGCTGAGATTAATTCAAGCATTCCGTCCATCGCTTTTTTGTACACTTTTCTACTTCTGATGCCGGCACCCTCTCTATGGCCCCTTTGGCCAAAAGGGCCAACACTTCCTGATGGAGCAAATCAAGATGATCCTCCATCAGCTGGCCATAAGTGGGTGGCATGGAGGAGGCGGCTTCCAGAAAGCCGATTGAATAGCCTCTCTGGACGATTGGTAAAACCCACAGGTCCTCGAGACAGCTCTCCCTGCGACAGTCTCCTGTCTAGCTTGCCCGTAATCCGCTACCCTCTGCTACCCGTCTACCTGCTGCCCTCCTCTGCTTGTTTTTATGATCTCTGTTCTGCCTTTTCTGCTAATTTTTCTGCCAGCTATTTTGCTTTTCTGCTCGTTTTTCTTTCTGTACTGCCTTTTCTGCTCATTTTTCGGTCCTCTGTTTTGTCTTTTCTGTTCGTTTTCTGCCCTTTACTTTACCTTTTCTGCTCGTTTTCTGCCCTTTACTTTGCCTTTTTCTGCTTGTTTCTTCCGTGTTCCCAGTTTCCCTCCTCCCACCACCCAGCTCCCCGCCCTCCCCCCTAGGACCAACTTAATGGAAGCCGCAGCGCAACCCCATTGAGCAGGTCCTTGCGCCAGCTCCCCCGTGACAGTCTCCTGTCCAGCTTGCCCACAGTCTGCTACCCTCTGTTTGTACCTCCTCTGCTAATTTTTCTGCTCTCTGTTCTGCCTTTTCTGCTTGTTTCTCTGCCCTCTACCCTCGTTTCTCTGACAGAGACATCGCAACCACAACGCTCTGATACCCCCTAAAGGTGACAGTGCTGCCCGATACAAATGCTGCTTGATTGACTTGTCCGCTGTTATGAACTGCCAGTGATACGAAATGGCGGATCCTGCCCCCCCACTGGGTACCCGTGCTGGTAAAAGTACAAACTAAAGGGGTTTTGAGCCTGCAGCAGCTGGGGGTTGGACTGACCCGACCTCAGCCTGGTGTCCCTATATGGTTTGTGGGAACTGAGTCCACAGCCACAAAAAGGCTAGGAAGCCTGCTGGCCTTGGAGGCTGGATGGAAAAGGGCGCATTTGGAATCCCCACTTGGAGCCACGGAAGGGGTGAAAGACACACTGGAGTTTGGGGGGGCATGGAGAGGCACGAAGTCCTGGTTGTAGCTCTCCTGTCTTTAAAGTGCTCCAGTGCCGAGTCTGTCTTTTTGCCAAAAAGGTGAAAGTCATCAAAGGGCATGTCTATGGTGGAAGACTGGACATCCCTTGATAAGCCAGTGGTTCGCAACCAGGTGTGGCGTCTAAGTGCCACCAACGATCCAATTGCTTTGCCTAGTGAGTCGGTCATGTCCAGCCTACATCTGATGGTGAACTTTGCTGCATCTCGCTCATCGGATATGGCTTGGATGAGTATGTCTTGGACCTCCTCCGAGGTCCTAGGCAGCACTTGAGCCACCGAATCCCCTACAGTGGTGTGTGCATCAGCCCAAAAGGCATGCATTGTTCACCGACCGCAGTGCAAGACTGTCGGAAGAGAACATTCGCTTGCCAAAGGTATCCAGCCTTTTGGATTCCCTATCTGGTGGAGTCATAGGGAACGCATTGGGGTTGATCATGGAGGTTGAGGCCTGGACCACCAAGCTCGCAGGGGTGGAGTGCTGGGTGAGAAAACTGGGGTTCCCAGGAGCGGGGTGATGGCGGTGGGAAATTGTCCTATGCACAGGATCCTCTGTGCAGGGCTTTGACTAGTCCCAATTGTCTCCCTCTCGAGGCGTATCAAAAGAAAAAGACACTGGCTCCGACTCCGAGGGCATGGTACCGGCCGACACCGATCTTGTTCCGTGTCAGAGTCTGGACTGTTGATGGGGGAACAACACCCATGGTGCGGGTTCTGTGAAAGGTCGTGGGTGGAGTTGCTCTGGATCCAACAGCAGATCCATGGAGGCTGACTGGTGCAGAGGGTGAACATGCTAGCAGGAATCTATTAGGGGCCCCTCCAGAACCAGTGGGACCCAAAGGCGCTCGAGAGGGGTCAGGCTATCCCAATTATTGGTCCATGGCCTCATAGAACTCATTGAGCTGGGTGGGGGGTCGCTTTGGCTCCGGGAAACTCTGAGAGAGGCGCAGAGTGGACCCAGGCACAGGCTCCGTGGACAACAGGTAAAACTGGGAGGGGGCCCACGCACACCCCATCCCCCAAACCCCTAAGATGTGCCCCAACCCCCCCCCCCCGGCCTTGGCCCAGTCTGGGGGTATTAGGAGGAGTTGCAGTGGAGCACAACATACTGTTTCTTTTTGTTCAAAAAGACATGGGTCAGAATCTTCAAATTGCCATAACTTGGGCCCCAATGGGCTGATTTTGATGACCTTTGGCTCGCTTTGCTTCTGGTTGCGAGTTTTAGCCACCTGGACCATTTCAGTAGGCCTCCTGGGCTCAAAAACGACACACTTTGCAGGGAGATGGTTTCACTGGGTCCCTGCACCAGCCTCCTCCTTTGCCTGGCTCCTGGAGATCCTCTGCTCCTGCTGTGGCCCAGAAGTCCAGGTGTACCCCAACTGGTCCTCGGGGAGTGTAAGAGAGCTAGTGTCACTGGCCTGGATAGACCCATCTAGTCCTGGGGTCAACTTCAGACAGAGTCCTAAGTCCATCAGGGCATAAGGTGGCGTCTCCAACTGAACATGATGTGCTTGCCATCGCTGTCCAGGTTTTTGCCCTCCCTTAGGTTCCCAGGATGACACTTAAGCCTAGAGCCGGCCATGCTGTTTTCAGAAAGACTCACTCCCCTCTGCACCCAAGCCCCTTTGTCTCCTGTCTGGCCCAATACATATTGCCCTGTGGGAAAGCCATCACCAGCCCAGTTAGCGGACAACTCACAGAAATACCCCAAAAACTTAAGACTGGGAAATGCCAACTTTCTAAAAGTGACATTTTCAAAATAAGTATTGAAAATCCAACTTTACCACTAAGGAGGATTTTAAATTACAATTAAAATGAGTGGCAGAAGTATCTCTCTAGCTGCTACCAATCCGAATTTAGCATTTAATAAACGTAACACTGTAGCCCAGTGATTCCCTATGGTAGCAGCCAGCCTTGCTACATTGAAAATAATTTTTGGGGGACATTTCACTGTAAGGACATGTTGAACATTAATTTCTACATGTCCTACTTTTAAATATCATACACCCTGTCTTTATAGGCAATAAGGCCTACATGTCGGTGACCTGTTAATGTTTAAAAGGAAGGTCTGTCAAAAGCAATTATTTTGGCAAGTTGAATTTGCAGTTTAAAACTGCCACAGGCATGTTACATGTGTGCCACTACTAGGCTGCACATGGTTGTAGTATCTCACGCGCAGCCCACACATGTGCGCACAGGTGTTCATGTTTAACCAGGCCAGTTCCCCTTACCCCAGCAGTGTTGCAGCAGCCTTTTCTTAAAAGGCAGACAATGGTGGTAGACACACACAGTCCAATGCAACTATCATGAATGAGAATCAGAGTGAGAATCACCCACAGTAATGGTTCAAAAACTGGTTGATTAAAAAGCAAAAAACCCAGGCATACTAAATAGGAGGAACCCATTGGCACACTACTCCAACGGTCCTTTTTGTAGGAGGTCTTCTATCTTCTGTTCTTATAGTTGTAATTCCTCTCATTAGCAAGGCCATTTCATTAGCTTGACATTCGGTGGTATGTTCTCTAGTTCTATACAGTTATGATGTTGAGTATCCAAAACTGCTTTAGCTGTTTTATTATCCTTTTTCATCAGTTGGGGTGAATTTCTACTGTCACTCAGAACAGACTAATCCATGAAGGACATATTTTATGATGGAGGCCTGTACTTCTTGTTTTATACATGAGACGCTTAATCAGGGATGTCTCTCTTTACAGAAATGCAGTTGAACATCTGCTTCCTGGCAGGGTCTGCTGCATCCACGGCTGGTTTTAGACCAGAGTTAGCTACTGTCTCACCTTCCTGGTTGACAGTCATTGCTCTATTTTGTGACTGGTTAGGGAGGTGTTGCATTATCTTTTCTATCACTTCCCACTACTGAGGTCCATACCTATTCAGAAGGACGCTGTTATTTGCTACGAGCCACTGTGTAGCAGCAGATCGCTCCATCTTCCTCCCCACTATCTCTATCTACTTATTTTTCTGATCAGGAGATGGCCATTTGGATGTTGGACCAGTAGGTCTCTTCCTAGCAGTCAAGACAATGATAGTCTGCTGGAGCATTACTTCTGATATATACTAGGTCATGTGTAGAGCACTTACATTTCTTCTCCACTTAGAAGCTTGCTCTTTGCCAGCTTTCTCCTGTTGATCGATAATGTTGTGTAGCACTGAAACAGATTTTTCCTTTGGGATGAAGTAGAGTTTGTAGCAAGAAGCATGCTTCTTTGTGTTCCTCCTCTAGTTGTATCCCATATGCGTCAGCTGCCCATTGCATAACTGCATTGTACAAGTAAATTTCATCAGGTGGTGATAATTTAGAAGGGTAGGGGAGTCTGTACCTAGGTCCTGGCACGTATCTTTTCACCGTCAAGTATCTAACATGGGTTGTTCATATTCTTCCTCATCATCAAACTGCTCTCACTCGTCATTCTGTGGTTCAGGGGTTGTTGAAGGTTGTAACTCAGCAAGTTCCTCGTCTCCTCTATTCTAGCAGCAAACTTGCAACCCAAAAAGGATTAATCAAATTGTTTCTTTTTCTGGATTAGACCTCCATTTTGGGCCTCTAGTCAATGTGCTTTCCATCAATGTTGAGCAGATGTTGCTTAGCATTGTGTGGTAGGGCAGTCTTACTTTTTGCCATCAAGGTGTCTTTTCCCTTTGACTTCTTATCTTTCTTCTGATCTTGATCCCCTTTCCGAGCTGAGTAAGAGTATGAAGGTTTGTCCCCTGTCTTTATGTTTCAACCCATGGGCTCTTTTGATTTTACTTTCGGATTGACTGCAGGTATCCTCAACGTTGAGTCAAGTCCAAAATTCTCAGCTTGGCCCCTCTTCAATTCTGCAACATTGCAGGTGTATGTGTCTTTGGCAATTACACAATATCGTTCAGTGTCTTTTTGAGGTAGATGCAAAAACAACAATTGATGGACAGAATGCAGAACAATGTCATACATTCTCCCCAGTACAGAGATCTGGGCCTAAATCCATCGTTTTTTTGCTCACCATGCCATTCCAGTTTGAACCCAGCCATATGCAAATCAGTCTTGACCCTGTGCCCCATGGGAACAGTCCAGCCCGAACTGCCAGGCCAGGTCCTCCCTGGACTGGAAACAAGCATCCTAGGACCGGTTTCGGGGTTTCACCCCTCTTCAGCCAGGATAGCTTGATTCCAGTGGCATGGAGAGCACGGGACCCACGCCTGGGCATACCCGTCCCACTCGGGGTGACAAATGCAAAACAACAATTGATGGACAGAATGCAGAACAATGTCATACATTCACCCCAGTACAGAGATCTGGGCCTAAATCCATCGTTTTTTTGCTCACCATGCCATTCCAGTTTGAACCCAGCCAAACGATGGATTTAGGCCCAGATCTCTGTACTGGGGTGAATGTATGACATTGTTCTGCATTCTGTCCATCAATTGTTGTTTTTGCATTTGTCACCCCGAGTGGGACGGGTATGCCCAGACGTGGGTCCCGTGCTCTCCATGCCACTGGAATCAAGCTATCCTGGCTGAAGAGGGGTGAAACCCCGAAACCGGTCCTAGGATGCTTGTTTCCAGTCCAGGGAGGACCTGGCTTGGCAGTTCGGGCTGGACTGTTCCCATGAGGCACAGGGTCAAGACTGATTTGCATATGGCTGTGTTCAAACTGGAATGGCATGGTGAGCAAAAAAACGATGGATTCAGGCCCAGATCTCTGTACTGGGGTGAATGTATGACATTGTTCTGCATTCTGTCCATCAATTGTTGTTTTTGTTTTTGAGGTAGAAGCACATTGTTTTCTCGATGTCAGACCCCCTCATCCTCCACCTCCATTTCATCAAGCATTTCCTCATCGATCCACAGACCTAGGTGCTTAAAGAAGCCCTGTTTGTGTTGCATCATAGCATGGTGTGATGACCTTTGTCACACCTTAAACCCTTGGGCTTATTGTCCTTGATTAGACACAATTTGCAAACCTAATGTTTGTCCCTTTGAGCTAGTCTATGATGGCACTTCAGACAAAATCTAAAAGGGTATTTTCCATCTCTAGAAAAGTTACGACACATTTACCTTCTTCAACGTATGTGGTCGCAGCTCAAATGCTGACAAAAGCATCCAAGAAATGGATGCTACAGAACAAAAATGTGCCTTTGTTTTCTGTAGCATCCATTTTTCAGATTTTATGTTCGCTCACTCCCCAGTGCTGCCAGGCAAACAAGCACTGGTACAATCAATAGGTTTGACTTTTGTATAGAGTGTGCCACACAAACGAGCTGGCCAATGCTTGTTTTTCTTTTTAGCTGATAGTTCACTATGAATGCCAAGATAAATTGTGAATCCACATTAATTTCTGCTGTGGAATAAGAGGGTGACTTGGCAGAAATAGTTGGTCAAATGGAGCCCCTGAAGCATCATTTGGAACAAAATGGATGGACCTGCCCCAGGTTGATGTGCTTAAAGTGCTAAGGCATCTGTGCCCCATTTGATGGTGCCGTGCCAGCATGTGATGGCTTAAATATGACCACACAAATATTAGTGGCCCCAATAAACTCCAAGGTTATAGGTAACAAGGGAACCAGAGTGATTTCTGGGACTTAGGGTGATCTTATGCGTAAAGAACAGTGGTTTTAAGACCATTGATATCACAATCAATGTAAAAATACATCAAATGATCAATTTTGTCGCGGTCAACTAGTTCTACGGACCCAATTTGATTATACATAAGAATAAAATGGGCTGTGTTGTCCTTACTTGAGGCACAGTTTTGATCACATATTGGCACGCGTGTATTACTTATATATGAGCACTGAGCACTACACACCCAGTGCGCCGTCACATTGTTTTTAATGTTTTTATATACAATTGAATAAATTCATCATTTGATGTATTTGTACATTGATTGCGATATCTATGGTCTTGTGACCACTGTTCTTTACCCATTAAACTCCAAAGCATCTGGTACTATTGCAACACTGCAGCCTTGAAGAAAATATTTGCTACAGGGCTTTCAAGCCGATTAGTGATGGGAGTATCCACCAGAAGGAGCTTTACTGAAGGTAACTTAATCTTTGATTGCTATTTCTCATTGCAGATTCCTCACCTTATGAACACATCCCAAAGCAATGCTCCCTCAAAGGAGGTGGGGCTCCGGAGTGGAGTTTAAACCAGGAAATCCTGCAAAACAAAGTGGGAAAATTTGCCTTTCCTGCATACTTGGATGGCAACACAGGACAGTCTGGTGAAAGTATGGACAAATGTCCACGTGACTGCCAGGATGATGTCCTAAACAGGACCAGCCAGAGCCAGGGTGTATAGTCACAACTCTTGACTTGGTGGGATGAAACCTAAGGCTCTTAGGAGGAAACTTTACAGCCAAGGCATAAAACAGTGATGCAAAGGATACTGTGTGAAGATTACAATAAAGTGATGGTTGGAATGCTTGAATTAATCTCAATAATTGGTAATTACTCAAGGCTGCATCCCAGTCATCACTCTTTGGCATACCATGCCATCTCAGTTTGGACCCAGCCATATGCAAATCAGTCCCAACCCTGCTCCAGTGGGAACAGTCCAGTCCAAACTGCCATGCCAGGTCCTCCCTGAACCGAAACAAAAGCAACCCAAGACAGGTTTTGCCCTTATTAGAGCTCATCAGTCTGATTCCAGTGGTACAGTGTGCACGGGACCCACATCTGGGCATACTCATCCCACATAGGGCGTCACTGAAGTACACTAAGAAGTGATGCATGTAATGCTTGAATGAATCTCAGCCACTGGTAATTACTCAGGCCTCATTCCAGTTCATTGCTATTTAGTACACCATGCCACTTCAGTCTGGACCCAGCCATATGCAAATCAGTCTGAACCCTGTTCCATTGGGAACAGTCCAGCCCGAACCTGCCAGGCCAGTTCAGACCTGCACTGAAACACAAGTAACCCAAGACTAGTTTTGCCCTTATAAGGGCTCATCGGTCAGGTAAAGTGGTTCTCTGGCAAAGTGGGCAAAAAAAGATGGTCAAGAATGTAGCCCTGAGCAATTGCTGGTGGTGGAGATTAACTGAAACATGCCTTTCATCACATTATTTTTTGCAGTGAACGCCTTAAGTGTGACAGGTTTGCCCAGACATGGGTGCTGTGCTCACTGTGCCATAGGAATCAAGCTATACCTGACTGATGAGACCTAAATTGGTCGAAACTGGTCTGGACCTGCTTGCGGTTCCTTGTGGAGGGGGTCCTCTAATGGCAGTTTGGGACGGACTGTTCCCATGAGCAGCAGGGTCAGTACTGATTTGCATAAGGCAGGTCTTTATCTACAGTGGCATGGTGGGAGATAAGAATGGAATGAGGCCTTAAGGGACTGCAAATGGCTGAGATTAATTCTAGCATTCCATCCATCACCTTGTTCTTGTTAATAAGGATAATCCATTGCGGTATGTTCAGTTTCTGGACTGCTTTTCCTGTCAAAGCACCAGCTAATCCAACAAAGAGCTGAGCGTCCAAGTGGCATTCCTTAATCCTATCGATGTTGAAACTATGGGCCTGCTTAGGTTCCAACCAGTGTAGCCTCCCCTCCTCCTCAGAGGGATGAGATGGACAGAAAAAATGTTGGGAGTGTGAGGACATCACATATGGAAGGGTGACAACACTTGATGAAGAGAGGATGCACAAGTCCTAAGCACCAGCATATAAGGGAAAAAGGTAGTGTACGGAGGGTGGACTAAATGTTTGAAGCTCAGTGATACAACAAACCGAAGTGATGGCAATGGGAAACATGGTCTTCTCAGTTAAGAATCTCACAGAGGCACAAAAGAAGCACACATCTAAATAATAAATAATAATCTGGTATTAAAGTGCAAACTAATCACTCCTAAGGGTCTCCATGCGCTGGGGGCCGTCTGGGAGATTAAGTGAGCTATTGCACAAAGTCACATGATGCTGAGCTGCTGCCGGGGATCGAACCGTGAGCCCCGCACTCCAGAGTTAGCCGTTCTGGCCGCTGCGCCACACTTCTCCCCTTTTAGAACCAAACTGTGGGCCCAAAGCAGCATAATGAAATGCACATGTGAAAACGCATGTGAACGCCTAGTTAGATAACACATCACAACAGATGTGGCTAAAAAGGGCTGATCATGCAAACAAAGCAAGGTCAAAAGGGATGGTAAGTAACCTTTAATAGTGACCACAGCAAACCCTTGTGAGGCCAAACAATGTTTAAGGAGCAAAGAGATCCCCCTGACTGGTGAAAAGACCTTCTTGCCCATAGTATCTATTCGTTTCTTGGTCCGTTGGGGCAGTAGGAAATGAGTTTGTCTTAACTTTGCTCATGGACGCCTGAACTACAAAGATCTGAAGAGTAAGATGATTCATCGGCAATGTCAGATCACATGGCGTAGGACTATGCTGTCTTGCCACAGGGCGAGTCACTAGCAGGAACGCGGAAGTCTTAGGCCCAGCACCTATTACAGATGCAGTCAGGGTTTCAAAGTTGGAGGCTCCAGCTCCAAAGTTTTAATGAACACGTTATCTGTACTCTCCACCGTGGGCAGTGGCAAATCCATTACATCGCAGCCCTAAGGGCAACCACTGCAAAAGAAGCATTTTCTTCTGGTGAGAGTCTTGAGGGCTAGTTCAATTTCATCTGTGGTGAACTATCCAACTCACTGGCATTTTAAAGTTGAAATTACAAGCCAGCATCAGTTAATAAGGAAGAGAGCAAGAGGTCAGTCTCCTCATTGTCATCACTGTGAAAATTATCAAGCTGTTTAAGAGAATCAGAATCAGAGCCAAAAGAAGCTCCATCTTCCAGAAACATTGTCACCGATGCAAGGGACTGGAGGAGAGGCACCTTCAATCTGAGGCTGGGCCTTGTTGATGGCTTATTGTGACACTGGGCACACGCTGCCACAGCCGGCTCCAGTTCTGAAACCCGAATCTAGTTCAGATCTGGCCTTACTGCAGCTGAAGCTGAGTTGGCACTGATGAGGGAAAAGCAGGCAGAGTATGCAGTGGGGCCGCTGCCCAGAACCGAAGGCCAAGCAGGCTGACTGCATTCAAGAACAGTTAGTGCTGGGGCGCGCCGACCAGCAGAGGCCACACTGGAGGACCCATTGGAAAGCGACCCAGAGGAATCTGAAACCATTGTGGACAGATGGAGCATGTCCTCTAATAGCTACGGAATTATCAATGGACTTGGGTAACTACCAGGACATCAGCTCCAGAACTGGTATTGGATCAAAGTCTGATCTGAAGCCAGAACCGGGTTCCTCAAAGAAAGACTATGTGACTTCTCCCTGGAGAGGACGTGTCTGGAAATGGAAGAGCTCCAATTGTTACTCTTTGTGTACTTTTTCTTCACTGCATCCCTGACTTTGATTCAGACATACCTGGAGAGGGCAAAGAGGGAGAGGGAGCAGCCCTGTGATCTGTAGCGGAACAGACACCATTTCTTGTGCTTGGAAATGTAGAGTTCTGAACCTCAAACCCTAGTCACTTTCAGATGCATCAGGGAACATTTCATGCTGGACTCAGACTCATGCTTGTTGCCAGCGTTGCACGGGTTTGAGACCGACATTTACATGCGACATAAAAGGAAGGCTTTCAACCTGTCATTTTCGAGGGCGATATGGATACACATTGCCATAAATATTCTGATAAAACCAAAACTTTGGTAGAAAAAAAACAAATTGGGAAGAGCAGCACTCCATCTATGAGCGCAAAAAAGAGAGGCCAACGTCAGCATGTGGGGGTGTCACTTTTATATGGCTCCATGTAGGAAGGTGGGACAGTCACAATGCAGGCCGATGTCACCACCACCTAGCTCACAAAATCTATTGCAACAGTTTTGGGATCCAAATTTGTGTCTAGGACGTTTCATAAGGGGGTTAATAGGCAGTTAGAAGTATCCATCAGAAACAGCCTTGTAGATGTAATTGGGGAATTTTCCCCAAAGTACAGTAAGCATAATGAGGAATATACCCATTGCCTGATCATCTTCAAGATCAGAGAGTTTTCTTTTTTTTTAATGGCACTAATGAGGGAAAGATCTTGCAACCATTAGTTTTCATCACATACATACGTAGCCAGTGCAGCTGTAAGCCCTGCAAGAGTGTGGAAATGTGTAATATTTTACTTAGCATAAGCAACAGCCATTTTGGCTGTGGTGTCCATTTCGTTTCCTTCGTAATTCTTCCGTCCTCTGTTGCTCGTCTTTTCACTCTGCTTGAGTTATCTATTTTAGTGACTTCCTGACTCAGCTAAAGCTATGTACGTGCTGAGGGTTTGTAGCTGCCAGTGCACCTGGTCTCAGATGTTAACTGTCGACCCTTTGCTGCTGCCATAAGCATTCCTGCTCCCCCTCCCACTTTGCTGACCACGTAGTTATTCATATGCCCTTGTTTGCTGATAACTATTTCTAAAACTTGTTCTTCCTATTTCTGTTCACATGCTTACAGTGCAGGAAACTGGTATAAAAGGGACGATGGTTTGTGAATTCAGTGTACTACCTCCTGCAGCAGTGTTGTGTGGACGTGGTCCCACTCATGAGTGATTAATAAACTTGTTATTTATTCCAACTCCAGTGCCGATCTCTATTTTGTTGGTCTCTGGACCCAGGGACAAGAGGGTGACGCTGCACCAGTGTACCCCTAAAAAGGTACATTTCCACAGTTGGCGCCCGACACGTGGGGCCCCATCGGAGACGCGCCCGTCCGAAGGAGTGGTCTCAACGGAGAATCGAAATATTACTGAGGAAGCACACTGCACGAGGAGACTTTTGTCTTTGCAGGCCGACGTGACTTTATCGGTTTTCCCGATTTGACCCTCCAGGTGGTGACCGGTCTCGACTGGGGTTTCTTTGGCGTATTCTGTAGTGACCATTAGGTCGACTGGAGATCAGCAGGTGGGAGTTGGAGACTTCTGTTTGGTAAGGTCGCGGAAGCGGCACTCTTGATTTGTTTAGCCTGGGCTTTTTGTTTGAATTTGTTATTCATCCTTTGCAAAGTTTGAAGGCAGGTAATGTGGGGATTTTTCTCCTTTTGGAATATTTATTTGGAGTAGTAATATTTTACACAATACTTGTAAAACATGCCTGTTCTCAGCACACTCCGTAGGTGGTGTTGCTGCTCTGGTGGTACCAAAGTAAGCTTGGAAAAAAGTCAGCCGGCTCCCCCAGAAGGGACGCCTAATAGAGACATGTATTTCAAATATGTTATTTCTTCCATAATGTACGGTCCACTGTGGAACAAATACACAAAGAAAGATTCCGATCTGCAATGGCCAGTGAATGGGTCATTCGATCTTAAAAAGGTTCAATATGTAGAGCAGTGTTTATTTAAAAGAAAAAGTAGACAGGATATGTTTGATTGTGTGCGTATGTGGGAGAAAGAAGTACGAGAGAGAGAGCGAAGAGAGCAGAAGCTATAGCAGAAAAAGAACAACGAAAAACGATTTATCAAAAAGCGCTAGAATTAAAAAATAAAGAAAAGAAAAAAAAATAGAAAAAGAAGATGGGGAACGTCGATTAGAGGTAAATGGCCAGTATCCTATTAGGCGCCCTCTCTATTCCCTACTTGATACATCTAAGGATGATTGCATCTTATTAGAACTTCCCCCACCCGTATAAACCTCACACTCCAAGTGCCCCTGACGAGGCTTCTGACGACGAGCACTTGTCCTCAGACGACAAAGAACAAGATAAACAAGATGGGCGACAGACTCGCTCTACTTTGACTAAAGCAGAAAAAGATAAATTAAAAACTGCTGCTAGGGAGGAGCCTCGTCGGTCTCACGCGGCATCGCTCATTGTAACTATGGTTCAACAGTGGAGCAGTGCAGAGCAATTTTATTTTATAGAAAAATTCGCTTGGGAGGTAATATTTGATTATAGACAAATTTCTCAGGAACTAGAACCAGCTGATATAAATACTGATTATAAACGATTAACAGAGAGGACTTTTCCTTTTTCAAACCTATCTGATATGATTAGACGAGTGGTTAAAATACGAGACACAACATTGCGTTTACGAAAGGAGCAAGAATTAGCTAGAAAACAGAGAGGTATAGAAGCAGTTCAATCTCAAGCACAGAATGTAGATGCTCCGGTGGAAGAAGCTGCACCCAGTAGTACTACAGTTATTGTGAAACCTATGCGTGAAGCTGCACCCCTGTATGTTCCTCCGAAGGGTGCGGCAACAAATGATGACATAACTTCGGATGATGCAAAGGGATATTTTATATATAATTGGGTTTACACTCCCTGGAGTAGCGCTGATGTGATGGCTCTTAAAGCTGCTTTGCCGGACCCCCGGAAAAATCCTGCCGCCTTCTATGAGGTGGTGGAAGGAGCCAGTAGCTCCTGCACTATGACCTTGCCAGATATTGATATGATCTTTGGGCTTATTTTGCCCCCTGATATGTGGAGAACAATACGTAAAATAGATGACAATGTAGCATATGGTGATACCTGGGAACATTTAGAACAAATAGATGCGGAAAGGGAGCCTGCGCAGAAACCTCAGAAGGAGATATTAGAACTTCCTAAAGCTATTGTGACTAAGTTAAAGACTCTCATACCCCCTAAGAAAATAGATTGGACTACATTAGCGTCCTGTAAACAGAAAACGGATGAGTCAGTTTCTGATTTCTTTTCAAGGTTTGAGGAAACATTCCATGATTTTAGTGGTCAGTCATTGGCCGATGATACGGGTAAGCATTTGTTTGTCGATAAATTTGTCGCTAATATGTTACCAGAAATAGCTAGTCGCTTATGGGCCAGTGAGAGTTCTTGGACTACGTCTTCCCCAGTTTCCCTTTTGACTATGGCCCAATATTATGAACGACAGGAACAAGAAGCGAAAGGCAGAGAGGATAAGAAGGTTAAAGAATTAAAGACAAAAGTTATGTTGGCTCAAATATATGGTCCACCATTTAGGGGAGGTGGAAGAGGCGGACGTGCAATGTATACACCTGGAGTACCCCCTCTCCCTCGAGCAAATTTGTCCCCTGATCAGTGTGCTTATTGTAAAGAGACTGGGCATTGGCGTTCTGAGTGCCCTCTTTTGCGAGGTCAGCAGTACCAGCGGGGAAGGGGAAGTATGAGAGGCCTCCCAGGGAATTCAGGAAGCAGGGGAAGTATAGGAGCTCGTCCCATGTTTGAGGCAGTTGAACAAGGACCAAATTACTCTAATACGTTTGATAGACGAAATCAATACCAAATGTCTGATTATTCTGCTGAGGTCCTTCCAGATTCCGATTACGCATAGGGATGCCTAGGATGGGGTAAGGAACCGGTTGAGGTGCCAGTAGATCAAATGGGTCCTTATGTTGACGCAAACGTCTTGGGCTCAACTGATCGGTTTCTGATTGATACAGGGGCTACCCGTAGTGCTCTGTCTAAAAAACTGGTTCCTAGGGCTCCCCTGTCTGGCATAATGATAACATCGATAGGATTCGATGGGACACCTACACCTAGCCCACTTTCACAGCCACTTGAATTCAGACTTGATAAATTCACTGCAGCATGTCCATTTTTGCTTTCCCCTACCACGCCGGACAACATTGTGGGAATCGATATGCTTAAATATTTTCGTGCCACAATACGTTGTTCTCCGGAAGGTGTGCGTGTTATTTTGAATGACAATTATCCTATGGTCGAGAGATCTTGTCTTATTAATGAGGATGTCGCTCTGGCATCCTTACCCAGTACTTTGTGGTCTAAATCAGATACTGATGTGGGTCAAATGGTTATTCCACCTGTGCATATTCAAGTAAAGGAGGGTGTTTTATTGCCTCGACTGCCCCAATACAAAATATCTCGAGAAGGTGAAGACGCATTGGCACACATTGTTCAGGATTTGATTGAAGTGGGGGTAGTGGAAGAGGTCCCCTATAACATTTGCAATAGCCCTATCCTTCCTATTTTGAAAAAAGACACTGACACTAAAATCTACAGATTCATTATTGATTTGCGAGAAGTTAATAAAATTGTAGTGCCCCAATATCCGGTAGTTTCTGATATCACTACACTTCTCACTATGGTCCCTCCTACTGCCACTACATTTTCGGTGATCGATTTGAAGAATGCTTTCTTCTCGATACCCATTCACCCTGACAGCCGTTATTTGTTCGGGTTCACCCTGAAAAATAGATCCTTCCGGTTCTGCAGAGCTCCACAGGGCTATACAGAGAGTCCTAGCATTTACAGTCAGGCATTAAAAAGGCAGCTTGATTCTTTTCCTGTACCCAAAGGGGTGGCCCTTATCCAATATGTCGATGATATCTTGTTAGCTGCAGATACCCCTGAGCAATGCAAAGAAGGAACATTGTCATTGTTATCATTTCTTGCCTCCCATCATCACAAAGTCTCGCGCAAGAAATTGCAATTTTGTAGACAGCAGGTTACCTATTTAGGTCACCTCCTGTCTAAGGAGGGACGTGCACTTACACCAGATCGCATTCAGACCATTTTAGATACTCCTGTGCCCCGTACTCAGAAGGATGTTCGTGCACTGATTGGCCTCACTTCTTTCTGTAGGCAGTGGATTCCCAGTTTCTCGCACATTATTAACCCTTTTTTGGCACTTTTGACTAAAGACACTCCGATGCCCCTCCCATGGAGTACTGAATGTCAGAATGCCTTCCAACAGTTACGTCAAGCTCTTTGCTCTGCACCAGTATTAGTAACTCCAGACTACACTAAGACTTTCACACTCTATGTACATGAGAGGGAAGGTTGTGCCCTCTCAGTCTTAACACAGACACACGGTGATAAGCAACGACCTTGTGCATATTTCTCAGCTGTCCTTGACCCAGTCGCCCGTGGCTGCCTGGATGTTTCAGAGCTGTGGCAGCAACGGCTGTATCAATACGTCAGAGTGAAGGAATAGTTTTGTCACATAAACTGCTTGCATTAGTACCCCATTCTGTTGATGCTTTGCTAAATCAAACGAAAACACAGCATTTGACTAGTGCCCGTTTGACAGGATATGAATTGACACTTTTGGCCCCTCATATTACACTGAAAAGATGTCTGACCCTAAACCATGCAACACTATTGCCATTTCCAGCTACTCAGTCTCAGTCACAAGAGTTACATGATTGTATATTTCTTACTGAAGAGCAAACAAAGGGCCGCGTTGACCTACAAGATACACCTCTCTCTAGTATTGATGGGGAGTTATGGGTTGACGGCTCGTGTCTAAAATTGTCTGATGGCACTACATCTGCTGCCTATGCGATTACAACACTTCAGACAGTAGTGGAAACAGCTCGCATCCCACAGAAGTCGGCCCAAGCGGCCGAATTGATTGCACCAACGAGAGCATGTGAGCTTAGTACAGATTTGCTTGTTAATATTTTTACTGATAGCCAGTACGCTTTCGGGGTGGTACACAAATTTGGTCGTTTATGGAAAGAAAGGGGTTTCCTCACCTCACATGGGACACAGATAGTACATGGAGAATTAGTACATAATCTCCTTACTGCTCTAACCTATCCTAAGAAAGTGGCAATTGTTAAGTGTAGTGCACACAAGAAAGTGACTGATAAAATAGGAGCAGGTAATGCTTTTGCAGATCACACAGCCTGTGAAACCGCAATGCAGCGAAGTACCACATCCATGTATGTAGTGAAGTCACAAGCTGAACGTTGGCATGATGCCAGACAAGAGGTACTGGACATGCAACAATCTGCCTCCACTGATGAACTAGACCAATGGTCTAAGGAGGGAGCACTGGATGATGAGGGCTGTTGGAGGAATAAAGATATGACCAAATGGAAGTTACCCACAGCTTACTTATACCCTATGATTCACATGGCACATGTGCCGGCACATGTTGGTGCATCCTCAATGGCAAAACAACTTATGCAAGTTTGGGATCATCCTGATATTGCCGGCACTGCTAAAAAGATGGTCCAGTCTTGTTTGATCTGTCTTCAGTATAATCCTGGAAAGGGAACGCGAACTCCAACAGGAGGGTTTGCGACACCAACTGCACCTTTTGAGGTCCTGCAAATGGACTACATTCAGTTTGAGCGCTGTAATAACTTAAAATATGTCCTGGTGGTGGTTTGTGCCTTCAGTAAATGGGTGGAGGCGTATGCTACGAAGGATAATACAGCTCTCACAACAGCGAAAGTTCTCCTAAAGGAGTTCTTTCCTCGATTCGGCATTTGTCGGGTCTTATGGAGTGACAACGGACCTCATTTCATTGGGCAAGTTGTTGAATATGTCATGAAGGGGTTAGGGATTAAACAGAAATTTCATGCCGCTTTTCACCCACAATCAGCAGGCTTGGTGGAGCGTTACAACTCCACCCTGAAATTGAAATTGGCTAAAATACATGCTTCCACGTCTTTGAAATGGCCTGATGCCCTGCCCCTAGCACTGCTTTCTATCAGATCAATACCACATACACGATCTGGCCTTACGCCATATGAGGTTGTGTTTGGCAGGCCTATGAATATTTGGGGAATCCCTAAGCCTCGCCCTATACATGATGTACCCTATGTGTTGATGAGTGACTATTTGTCCCAGTTAACTGACAGTTTGTCTCCTATTTATCAGCAGGTACGGGAAGCCCTTCCAGACAGGTCGCAGGGTGAGGGCCATGATCTATGGCCTGGTGACTTTGTCTTGACAAAGTCGTTTCAGCAGACCAGTTCTTTGACACCTCGTTGGCGTGGACCGGAACAAGTCCTCCTGGCTACCAGAACGGCAGTGAGAGTGACCAACCGGAAAAATGCCACCCACTGTCGAAAAGTTCCGCATGCCCTCGGGAGCCCAGCTGCGTTGACAGATCACCGCGACATCCTGGTCACCGAGAAAGGACGAGCTGTGTCACCTGAAAGACCTGAGGAAGTCTTCCCGGACCACACGATCCCTGGTATATCTAGATATCTGCTTCGATCCAGGAAGAAAGACATTTCATCGCAGAAAGAGACTGTTTGAGCCACTGTCCTGGGTGGTTAAAGACTGACTACAAAGGGGGGTAGCCTATTAGTGACTACTCGTCTCAATGTTAGTGAAGAAACCAACGCCTGCCCAGGACCTTAGGGCACCATCTGTTTTGTTGTTTACCGACGAAATGAACATGCCAGAGGAGAAGAAATCGAATGCTGCAGAAGTCTGTAGTAAAAATATATTGCTCGCTATTGGACTAACTTTGACTGTTGTCATCATTGCTGTTATAATGTGTGTTGTAGAGGAAGTAGCTCCGGCTCGAAACTTACTGACTGCTACTACTCCTGTTCCCACCGAACATTATTATTTTACCCTTCCCTATCATGAAAAGAAACACCGAATGTCGTATCTCAATAACACTTTCATACAAATGTTGCATCATACTCATAATGCTACGAACACTACCAACTGCTGGGTATGTGGAATGATGCCGGCTCATCAGAAGAAGGGAGGAACGCCTTTCATTCCCTTGCCATTCTCGCATAATGGCTCCTGTAGAGCCTGGTTCGCACTGTTGTGGGCCTCTGAAATTGCTAATATTACTCTAGCTGATGTAGGAGGACTAAATGCACAACTTAATAAAGTTTGTTACCCCGATGAGGAAGGGGTCCCACAAGCTGAAGGAACTGTATGGGAAATGGAGGAGTATCGCAAAGGACATTCCTCCACACACTATGTTTTCCCCAACACTCGAACGGCCAAGGGTAACGGGCCTCCTGTCATCGTTGTTACCAGAGCTCGAGCATATCTTTGTGTGAGCAGTTTTGGCAGTATTCCAGTGGGAAAAAGTGACTGTACTACAGTATTGAACATTACTGGAACGAACAATAGCAGTTTTCTGTCCTCACACAACACTTATTTCATTTGTGGGAGTAAAGGCTACTATCATTTACCAATCGAATGGTCCGGAATATGTTATGTATCCTTCTTGCTTCCTCCTGTGTCCTTTGCACCTGCATCTTACCATAAAGATCAAAAACTGTTTAATGACATTTCCTTGAATCGATTTAAAAGAACTCTAAATACTGATGAAGTGGATCAAACTGACACAGCATTACAGCAATATGTTGACTTTAATTTGGGACTCTTTTTCTTTGTTGGTGCGGCTTTAAATAGTAGGAAGATCAGACGCTTGACCCGTGTAGTAGAGGCTGGGACTAATCAGACAGCAATGGCGCTTGGTAATATTACAGAAGAGCTCCAGATTACAAGAATTGTAACTTTACAAAATAGAATGGTACTAGATGTCATTCTAGCCGATCGTGGTGGAGCATGTCGCATTATCGGTAGTAGTTGCTGTCTATATCCCTGACCACGCCCCTTCTGTTTATGATGCTATTTCCAAAATGCATAAAGTAGCCACTGAGATACATCAAGATTCAGGCACATGGACTTGGGCTGGATGGTTCTGGAATGTATTTTCTGTATGGGATCTGAAAATATTATCAGCCGTGCTCATAATTATTGAAATTCTCTTCTCTTGTTGTTTATGTATCCAATGCGGACCAATGCTTTGTTCCCTCTGTATTTCCACTTGTACTACTTGTCTACCATCTAAAACGAATGTCCAAAATGTAAATGCCCGTTTAGCAATAGACCGAGAAGTCAGCGATATGATGTTAATTGATATACATGATGTTTATCGTATCCCCTTTTAAAGCATAAGAAAATGTCTTAGCTTATGCTAAAAGGGTCGTCTGTGGAAATGTGTAATATTTTACTTAGCATAAGCAACAGCCATTTTGGCTGTGGTGTCCATTTCGTTTCCTTCGTAATTCTTCCGTCCTCTGTTGCTCGTCTTTTCACTCTGCTTGAGTTATCTATTTTAGTGACTTCCTGACTCAGCTAAAGCTATGTACGTGCTGAGGGTTTGTAGCTGCCAGTGCACCTAGTCTCAGATGTTAACTGTCGACCATTTGCTGCTGCCATAAGCATTCCTGCTCCCCCTACCACTTTGCTGACCATGTAGTTATTCATCTGCCCTTGTTTGCTGATAACTATTTCTAAAACTTGTTCTTCCTATTTCTGTTCACATGCTTACAGTGCAGGAAACTGGTATAAAAGGGACGATGGTTTGTGAATTCAGTGTACTACCTCCTGCAGCACTTGAGTGTTGTGTGGACGTGGTCCCACTCATGCGTGATTAATAAACTTGTTATTTATGCCAACTCCAGTGCCGATCTCTATTTTGTTAGTCTCTGGACCCAGGGACCCTGCACCAGTGTACTTCCTAAAAAGGTACATTTCCGCAAAGCAAATTCTGTGAAATGCAAATGACAATGGAACTTTCTGTGAACGTCTTAATCATGCATGCTATTGGGTCCATTTCAAAATAAGTTTACATTCTTCTCTGGGACCTTTAGCAGTGCTTTTGAGCATCAGGAGACTAAAGGCTGCATTATGGTCCTCTTCACCCAGGGCTTCTTAGCCCTGCATTTTTTATTACCCCAAGTGGAATTTATTCTACTTGAGGAAACTTACTATAAACCTACCACTATACTGGACCACATCTACAGAAGATATCAATGGGATAAATGCTCAAGACGGTAGGTCAGGCATTTCAGTCATAAAACTACCCATAGTTACAGACGTCAAGTGACAGATTAAGGAAATTAAAGATAAACAACCTATCGATCCTACCCAAGTTAGTGAAAATATTTACAGCAACCCATTACAGGAACAGTCTCCTGCAGAAGAAAAGGAACTCTGCGATAGGGTAGGCTAGAGATTTCAACAGTGGTGTGGTTACAGTTCACACAGAGGAGGTATTTAGTTGTCCACTTCGTAGCTTTAAACACATTTTAACTCTACAACAAGAGGCAGAAGTAGGGAATTAACAGTGACTGGCAGTCCACTGCAGAAAACACAGTATCTAGCTAACAAGATCACAGCAAGTGATCTTAACTTCTGCAGCAGTAATAATGCATGGCGTGCGACCAAGAAAAATACAAAGGAAAAAACAGTCTGCAAGACTTCTCCAAGAATAAGTATATGCAACGAAAGCCCAGTACAAATTCAGCAGTTGTACACCCTATACCACTTCTGCATGGAGCTAAAGACTACACCTACTGTGTCCCTGACTCCTCTTGAAACTTCCCACCCACACCTACTCTGGTCCTTATGAAGAATACTGGCCACCTGGGAAGACGTCCATTCACAGGATAAGGTTTGTGTGCATGCACAAGTGTGTGTTGGGGCACAAATGTTGGAGGACGGGCACTTGTTGTTAAGTATTCACTTAGAAATCCTGGTGTGAAATGAGTGGTTATGTTCCCTGCGCACATTCACATCACATCACGCGCACATTCACATCACTAACACATTACAACTCGAACTGGCCGAGGACAACCTCGCTCACACTGGAGTGCAGGGTAAGGTGTATAAGTTCACGGCTAGCACTCCAGCAGCACAGGCACTCCTGTGCAAGGATGGGTGAATGCCAAGGAGTTAATAACCCAAAGGGCTATTTCTCTGTTCTTCCCCTATTCATTCCACAAGCAAAAACGTTTAGAGAAAGTATCAACTGCAGAGAGAGCTGACAGGAGAGAGAGCTAGGGAGTACCAAATTCTTAGCTCTCCAGATAAACCTAATAATTGAGAGAGCAGGTAAATGTATCTAATAGTGCGAAGTTGTAGAAAAGCTGATGACCTTGCAGTTCTACTCTACAGAGCAGCGAGAACACACCAGTACTGGGGATGCAAAACAGACTTCCCGGTCCAGAGGTAGTAGACCACATGTCCACTTGTCACTGTAAGCAGAGCCATCCCTCGTTCAGTTGACTTATTCCTTGCACAATTCTCTCAGTAGAGCTATCACACACATAACAGAGACAGCAGAGTTACCCTTCAATTACTGCTGTCAGCAAAGGTATCATTCACTTGCCACAGACAGCAGAGCAATCCCTTACTTTGGGCACATCAATGCCTTATTCAGCTGGTTGATATTTCACTTAGTGCAGACAATAGAGCAACCTCTGACCTGCTGTAGAAAGCTTTTCCACATTGGTTCTAGACAGCAGAATTACCCATGGACACAAGCTTTCCTGAGGGTACACAGGGACAGAAGGGTTCTTACCATGAGTGACAGTTGGCCAAGAAATACCAAAGACTAGAGAGCCATTGCACCCACGAACAAGAGAAACTGTGTAAGACAGGCCAAGGCCTTTTCTAACCTCAAAGGGACAGAGAAATAAGAACCCGGGACATGTTTACATTAGAAACTAGACCAGAAACAGTACACCCCATATGGGAAACCTAAGATCCACCAAAACTACATGAGGAGAGCTAACACACAACCACCTACTCATTCAGAGAGGTAAAAGACTCACCACCTTTAGACAACAACACTGCCATAGCTGACATGATTTAGGCAGAGGACTTCACAACATAAACACTCACAAAATCAACCTCACAGAGACAATCCACTTACCACTCAATATTCTCACAGGTTAGATTGACAGGTGGCATGACCCACCCCTTCTTACAGAATACTTCTGTGAGGAGAATCCAACTTTCACACAACCACAAAAACCCACTGTGGAGAACCTCCGCTAGATAAATCACAACCGCAGGCAGATGCGTGCACAAAACACCAAGAGGTCAGGCAATTTTTGAATGCTGCACCTCACAAATATTCAGTAACAATTATCTGTACTCCTCTGTTTTGCTTAACGCTCTATTTATTGCCTTGTAGATATGTTTCTGCCAAATAAATCCAATATGTACGTATATAAAAACATACATAAATGCTGGAAGGAGGATAAAAAACAAGTTAATGGCAAGAAAAAGTTAAAAGTTTTTCTAAAGCTGTATCGGAGTCAAATGGCACTTGAGCACAGTTTACTTGGAAAAAATACATATAGTGAAAGATAGACAACAGTGGTATTTCAAGTAGTGAGTGGTGAGGACATTCTACTAAGGGTGCCCGTGCAGTGAACCCCACAATTCATGAACGCTGGATGTGATAAATCAGATTACACTGCTGATGTGCAACCGAGATATCTCAAACAGACAGCAATTTGAAAATGTTACAGTATAAATGAATACTGTAATAAAGCTCATGAGAAAATAGCACTACTAGTGGCCTAGCAAGGCTACAATGGGATATCACGCAAGCAAGGAAATCGGGCCCTGATACTCTGGTTGCTCTAACGATGGCTATGCCCGTGATTGCGACTAGACATGTGATTGATTGCTCAGAAATAATGAAATCAATTACCTTTTGCGAGATTTTTTCTTTTTTCTCCTTTGTTGCCACGCCTTCAACTCCGGGGTTATGCCAGGAGTAGGCTTGGCGTGATCGATAGTGTACACATCTTTCCCTTGTTTCCAGAGTTGATATTTTTCTGGCTGGAATTTCTTCACAAAGATATCCATTGATATCTGTACCATATCATTACTGCAAGAACACTGAAAGGTGAAAAGGAAGTGGTTATTTTAATAGCAGCACCAATGGCCTGTCCTCGCTACCATTTTTACACTTTAAGCCTAAAAAACAATCTTTCAGCATTGAACTAATTGAGAAAGTCATTCAGTGTACTTTTTCTTTAAAAAATAACTTGCTGCCTACTCCTAATCACACTTGTCTACTACTTTCAACAGGAAAAACAAATATATTTCTAATGCACATGTTTATATCAAACATTAAAGGCTCGATAATTTAAACTACAGTGTGTGCATTTGACCTAAAACACAAATGAAAATCATTCAGAAAAAAGCAACGTTTCACAGAGTACTAACAGAAAATATTTTTTTACATTTTTCATTGCAAACTACATCTGTACTAAGGAAGGCAGCCACAGTGTAATGGAAAACAGAAGAATGTGGTAAGAAAACAAGATTAAGGAGGCACTGTGAAAATCGTGGTGGGCCATATACTGCCAAAGTAGTCCCCCCCCCGCCCGAGTAAGATGGAGAATTGCTTTTAAAAGACTACATCTTTTCTGAGGGCCATGCGACCGCCATTAAACACTGTTTGGAGCTCAGATGTGGTCAACATTCTTGTTTAAATGAAAACCGTTCTTTAGTCAATAGAGATTTTGCAACTAGCCAAGATCCAGTTATCAAACTGATGCACAGATCATGAGGCACATCTAGTGAAGGATTCTCCCCTGCACAGTAAGCCAATAGGCTCCACAGACATTAAGTGTGGATTTGCTTTAGATTACTTTTTAGAGTACTCTGTTATACTTCAAATATACATGGGCCACTAGTCCAGTTCAGCCACAGGAACTCCAAGCCTGAGCTGCTGTTTGTATATTCAACGGGGATAAATGAAGGGGAAGAGTTTGTGTTCGAGGTATCAATTGGCACTGTCAATTTCTTTTTTAGATAAAGATTATATGTTCTCAAGATGATTCTTCGGGGTTTCCCTTTCATCGTTTGCAGAGTACATGTCATCTCAGGGAGAAAGGGGCTATCCACAGTATGCTCAGAAAGGATGCTTACATTAACCAAAAATCTACACGTGATTTGATGGGCCAATAATTCATCAATTTTTCAACTATGAAGATTCATTTATCAGAGCAGGTGGCCTGGTCAGAGAAACTCAAAGAGTATCGCCTGCAGTCAGGCAAAATGAATGGCTAAGCATAGTCTTAAAAGATCACATCCCTTCGGGATACAGAAACAGTACCACCAAGTTTCCTGACAAAGATTGTGTTGTCAGTGCAAATTAATACTTTACCCTAATTAACAGGTAGCAACGATTCATCTGTCTGGTAGTTTAAACCGTGCCTCAGAATATGAGCATATATGACCTCTTTGTATCCTCTGAGTGCCTATGAATTTCTAAATCTGGTCACTGATCTTGCCCATTTAAACTAGGAAGAATCAGGGGGAACAGACCTAAAGGTACTGTATCATGGCAAACACTGCAGAATGTTCAAATTCAGATTTTACAAAAATAATTCTAATAGAAGAAACAAAAGTAAAGAATGACTTCTACTATGGATCTGAATACTGATCACATCCCTCTTCATTAGTCCTCTTTTTGTTTGTTTTCGGGGGCTACAGAGAGGCACAAGGCCACACAACTGGTGAAGCTCTAAAACTGCCATACTTATGTTCCAATGTCGTTTTCCAGTGAAGAATGAAAAAGAAAAAAGGGCAATGATGCCCTAATAGCTAAAATCCAATATAGAGGAGGAAAGGCCAAACCAAATATGCTATTCTACAAGCTGCAGTACAAAAAGGTTGCAGTGTGTGCTTGGACTGGAGGACCTGGAATACTAGATTTTGAGTTGCGGATTCAAGATTTGATCTTGCTGTTTAACTCTTGCAAACCTTTAATGCCTAGGTTTAATAAAAAAACAGAAGAATGAAAAGGAGGAAAATGTTTTGCATATAGGTAATGCTGTCACTGCACAGCTTTTGTGTATACATTACTGTGACTTGTACTGTGTGTCATGTCAATAGTGCAGTGGCATTTGTTTTCTTCATAAAGTCGAAGGCATAATCCCAGCAACCTTCTGTGGTTCTGTAGGCATTTTAGCTCCATGTCATAAATAGTAGGAAATAGTATAGTAATGGATGAGAAGATTAAAAACAAAAGGTGCATTTCGGTGAAGTTTCGATTCATAACCATAACATTGCAAAACAGTGTGGGCTGTGTGATGGGATGGCTTTAAAAAATAGTGCATCTGACACATTCATGCAAGGAGGATGAACAATGTCAAGAGTGGAGGTTTCATGGACACACCTTGGGAGCTGGACATGGTTATAGATTATGAGGTTTTCAGAATACAGAATTTTTTGCACTGACAGACCATTAGAAACTGTTTTCTTTATTTCAGACTAGTAAACGTAATGTATACTACTGACATGGAATTTACAATCAAATGGCATCACAACATATGTGCACCAAAAGTGGAGCATCCATATGTGAAACAATGATCTATATGAGGCAACATCTGATTCAGTGGACATTTGAACCCACAGATCAGACTTACTCCTGCTGACAATCTGCCAGCATCCACGTCTGCTCTTTGAAGTCAACCCAGTTCATCAAAAACTGAGAAGTGTATGGGTATTCACATATATTTGGAGGACAATTCCAGCCTGGAAAGTTAGTCCTGAAAAGAGCAGAAGTCATTTTACCATGAGGGGAAACTGGAAGAGAACCCTGCCTCGAGTCTGCAGGAGAATGGCTTTTCCAAAATTCGTATTGAGCATGTTCGAGTGGTGCATGGAGGACTGCAAAAGGAAATTCTGTTATTTGCAGAGTCATCTCTAGAATGAACGTAGATGGCTCCCTACTTATCACTGGGATCTAATTTTACTTCATTATCTTCATGAAATGTAATATCTAGACCAAAATAAATTAAAACTTTAAAATGGAGGCAAATCAAAGCTAAGTAGGTGTCATTACTGAGAAAATGTTTTTACCACAAGGTTCAAATTACAGAAAAAAATCAAATGGTGTTGGAAAACAGGACACAGATGCTCTAGTATCTTGACATAAGCAGTGCTTGGATTATCATTCATGGCAGGCCTTTACCTCTTAGATTGCTGCAAGAAGAGCTAAAAACTCTTCATCCAATCAAATAAGTAGCTTGAGTAAGCACTGGTGTTTTACCAATCCATGGCATAGACTTCAAAAGGCAATGAAATTGCTAAAAATTCTTATCAAATGGGTGACCAGACCTTCAAATGAGTCATGCCCTTAACACTTGGGAAGGTGAAAAGTAAACCTAATGAGCACTGGCCTATTCTCCAGAAATAATTAAGGAATCATCAAAGCAAACAACTGTTATACAAAACCAAATACCTTGAAAGAGCAAATCATAAGAAACAAAAAATGTGGAGTAAGAATCATAAAAAGGGAATTTACTTTGCAAACATTCTGACACTTCCTAATGAAAATTCAAGTAAATTATATTGCCTTTATCTTGTGAGATGTGCTTCAACAAATCTTATAAAAAGTATCTGCATAAAATCTACAAGTGGTAAGTTGGATCATATGAAAAAATAAAGATAGACTACTGGAAGGGTAGTTGCGTTGGGGCATTCTTAACTTCTCATTGCTGTTTCATTTCAAAAGGTTTCTTGCAGAAGGGACTTTTAGAGAAGCGGAATAATGAAATACCCAACGGATAACACCATTTGTTTAGTCAGGCAGTAAATAATCCTTTCTTTTACCTCACCAAAAGAAGGGGCATTTGACAAAATACAGAAACAGTGAACAAAGCTACAGCACGGCGGGCATAATGAAGTTACATCATTTATGACAATTTCTGTGTTGCCACTGACATCTCGAACACAAAAAAGAAACCGATCTGCAAGTATTTCAAAATAGAGCATATATACGCCTATGGATAGAGATGCTAAATCAGCAGATACATTTTCTTATGACATGTTAATTCAGAACTCATTACTTGTGACAGCAAAATATTCAGTGCGCAGCTTAGTACAAAAATACCCAGAGCAGCATCAAAATTTAAACCACCAAATTAATATTTGGAAATCGTACCTAACAAATACATATAACTGACATTTTTAAAGCGCACCATAATGAACAATATTAAGGGTCAGTTCCTTGAAACTGTTAAAAACCTGCAGCAGCGAGAAACAAATCATAAATAAAGTGGCAGTGATATGTGTATGTGGCATGTTTGTTATTTACTCTATAATATGTGTACATTATGCACATGTACTTTTTTGTAAACGTGTGCCGCCGGGGGTTGTATGTGTGCTCAAGGACATGAAGTGCAAATCTAGCAGAAACAACAACGTAGGTGGTTCACTTATTCTAGTGCTTGCCATTCACCACAGTGGATGTGGTGTAAAGTTGTGCAGTAAGTACGGTGAACAAGCATTAGTAAATGCATTAGGTTTCGATTATGTGATTAATAGGCTTTGTCTTCTAAATTGTAGCTTACTGAGTAGTTGTACAATATAAGTAACAAAGTCTGTTAAACTGTTATGACTTCTTTATGTACAAAAAGGCTATATTATGTGCTGTTACTAGTGATATTATAAAGTGGGGAGATTAGGTAAATGGTGGAGGACAAAAATAAAACAAGCATTGGCATAGCCAATAGGTCTCGCCTTTGGGGCCTTATAAGTATTTAGTTATGCAGCACAATATCCTTGGTGCAACATCAACTGTTACATGGCTAAACACTTATAAGGTCCCAAAGGCGAGACCTATTGGCTATGCCAATGCTTGTTTGTTGACTGCCATAGTTAGATAGATAGATAGATAGATAGATAGATAGAGATAGATAGATAGATACTACTAACACAGGCACAAACAAACGTGCGCAGAAATAGAGAGGAATACGGGACAACATTGATATATTGCACACTATTAGCATACACGCACACACACACAGCACCTATCTATAGAGATGTAGAGAAGACTGAAATATTCACAGTCCAGCTAGAGGAAAGGAGAAGAAGACTGAGCGAAGCAGGGGGATAAAGAGGAAGAGAGGTAGAGGAAGAGAAGAGAGAAAAAGAACAGAGTGCAGTAGAGAAAAGGAAAGACAAAGAGGGAGTAGAAAGGAGGAGGAACTAGAGAAAGAAAATGGGAGATAAAAAGAGAAAGATAGAGAAAAAGAACAAGGGGAAATAAAATAGAAGGGTGCAAGAGATAGAAAGATAAAAAGAGGAGAGGAGAAGGAGAAAAAAGAGGACAGTGAAAGGTTAAAGAGGAAGATAAATTGAAAGGATGGAAAAGAAAAACGAGAGAGAGAGCGAGAGAGAATGAAAGAAAGAAAAAAGTGAAGTAGTGACAATCATGCAGAGAGGAAGAGAAGGGAAGGGAGAAGAAATAGAGACAATATGAACAGATTGCGGGAGGGAAAATAAGAAGGGGAGGAAAGAGAGGGAAAGAAAGGAGGAATAAATCAGAGAAAGAAACTGAGAGATAAAATGATTGAGAGAAAGACAAAAGAACGTGGGGAAATAAAGAGAAGGGAGCCAGATAAAAGAAGAGAAGAGGAAGAAAAGAGAAGAAAGGAAAGAGAAAGAACAATGTGGAAAAGAGGACCGAGAGAGTAGAGAGGAAGGGAATTTGAAAGAAAGGAACTGACAGAAGGAGAAAGATATACAACGAGAGAAAGAACGAGAGAGAAAGAAAAAGAAGCTAAGTAGAGATGCACAAAAGAGGAGGGGAGTGAGGGGGGTGCAGGCGGTTGCAGAAGTGTTCAAGGGAACATAGAAATCCATGGCATTAATTATAAATTACACATTAATTAAAATGAGAGCAGGAAAAGATGGTAAAAGGAGGGAAAGAAATAAAAAGAATGAGATCGAGAGAAAGAGAGAAAGAGTAAGAGTAAGTGGAAGACAGGGCGAATAGGAGAGAGATAAAGTGAGAAAGAACAGAGAAAGGTAGGGGGTGAAAGAGAGACAGGGGCGATTTAGGAAGTGATGAGAAAGACAGCAGAAGAATAAAGTGAGAGAAAGAGGCAGGTGTAAGACACTGAGAATGAAAATGTGCAAGAAGTCATGATTAAAATATTAAAAGGCATGCTGCCCTGAAAACCAAAGCATTTCTGTATATAATGCATCTATGAGATCCGGAATTGATTGTGAGGTGATTTTGTGTACTCTTGAAATGTTCATGTCTTGCAAGCGAACACTCATAGCAGGCGGAGTGATGCACCAAACAGCCAATCATATGAGGTGATAGGGTTATGTGGAACCAAGCCCAGTCTGTGTACACTCTAAAGAATTGATAACAATAGTGTTTCAGACTGCTGCTCTGTCAGACCCAGACTTAAAAAGAAGAGTTTAAGGGAGAAATATAGAGAGAGATGTAAAAAGTACTGGGAATAAATAAAGAGGGGCTGGGTACGGGGAGAGTGTGGACCACGGAGCATCACACTTACCTCACTCCCCAGTCTGGGAGACAGAGCGCCTTGAGCGGGTGCTTAAGCTGCCAGGCGCAGTGTTATAAAGGCGCGCAGGTGTGTGCCTTGTGTGAGCTGCATGTGTTGCTAAGTGCAGGCCTCAGAGTATCACAGGGTTGTCCTTTGGCGACATTTGTCATCACCACCAGGGCACGACGAGAACCAGCGTAAGCCGTGAATATAGCTCCTTTTCAGTACACAGGAACTCTTATTAGAAAGCGGTAACAAAGTGTGCATTCCTGCAGCCTTGTATAACATGGGCGCCCTCTCACTGAGCAGGGACATGCATGCCATATTACACTGCCTACTCGTACATATGCGCATCTTCGAAAGCTGTAGGGACCAAGACCATCTATATGCTGTATATTATCACATATAGATGGGTTCTGCCAGGGTCGCTGATGTAGTGTGTCATGTACTTAGCTAGACAAGCGGTCTTAAAAAGGAGACGGAGAGGGTGGAGCGAGTGGGCGCGCGGCGGCAAAAGTGAAAGCAGCTGCAGCGTCCACACGCTTTCTGTGTGCCGGCGAGCGATGCACTGAGCGCATGACGAGAGAGGTAAGCCAGATGGCGCCTCTGCTCGTAACTGTGCGCGTAACCGCACACTCGAGGCCACACAAAGCGTGTGGTCGGATTTTTGAATGCCCACTCACTAAAAGTCTCGCCAGAGCAGCGCATGCGCTGGCTCAGGCAAGACCTAAAAACATGTACCTGATGAGTAGGCTTGAAAGTGGTGCAGCTATGGGGAGAATAGGTAAAGGATGGATTAAAAACCATACAAGAACAGCATAAGTGCTGTTTTTGCAAATCTAAAAAAAAAAATAAGATTACAAAAACTAGATGAAAGGGTGTTTGGTTATTGTCCATTGTTAAGATAAACAGATGAAAATTAACTTTAAATTTTTCCAATGGGCAGTAGTGCAATATATGTGAAAGAAACACTAAAATGTGATTGTATTATTAAGATGGGCACATTTATTTTATTACAGATTTCTATTACAAAGTTTTATTTTCATTTTACACTGCACATTTTATTTTAATTATTGCGATAAAACTTAAACATGACCATAAACTCTGAAACAATGAGCATATAGTAAATATTTGCACGTGCAGACGTTACCGGACATAGAGCGGAGGTGGAGGCGGAGATTAACCAGAGCAGGAGCTCTGTGCCGATTCTCGCTGTTCCTCACCATTCCGCAGCCGCTCTCAGCCGCAGATATAAGGGAAAGCTGAAAGCGGCGAGAAAGCAGCGAGACCCGCCGGCCAGTCGGCCGGCTCCTGGAGGCAGTGACTGCCGGCGGGGGGCCAACCACGAGAGCGTAAAGCGAGTTCAGCGGCCGTCAGACGGCAGCTGTAGAGAGCGTGCCCGGAGCAGCGCGGAGGCGGGCCGGTTAGTCCCGGGTGCAGCCTGCGTTTGTCCTGAGGCCCCACTCGCCAGCAAACGCGCACGAAGAGTCCCAGGAGGCCTAATAAGGTCTCGACTCCTATGTCATTCATCGCCGTTTGCACCAAGGCTCCCCAACAGACGGCACATCAGACATTTTGGCTTTTTTGGTATTGGACAGCGGGCCGGTAGTTTCCAGTAGTTTCCATTGCAGTTCCAGTGCAGTTCTATGTGTTCCCTGCGTCACCGGGGGGTTACTGGTGACCGAACTAGCCCGAACTAGAGCCAAAGCCAGAAGCCAGACCTAGATCCTGACCCCTCCAGTTGGGAGAGGAGAGGCGAGGCGAAAGGGCGTGCCTTAAGGTAAGAGGCTCGGGGGCGCAGGGGAGTCTGGCTGGCAGGGAAGCTCCATAGCCCCCCCCACACCCCCCCCCCCTTCTCCCATCCAGGTTATCTGGTCTAAGCCCCTGGAAACATTTGGAACGGGCAGTGTTCGATCTCAGCACTCTAGCCGGTCAGTAGCCGGTTAGTTGAACCTGCTTAGAGGCCCTGTGGCCTTAAAATTCTGACCAGCGGGGTGAGGTCGACAACTGAATCACTGAACAAGCAATTGAGTGGAGGTGAGAGTTATTTTGATAGTCAAGTAAGCTGGTGCGAGATGACTTCCAAAAAATTACGTTCTGGGCGTGTACTTTCCTCATCACCAAGCCGTACAAGTAAATTAAGGAGATCATATAGCGGGACTAGACATCTACATCATCTTTGCTATAAATCCCACCCAGCCATTACTGGCTTTTTTCGAAAAATTCCCCGGACTGCACCTGAGGAGGCAATATTGGGTCAAGAAGGTCTGTTTTCCAAGTCCCTCTTAGGAACGCGTCCCCCCGTCTATGGGGGAAGTACGAGGAGACTCTTGTGGTCTTGCGGGGGCCAGATAAAGTCCTGCGAAGGGGTCCGGGCCCAGACAAATTTAGGTGCGGAGGACGGCCTAAGCGGGCAGTCATCTGACACCTTCTTATGCGCAAACCTGGGTCCCGGTTCTCGTGCTAACCATCCGATTCAACAGAGCCAGCAGAACCAGCAACACATTTCCTCGAACAAATTAAAGCTAGAGCGCCCACCTGCTGGTACATCCGTCGCATCGGACGTTGTCTTGTATGCAAAGTTGGGTTCGGAACATCTTGTCAACCAGCAGAGTCAGCAAAACACTTCCTCGAATAGGGTAAAATCAAACTGTACGACTGTGGCTGCATCTGTTGTCTCTCCGGTGCAGGGGGGCACTGGCAAGGGAACAATTAATGATGGTGTGCCATGGTGTGCCAGAGGATTACGGGAGGACTCCGGGAGGGATGTTTCTGCTACGGCTGAGAAGGCAACGGTATGTGAAAAATTAAATCCAAGGGAAGATTTTACATTTCCAGACATTGATACAGAAGCCCAAATAAGGGGCTGGGGAGTCCCTCATGATCATGCTGATAAGGACGATTATCCAACGAGTAAATTCAGGGAGAAGAACACCCCAATTGTAAGCTCTTCCCCTAGGCGTCTCTCTTTGCCTCTTTTATACTGTAGTACAAGTCACTTGATTGGTACCTCTTTGGAGTCTGCTTATGATGCTCCTGATGCTCATGATGTATTCCTGCCTTGTTTACAACCGAAGCTGGGAAATGAGAGGGATGGTGTGCCTTCGGATTATTTTGTTTGTATCGAAAGAATATTAAGTTCCATTATGTCTTTACTGGAGAAATCTGTATTAAGTTCAGATCATATGCTGGAAATGATCTCTGTAATGTTGTTTGAAGTGCAAAAGGTAACAAAATTTGACACCATCAACCCTTCGCTTAAGATACCTTCGCAAATCAAAGAACAGATAGATGTTAGGCCTCTCGCACCCGTTCCCCGGGGAGAGCAGAGATGTGTCCGTTCAAGCGGGAATACCTCTTTTCTTATTGCCCCCCCCATTGAACTTTTGTGTAATCTTGAAAAGGAAGAGCTCTGCCTAAGCTCATTATTTGGGGAGGCTGAAGTGGGTCCCCCTCTGGGAAATGCCATACTAAAATCTTTCCCTTTGTTCATTAAGGGTGAAAAGGGGGGGCAGTAGAGATATTGAGAAAGATGAGAAAATTAGGGGTCATGTTGGGCGAGTGGGCAGGGGAGAGATGGAGGAGGTCCCAACCCCATCTGCCTCACAGGCCCAACCCCCTAACTCATTAGAGAACGGAGGGTCAAAAGCAGGGAAGAGGGGAGGTCTTGCAATAAACCTCAAAGGAGAAAATATGAAAAAGAAACATAAAAAGACAAGACGATTCCCTACATGAAAAGTGTCAAAACTGTATTTTCCACAGATCCCCGATAGCCAGAGTGATATTCAGACTATAATGGAGGAGGGAGGTCCCAAACCGCCATCTGAAGAGGGTGCTCCTAGGAACCCCATTACAGTGTATTTGACACCAGCCGGGAGAGTGGGGGTTACTGGAACAGCAGCAACTCCATCAAGTCTATTATTGCAGTCTCCACAAGTACCTCATTCTCTCCTGACTAGCGAGCCGGGCGATCCTTCGGGAAGGGGAACGTTAATGGGAGGTGGGGTTCCCATACACCAGACATGGTCCAGGGTTTTGGGGGCCAGAATGGATGGCAACCTAGAGGTGGGGCCCCAAACACTGGGTAATTCACAGATGGGGTCGAATAGAACTCTCACAGGGACAACAGCATTGTTTAATAGAAAGTCAGAGGTCCCAACCACCACCATTGTGTCGCACTTGAAGACTCAGCCCAGTGATGGGGTACAAGCCGTTAGTCGCAGTGATAGGGTGCCTCTATGGATTCCCCCAAGAGATGCTGTAAAGAAAGACAATGTGGTGCAGAATGTTTCATCTCCCATTGTGGATTTTATTTGGCTATTTGATAATGAATCCTGTCTGGTAAATAGAGGTTTCATGCTCCCTCTTTTCTCAGAAATAGAGGCACTAAAGTTGATAGAAAGTAGGGATATTCTAAACGTGAAGATTAACCTGCATGAGAGCTTTTTCTACTCTAGAGTCACCTTTTGCTCCCTGATTGTGGTCAATTTGGTTATGCAGAATTGTGAGCATTTCCTGAAACGAGGGCTAGATATAACGCCTGTATTAGAATCTGAGGAATATCCTACTATGTGTCCTACAATTCAGTGCCCAAAAGCTTCAAGACACTGGATTCAAGCAAGCCTGGCTGATGACGGCTGGAATGCCAGAAACCGGTCCTAGGATGCTTGTTTCCGGTCCAGGGAAGACATGGCTTGGCAGTTCGGGCTGGACTGTTCCCAGGAGGCACAGGGTCAGACTGATTTGCATATGGCCTTGTCTGAACTGGGGTGGTGGAGTGAGCTAAAGAATGATGATGGATTAAACCCAGATCAGTTGACTGGGGGTGAGTGTTTGATTGGCTCAAACGTTCCGTCCATCATCCCCTTTTGTATCGCTTTGTTCGCCCCTAAGTTGGCGGGGGTATGCCCAGACGTGGGTCCCTTGCTCACTTTGCCACTGGATTCAAGCAAGCCTGGCTGATGACGGCTGGAATGCCAGAAACCGGTCCTAGGATGCTTGTTTCCGGTCCAGGGAAGACATGGCTTGGCAGTTCGGGCTGGACTGTTCCCATGAGGCACAGGGTCAGACTGATTTGCATATGGCCTTGTCTGAACTGGGGTGGTGGAGTGAGCTAAAGAATGATGATGGATTAAACCCAGATCAGTTGACTAGGGGTGAGTGTTTGATTGGCTCAAACGCTCCGGCCCATCATCCCCTTTGTATCGCTTTGTTCGCCCCTAAGTTGGCGGGGGTATGCCCAGACGTGGGTCCCTTGCTCACTTTGCCACTGGATTCAAGCAAGCCTGGCTGATGATGGCTGGAATGCCAGAAACCGGTCCTAGGATGCTTGTTTCCGGTCCAGGGAAGACATGGCTTGGCAGTTCGGGCTGGACTGTTCCCATGAGGCACAGGGTCAGACTGATTTGCATATGGCCTTGTCTGAACTGGGGTGGTGGAGTGAGCTAAAGAATGATGATGGATTAAACCCAGATCAGTTGACTGGGGGCGAGTGTTTGATTGGCTCAAACGTTCCGTCCATCATCCCCTTTTGTATCGAAAAGCTTCAAGGGCCGGTAATTCTGTGGTGTTAGACGCTATGGGCCCGACTTGGAGTACTCATTGGGTAATGCTAAAAATATTATGGTCTCATTAGACAAAAGGAGTCGCTTAATAAATCTGGTGTCAGATGCCGCAGTTGCCCGCCAGGCCCCAGATAGAGAAGACGATTCGGCCCAGTGGAGTTGGGTTGCAAAAGCCCTGAATACCAACTGTCCGGTAGTAGAAAGAAGCGTTCCTTTGAGTTAGCCAGGGTGGGGTACTCTTGTCTTGGAATATGGCCGGTTTGGGTCATAAAGAGGGAAAATTGAACTTCTTAAAATCCTTGAATCCTTTAATTATATGTTTACAAGAAACCTGGTCGTGCAAAGATTTTGATTGTGATGGCTTTTTTGTTTTCTCCTGTTACGCTAAGCACGCAGAAAGGGGACACGCTAGCGGGGGTCTCCATTTTGCTTAAGAATTCGATTAACTGGAATCAGAAAGTCTTTGCCATCCATCAAATCTCTGTATTTGCATGAAGCTGGCATAATTGGGAGAGTCTGGCAGGCCTACCTTCTTCCTGGTGGCAAATCTATATATCCCTCCTGGGAGAAATTTCGACCATTTGTTGAGCACACTCTTTTTATATATTCATGAGATAGCTACCACGGAAGAATGCCACTTAGTGGTATTAGTGGGAGATCTAAATGCGAAAATTTCCAATTCTGCATTGGAGATTTATGCCAATACGTATAAAGAGGAAATTTGGCATATTCCAGACTCTTCACTACCGGATAAAATAAAAACTGACAAACGGGGATTTCTCCTGCTTGATAGCATCAGAAGTACGGATTTGGTCATTTTAAATGGGAGGGTGCCTGTCTATAAAATAGCACAATTTACTTTTCACTCCCATCATACACAAAGCCTATTAGACTATGTGGGTGTCTCCTATCAAATGTTTGGGGCCTGTGAAAACCTAGTTGTCTCCCAGTCAGTATGGAGTGACCACAGCGTAATAGGTTTGACAATGGCCTTCAATCTACCCGCACTGGATCAAGGGAACTCGGGCCAGGGCTCAGTGGTTTTTAATAAAGCAAATGGACGTTCTTTTTGGACGTTAAAAAATACCTCCGAGGTAGGTGTGATAGTGAAGAAAACTTATGTAGAACAGCAGGGTTATGCTTATGCTAATATTATACAGTTCTTTGAGGCCCAAATGGAGGAGATAAAAAATGTAAGCTCTGAATTCACTGGTCCCCGCCTGCCAAACCAGGGTATGCCCTTGCTGAAAGCATTAAATCAAGAAATTAACTGTCTAGTCCGAAAACAACATTTACAATTCTCTACGGGCAAACAGCAGGAAATTAATCGCTTTAAGCGAGTAAGAAGTCGTTCTAAACTTAGAGAAAAGAGAAGGGAGTTTGACGCTAAATGGATTGTGTTGAGTGAAGCCGCAAGAGCCAAAGATTCGAGAAAGTACTGGCACCTGATTGCAGAATATTGTGACTCAAGACAGAGGGCTCTCCCTATTCCGATCCCAGAAAGGGAGTGGGTGGATTATATCTCACTATTATATAAAAACAACAGTTCAGTACCTTTTGTGACGCACGCCATAGAGGAGTCCTCTTTTCTGGAATATGGACCCCCGTCAAGGGATGAAGTAGTGGGTTACATAAAGAATGCTAGAACCTCCGGCGCACAAGGGCCGGATGGAATCCCGATTGTGTTAATTAAAAAGGAGTCCGCTGCATGGGGAGCCTTTTTAGCGCCATTGTTTTATTTCTGCTTTCGAACGATTAATATTCCCTCCTCTTGGAAGGGGAGTATTATAGTTCCTTTGTATAAAAAAGGGCCTGAAAACTAACAAAACGGGTAAAAAGCCTTTACACTTGTTATTTATTATAATGGGTAATTTCCCGTACTTTCAAAATACTATTTTTTTTTTTTTTTTAAACAAAAATTGAGAAGATACATTCCTTGATGTTCATGGCAACATGATGAACATTTTAGAAAATAACATTACACATTTTCTGGATATTTGACAAAGATCAATGCTTCTCACGAAGAGTTGTTATGCGTGCCCAATGCATTTCGGGAAAAAGATCCCTTCTGCAGGGGCCATCAAGGTAATGAGGATGTGTTTAGATCTCTGAAAATGTATAGTTCAGAAAAGTAACCTTCCAGTTGTTTCCACTAGGGAAAGCTGCGCTGTCCCAGAAAGCTAAAGTATGCAGGATTTACTGAATGTAATCCCTTCATCAAACGCCGTTTGTGACTGTATTCAGTTAATCGGCCCACAGGGATGTGTGACATGTCGTGTTTTCACTTTTGTCTGCACCAAGAGACACAGTCTGAACCAGGATACCATTTACTAGGGACTTAGAGGGTGCTAAAGGTTTTGCCAATTGGGGGGGGGAACAAGTGTACAGTTTTGGGAAAGAACTATGGGACTGGTTACCAGGAACCCAGAGCACTTTCAGTCGAAATCACATCATGTACCAGGCAAAAAGTGGGGGTGACCATGTGAACAAGCATTGGCATAGCCAATAGGTCTCGCTTTTGGGACCTTATAAGTATTTAACTATGCAGCATATTATCCAGTGAACCCTGATGTACCATAGCAGTCTACTACAAGACTGAAACCTTTGTTGGAACACCATAGCTCAGATACACTCCAAGACACAATCTTACTTATGGTCAGGGGTAGACTATATGTCCAGAATCCCTCACCTTTTTGGAATAGTACAGCATTACAGCAGGCTGAATGTTTACCGGCCCCTGGGTATCTCCAAGCTCAAATTAAACACGAGATTGTATGCAACTGATCCCATGTAAAATAAATTCTTACAAAACTTTTCTTTTGAAATGAAATGCCAATGTTATAATGTAAAGCACTCTGACACACATTGGGTCTAGTATGTACTATGTAAAACTGCAAATAAACAAAAGCCCTCTTCATGTAGCATCAATTTTTTAAATTACTTTGCCAGTGCTCGCAGACAGAAAAATAGCCCCACATGCATGACAATGGAGGCAAAAGAAAACACGTATTTAGCCAATAGAAAAACATTAACTGCAAAATACTCTTATGGTGCAAGCCAGTGGCTATAGGTTCCAAGGGAAAAGAACCCAATGGCTAGAGAAGGCAGACCCAAAGCCCTTTAAAGTAAGTACAGAATTTGATACGTTTCGGGGGCAAGTGCACACATTAAAAAGAAACTAGTTGCTACTGTCGCCAATTACTAGCATTTTAAGGCATAATGGCTTGCAGCATGTTAGCTGCCTACTAAACACTTGAATCAAATTTGCAAAAACGTGTACATAATTAACTTGTGTGCGCCACTTATAAATAATACAATGAATAAATCTGAAGGTGGCTTGTGATTTGATCCAAGTCAAGAAGTGAGATGCACACAACCTTGTTGCAGCAGGTTCTCAAGTACTGCGTGAATATTCAGAAAGAAAGCCTTTCTGGGGAGCAGGTCAATTCACAACGGCGGTGTCCCGAAACAAGGAAAACTACCCAACTGAAACAGCCCATATGGGCATGGAGAAAACGACCGACTAAGAGTGCGACGTAAGCTCCACATTTAAAGCAGGTGGGAGGTGATTCAATGGAACGTAAAGACATGGTCTTTGGGGAGATTGCTACCCAGAACCTCACTTGAGCTCCACCACAGGTGGGTAGAATCTCTTCATACCCCTTGAAATAATCTCACATCTTAAAGGGCTAGAAACGCAGTCAGGGGAATAAAGCCCTTACGTTTAGCGTCAGAGATAACAGCTGGACGGGCGAATCTGATATACGTGTAAATTAGAGAAATGCATGACTGATCAACAACTTCTGAGATGTTTCTTACTTCCCCTACCTTTTTCACACGAGGTTAGCTGGAGTAAGCACATTAACAGCTCTGGAAATTTGACGGCCCAGAAAAAGGGTGCACTCCATTTTGCTCGTAATAGAGGTGTAATAGAGGCGGTCCTGTGATCTGCAGGTATTCAAGCTGCAGTGCCCAAGCGCCGCTGCGTTTGAGATTATTGAATTCCTCTATTTGATCGCAGTGAGCTAGATTTTGGTTACTAAAAATGGCATCAATTACACTCATGCTTCTCTATCTTGGTTTAATGGGTCCATATCAAGACTGCGACCATCACTATATTGGGTAAGGCTGTGGGTCTTTGACAGATATGATAGATGGAGGTAAAAGAAGAGCAAAAGATCCGGTGTCGTGAGATATTAACAATGCCTTCAAACGTACTCCACGATAATTGTGCACCAAACGGGTGCACAATTACCCTGCTCTAACCCACCGGGATACCCGGAAAAATGAAGCATTACCTCCTCGTCCGTATCCCCGTCCCAGTTCTTACATATGAGCAGTTCCCCTGCTCCGCAGCCAAGAAAACACTCGCCATAAACAAAACCAGGGAGGGTGGGACGGGCTCGGAGATGGAACAGGAAGACCTGGACTCAGAGTAATGAAGATTACCGGGCAATAACACACAAAGGTATGGAGGGCAGAGCGTAGAGTAAAATATAGCAACACTAATTAAAGCACATGCCTTGTTCTCTTGTCGCGTTTTTTAAAATACCAAAGAAACTAATGGGGCACCTACCTACCCATTCTTGTTTTCACCCAGACATTTAAGTTGCTCACATAAGAGGTGGAATTGGACTTCCGCCCAATTGTTCTGTGCATATCCCCAATACCATGACCACTTCCTGTTTTAGACTAATCTTTTGGCGTCTCACTCCAAGAGGACACTATACTTTTACACTTGCTTGGCAGAACAAATTGGTTAAACGCTTGTGAGAGCGCTGCCATACGTGTATATTTAAAGTACATAAATACAAACAATGCAGATAAACTTATAAATTAGGCGGGACCATCAAATTCGTACTAGACTGGAAACATGTTGTGCCGATATAAAAGTGTGAGGGACGCGAACTTTAGGTGAAACGGCTTACAGAGTCAGAGCGTCCCAAATCCATAAACGTAGCCAGAGCTGGGCCCTAGTATATTTATTGAATTAAAAAAGACTAATATAAAGATACCTTTCAGCTGGTCGATTCAAGCCTTCGGTCCGGGTCCTGCGGGTCGTGTGATCCCGGAATACAGAGCGCGTCTCTCCTGGTCCCTTCGGTTCTTCGCGGGTCGAAGCTTGCATGAGCTGGCGGGGTCTGCAGGTCCTGGGGGCCGAGGCCACACACATCTGAGCCTTCGCGGCACAGCGGGCCAGATCTGGACGAGTAGTCGACTGGAAACAACAACGAGAGGAGCGAGGGCGAGCGAGCGCGGCAGCCTGCTCAGCTGACCAGGACGCTCGTGCGTCATGGCCTTTTCCCGCACGGCCGGCATATGTTTCCAATTATCGCGCACGCGTCTGGGCACAGTAATTGGAAACACATGTCTGCCGCGCGTACCCATCCCAAAAGGCCAGCCACGACGCACGAGCGTTTGGACTGCTTCTGAAAGTCACTTACTGAAAGTCTTCGCCTCTAGCAGCGCTTGCGCGCTACTCGAGGCTCGACCTAAAAAGGGCACTTCCCTACAGGCTGCCATCACAAAACTCGAGGAATACTTTTAGAACAGGCACATGACCGTGTTTACAATCCAAGACTCTGTGGCAGTTGTCTGGCGCTGTACTGTTATACAGAAACTGTCTTCGATGGATAAAGGAGGTTAAAAAATCCCTTCAGAGCACCACGGAGAGTGCTCATGTAGAGCACTGCAATCACCTTGTTCAGGTTTGGACTACATAATGCGGCAACAAACAAAAGACAGAAAAAAATTCAATTTTTATTAGCGAAACAATATCATAAAGAATGTGAAAATGAGTTAAAAGTTTCAGCCACTAAAGCAGAGTTAAACAAGCACGTTTTTAATGCATGCAGCCAGTGGAAGAAAAGTATCGGTGAACAGTAAACGCACTAAGCAGCCTTAACATAAGAAAAAAAGTTCCACATCTTTTGGGCCTGGTGCCACTGCACCTGCTGCACCATTCAAATCATGACTAGTTCCTGCAAGATTACTGCACTTGTGACTGCCTGTTTATTTGTAAAATTTAGCATTAATTGGCGTTTAGTGGGGTGCCTAAAAACAATAGATTTCACAAGCACAGCACAAGCGCTACCTAAAAAGGAGAAGCATGTATGGGAAAAGTCATGTATTAAAAAAAATATCCTTTCTTTTATTTTTATTTAAAATGCCACAAGAAAACTAACTGTTCTGGTGTGTCAGCCAGGTGGGGCTTGTTCCTGGTTACTTCTTATCTAGGAGGGTCGGATCAACATCATACACAATTCCAAAGACAGAGAGCTGTAAGAGAGTAAAGTCTGATTGTACTATCTAATACCATAGTAAGTTACCAATTACTTATGTTTGCCCGACCATACATGTTTAGTAGACAAGTACTAAGGCACTTGCAAATGACACAGACCGAATAGTTTACTACAGTCTAGGGTCGGGAAGTTGGCAATTGGTTACTGTGGATGGGAAGATTGTATATTTGCAATTATACAACTAGAGGAATCCTTAAGTGTCTATCATGATGGTGCTTACTTAATATTAGATTTGTTGTTGTCATTTCTAAGGTCTGCGTAACACGAGTCATTTCTGGTATAACTCATTAATTTAATCAGTACAGCTAGCATAGAGTAATCAAATATTTCTATAGCTGAGTTACATACTGGGCTGTTATACACTGCAAGCTCTTTTAGCCCAAACCTTTGGTCCCAATTTGGGACACCACCCTAATGTTTAATTGACTTCTGCTGTGTCATCCTGTTTCGCTAAAGGAGGTGTCCAACTTGTCCAATATTGCCTTCAACGTTTACTGCCAGCGTGGATGTCCTTGCACGTCTGAGCCTATCATCTTTGGATAACACAAGCAACATAACCTGAACACCACTTTTTCCATGCACCTCATCCACTCAAGTCGGGAACAAGAGGAAACCATTGAAAAAGAGAATCAAATAACATAAGTAAACAGTGATCGTACTAATACAGTTTCTACTATATAAGCAAAAGACAGAGTAAGGTACCTAAACCAGGAAAAACCAGGTGATTTAATCATCTTTATGATGTAAATAAAGACATCCACCACTAAAGACGCTCAAAGGTTACTTTTTAGTGTTCTGATTACCTTTTAAAGAGCAGCCACAAAGTGGCAGTCAATGTAGGCAGATAACGCTTTGAAAGAACAAAGATAATAAAGTAGTTGAAATGCAACACGTGCCCTGTAATAATGCTCACAAAAATGTACAAACTGGGTGACTCGACTAAGATTAGACAATGGGACTATTACTACAGACCCACAGCAGACAGTGGACGCACTAGCGGCCCACTATGAGACGGTATACACGCCCATAGCCACAACCACAACAGACGATAATCTAGCCTACCTTAAAGATATCCAGCTGCCCACACTGGCCCCTAGCGCAGCTCAAGAACTGGAGGCGGATCTGACTTCAGACGAACTCGCGCTAGCAATAGGTGCATTACACACAGGGAAGGCCCTAGGACCCAATGGTATACCTCTTGAATTCTACAAGAAAGCATCAACTCAACTCATACCACATCTGCTCAGCATGAACAAAGATAGCTTGGAAAGAGGAGAGTTACCCAGGGATCAGCGTCTAGCGACGATAGTGGCAATACACAAACCAGGCAAACCACAGCAGGAATGTACGTCTTACCGGCCAATTTCATTAATAAATGCAGAAGCCAAAATACTGGCTAAAGCATTGGCCATCAGGCTGCAACCATACCTTACAACGCTGATCCACCCGGACCAATCGGGATTTATGCCGGGCCGCAGCACGGCACTTAACCCGAGGCGGCTGTGCAGTGTCATGGCACGCATACCCACTATTAAGGAGGACGCTGTCATTCTCTCCTTAGACGCACGCATGGCATTCGACCTAGTCGAGTGGCCCTTCCTCTTCGCTGTCCTCAGGCATCTGGGTTTTGGCACCAAGTTTAGGGCGTGGGTCCAGCTGCTGTACACAAGGCCCCTGGCACAGGTGGTAGTAAATGGTCGCATCTCGGCTGACTTCCCCCTGGGAAGGGGGACAAGGCAGGGCTGCCCCCTATCACCGCTCCTGTTCGCGCTGGTGCTGGAGCCGCTGGCGGCATGGATACGACAGGACCCGGTCATCCGAGGGTTAAAATGGACGATGGGATGGGAAGATCGTATTTCGCTATATGCGGATGATATATTACTATATATGGCATCCCCTGCGCGTTCCATTAATCGCTTATTGGACATCTGCGCAGCATATGGGAGAGTCTCAGGTTACACCATAAATTGGGCAAAATCACTCCTGTATGTACTTAACGGCCCCCCTCCGCGGCTCCCACAGGACTGTGAAATGCAGATTGCTGTCAGGGGATTTAAATACCTAGGATTATATATTACGCCTAGGGCTCCCGGTTTTATGGTATTTATTTTTTTAACATTTCCGTCTGTATTTATCCATATTTATTTTTTGATCATTTTATCTGTATTTATCCACATTTAATTTTGCCGCAAGCAAAAACAGAAGATGCAATTAGTATTTTTCCACATTTATTTCAATAGGCAATGCGCGCTTAGGTTGTTATAGGTTTAGATAGATTTATGTAGATGGTAAATGGGTTACTGCTTTTAACAAAGATCCTTTTGTTACTTGCAGTTAGTAAATTGCAGTCCTCCTATTGTAACCCTCACTGTCTTATGCAACACATCATATACATTGATTTACACACATTTATTGTCAAGCGCTCTGAGACCTTGCATTATGATGAGTAGGGCTATAGCGCTATAAAAGAAATAAATCCAATAGCAGAATTTAAATTGTTATTTGTGTAAATACTGGGATAAACCATCACATCTAACATTCCTACATTGCGTTTATATCTCTTGGCTCCAGTGACTGAACTAAGTCAAATGCAGGCCTCTCTGCAGGCCTCTCGTAAGTACCTGTGAAGTGATAAGCTGTGCGCATTTGTTTTCCCTCAATTGCTTTTAGGGATGCGTCTTCCTCCTCACCGGCCCCCACCCCCATAGCTTCCAGCCAGGATGCTTAACCAAAGGGGGCCTGATGGCTCCTTAATGTCGACCTTTGTTATGGGCTCAGCTGAGAATTTGATAAGCCCTTTTCTGCGTCCTGCGCTGGGACAGGCTCGTCTTCTCCTGGCACACAGCAGCAAAGGTAAACATATTTATTGGCATTTTTCCGTTTCTATTTATAAATACAGACGAAAGAAAAATATTTTTCCGTCTGTATTTATATGTAAAAATCTGTTTAAACGGAAAACCGGGAGCCTTAATTACGCCCCAGCCCACGCAGTTTGAGGAAAACCTCATGGAGCCCCTAAAAAGATTTCGCCGTGATGTTAAACATTGGCGATCACTACCGTTCAATCAATCAGGGGTTTATAAGCGCACTACTCACCCGCGAGGGTCTGAAGGCGCTAGGGGGGAGGTGGCAGCTCCGTTGACACTATTGGGGAGAGCAGCCCTCTTTAAAATGATGGCACTCCCCAGATTCCTATACGCCCTACAAAATACCCCATTTCCGGTTCCCCCCGCATACTTCAAAGCGGTTGACGCCGAAGTAAGCAACCTCTTGTGGGTGGGTATAGCCATCCCACCGTATAGCCATGCATAAACTGGTGAAGGGCTGGTATGATGGCGGAATTGCCCTTCCAAATATAAAAGTGTACTATTGGGCTTCACAGCTCACCGTAATCAACCAATGGCTTCATGCCTCCCAAGAGGAACCAGCGTTCCGCATGGATAGACATGTTGTTGATGCCGAGGGCGTTATGGGGGCACTGTACAATAAATCAAGGGGGGATACTCTCACAGGTCCAACAGCACACACTGTCCGAATCTGGTTCACCGCACTACGAACACTAGGATGGGAAGGGGTTCTAACACAGGCCACGCCACTCTGGGAAACCCGACGGCTAGGCAAACTACGCAACACCAAGGGGTTCAGACAGTGGGACCTAATAGGTATCTCCAAGATAGGGGATCTGTGTAAAAAGGGTGAGGTCATTGCCTTCTCTCAACTCCAAGACTGGTGCCAACGGAAACTTTTCGATACATGCAGATCAGACACGCACTCATGGGGGTTATCCCACCAGGAACGCAACTACCAGAGGCCTCGCCATTAGAAGACAGACTTCTAACGGATTACCTGAGTAAAAAAGCAATTTCCCAAACTTACCGAAAAATAATAAACAATCAACCAGATCCCACGACAACCCTTAGGGAGCGATGGCAGGCTGACGTAGGAGAACTGGATGAGACAGATTGGCAGGAGGCAATCGCGTCCCCACGAGAGGTTGCGATATCCTCCAAATTAAAACTAGTACAAATAAAAATCCTCCACCGAATCTACTACACGTGAATAACTATGCACCGACTAGGTCGGACGGACACACCACTCTGCCTGCGACAGTGTGGATTACCAGGCACATTCCATCACATACTATGGGACTGCCCAGGGATCACAACTTACTGGGAGACGGTCATGCGCACGATTTCGCAGGTTAGTGGAGTTACTGTCTTGTCGGAACCGAAGAGATGTCTCCTCAATATCTGGGAGCTTACAGATCTGAACCATAAGGTATGGTGATAGCGAAACGAAATATAGCTCAACACTGGGGAACGGGGCTGACTCCCACCTATCGCCAATGGTGCTGTGACATGGATAGTGCAATGATAGCAGAGAAGGCAGTATATGTACACAGAGTGTGCCCCAAGAAATGGACACGGGTGTGGGGAAAATGGAATGCTTTTCGGGGCAACATATGTGAACCCCCTCAGGAGGAGTCGATGTCAGATGTCAGTGAATAAATGATCAAGATAAAGTGACGTTTACAATAATTCGCTGTAGCTAGGTTGTCAATGAATAGGGGACATAAAATCGACGAACAGTAAGAAATTTAAACAAGTAATGTATGATTTCTTAGTATATCGTGTATGTATCAGTAAACTTTAATGCTATGTAATGAATATTAACAGTTATCAAATGCCAATAAAAATGTTTAAAAGAAAAAAAAAATGTACAAACACCCTGCTATCGTTTTCCACAGAACCACCTATCAACTACCTGAACATGCACACAAGCACCATCTTCGTAAAAAGCTTGGTAAACCTGCTGTGCATTATTTAAAAATGCAAGTTCGTAATTAGAATGACAGTTCAAAGCACTCGCCACTTCTAAAGCAAGTCAGGTGAACCATTACTTATGTTTTACTGTTGATTCCCGCTTGTCATCAAATGAAACGTTTAACCAATTACATTTATGCTGTCAGTCGTAAACCTGAGTTAAAGTTTAAGAGCTAATTTGTTGAATTTGAGGGTGCATTCAGTTGGCAGTAACTGCGACATAAATTCACGGCTGTTTTAAACAACTGACCGGCAACGATTTTTACATTTTGACAGAAGATGTTAATAATAACCATACAATGAAACAGTTTTTAACATAGACATTTTGTTAAACTCTGGAACCCTGACAGGTGGATTGAAATCAGAATTGATAAAATGGTGTTTCATTACCTCTAAAAAAAAAAATTCACACACCCTGCTTAACAGAGGCCGCCACACATTCTCGAGTACAACTCGTGGCGTGGGAAACAGACTTCCGCTGCTGCACTCAGGTCTCAGAAGAGACACATCTTATTCTGTAACAGATGCAAGACTTGCATTTTCTGCGTGGACTACCCGTACTGTGTTGGGGCAAGCTGCGCAAAGAGCTGAGAATGCTTACACAAACAGATCACCACGTGTGATAAAAATAAGACTGTGCCACAGTGACAGATCTGTGGCTGAAAGTTTCCAATGACCATGTATGACACGGCTAAACATGAATATACACAATTTAACATCCTTTCAGAGAAAAGACTGCAAGTAACTACCTACACCAGTGTCACATTTTCAGATAAGTGTTATGAAGCATGCCAGAAGGACTTGCCCTGCACATCTTATCTGTCTTCACTTCTGCTAAGGGTTTCCTAGTGCACTAACCTCTAGAAAGGCCATGTGCAGTTGGAACAGCTTACTTAGCCAGCCTTCTAATGTCATTATGCATGCCTTATGTAACGGTACACATGTTACGGAGATGACAAGGGAAATTAAGCAACAGTTTAATGGGGTTGTGAAAACTGTTAGACACGGCTCTGCGGGGGCGTGGCTTGAGCAGCCACAAGATGGCCGCACCCGGCTGAGGCTCTGCATTTCGAGCGGGTCCTCTGTATATTCCGGAGCCGTTTCTGCCGAGTTTCGGAGCAATGCAGTGATTCCCCTTGAAAAGCGGGCGCGGAGGCACAGGTAGCAATCTTTTTTTCCTGTTTTTTTAATAAATATTTTTATTTGCATTTTAAACCAACACAAATCAACAAACATGTCACAGTTAATTCCAGGCATGCATAGACAGTACACTATACTCAACATCGTATTACTTGGCACCTCCCCCCCACCTCCCCAGGCTTCTAGAGTCTGCGGCACCCCAGCCGTGCAAGAGTTCAAACCCGGTCTGACCTCCCTCCTTGTCGTTTCCGGAAACTGGGAAACACACACCACGGTTCCCGCAACAGGACTACATCATTGCTTCCAGGCGCACAGCCAGCTAGTCTGCTCCCAGCCCCGCCTCCATTCCATAGTATTTCCTCCAGTTTCCCCAGACCTTACGGAATTTCCGGGGGCACCCTCTCGCTGTGTAAGTGACTCTTTCTGCCGCCATATACATGTCCATCCCCCTCTTCCAATATCCAAGCTGGGGAGGCAGCGTCGCCCCCCCAGGTGCGAGCCACATCTCTCTTCGCCACCACTAATGCCAGCAAGGCAAAAATAGGCTGTGGACGCCCCAGGTCAACATCCCGGGTATGCCCAAGAGAATGAATTTGGGATCGAGGGTAAAGTTTCAGTTCAGGATCTTGCTTAATTCTCCCAAGACTTGCACCCAGTAGGCTTGAATGACGGGGCACTCCCAGATAGTGTGATAAAAGTCCCCCTGTGGCCGTCCACACCGTAGGGCAATGCGGTTCGGCTGGCGCGACCCATACGGTGTGAAGCGGGCCCTGTCGTAGCTATATCCTATGCAGTATCTTATATTGTATAAGTCTAAGGCGAGATTTAATAGCCACTTCTCTGTGATGCATCAAGGCTGCCTCCCAGTCGACCGTCTCCTAGCTCTCCCAGGTTCCGTTCCCATGTCTCCCTCAGTTTCCCCAGCCCGTCCGGCATATTATTATTCAGGGTTCAGTACGTAAGAGAAACCGCCTTTTGGGGTATCTGTTCCTGTAATAGGCGCCCTTCCAGTGGTGCATATTCCGGCAGCTGGGAAGTCGAGCGAACGTTCCGCCGCCCAAGCATGCCTCAGCTGCGCGTATTTAAACATTTGGGTGGTATGTAGACCAAACTCTGACGCTAAGGTCCTAAAAGTTTTGAGTTCCCCTTTGGCTACCACGTCTCCTAAGGTGGAGATGCTCTGGCGTCCCAACCCCACAGCCCCTGAGTTTAGTGGAGCTCCCTCAGCCATGTACAATGCCAGAGCGGTGTCTGCTGCGTCGGTTTGTGTGTCCAGCCCATTACCGTGGTCGCTCTGTCCCAAACCTCCAATGTGACCTGTGTAGCGGGTAGTAGGCGGCTACTGCCTCTCCCCCCATAAAGGAAGTGCAGGGGAGTACGGTATCCCATGGTGTCCCTCTCTAACCTATATGTGGGGTGGTCTGCCGATGTATGTATCCACTCATTCACCGGTGTCAGATGTTCCGCCCAATAGTAGGCCTCAATATCCGGAAGAGATATCCCTCCATTATATTGATTCCGATGTAACGTTCTCAGCGCAATCCTCGGGTGTTTCCCGAGCCACAGCAGGGAGCGCAGTTCTGCATCTATCTTCCGGAAGGTTTGCCTAGAAATGAGGAAATACTCATTTTGGAGGCGTAAAGAAACCGAGGCAGGGTGATCATTTTGAACATCGCTGCTCGGGCCAAGCATTGTGAGGGGAGTGTTTTCCACCTCAACGCATCCGCTGCAAAGTTCGTGATGACCCGCTGTATATTATGCTGATAGGAGAGTGTTCTATCTATGGTGAGATAGATTCCCAAGTAGGTAAATCCCGTCGATGCCACCTGGAGGGCCCCTGGGAGAGGGGGCCATTCCTCCAGGGTTCTGGGGCTGTATATGTTCGATTTGTGCCAATTTATGGCATATCCCGAATAGGACCCATACTTGCCCATGAGCTCAAACAGGGCTGGGATTGTGTCAACCGGTCTGGTAACATATATTAATATATCATCAGCGTATAATGAAATCTTCTCTTCCCCCGTATCATTCGGTGTGATTTGGAACCCTCGAATCTCCGGTGTCTGTCGGATCTTACATGCCACTATTTCGATCGTGAGGGCAAATAGTAGGGGGGAAAGCGGGCATCCCAGTCGTGTCCCCCTCTGAATGGGGAAGTCATCGGACAATATTCCGTTCACTTTAACTCGGGCGCGGGGGTCCGTGTATAGGAGTACGATCCATGTCCGGAACTTGGGGCCAACCCCAAACTTAATTAGGGTCGCCTCTAAAAAGGGCCAGTGGACAGCGTCAAACGCTTTTTCTGCATCTAGGAGAGAAACATATGGGGTCTTCACGATCCTGCACCTCCATAAGCCAATTGTGGGTCCTTCGTGGGTGTATCTGGTTGCCCGACCCGGCAGGAAGCCCGTCTGGTCTCGATGTACCAGAGCCGAGATGACCTGGCGTAGACGAAGGGCCAATATAGTCGCCAGGAGTTTGACTTCGATATTGAGGAGGGAGATGGGGCGATATGAAGCACAGTCTTCCGGGGGCTTCCCCGCCTTGTAAATGGGGATAATGGTAGCCATTCGGAGGTCTAGGGGTAGAACACCATCCCGAGCCACGTCACGAAACAGGGCCAGAAGGTGCACGGCCAGGAGATCTGCTCCTTTCTTATAAAATTCAGGCAGGCAACCCGTTTGGACCTGGGGATTTCCCGGGACGTAATTTCGTAATTGCTTCTTTAAGTTCCTCAATTGTTATGTCTGCTTCCAACCCGTCCCGTTCCACATCACCCAGGCTCGGGGTCTGGATAGCTTCCAGATATGTTGAGATGTCCAACGAGGGTCTCAGCTCCCGGGCCTTATAAAAGGCCTGGAAATAGGAGGCAAACGTCTACTATTTGCGCATCACCCGTCTGCTCCCTCCCCAGGTGATCCACTACCTTCTCCACCCACCGGGCTTCCATCTCCTTACGGCTGAGCCAGGCCAATAGCTTGCCAGACTTATCCCCGACATCATATAATCTATGGAGAACCGCTTGCGCCTGCGTTTTAGCCTCTTCGGTAACCAAAGCCCTGTAATGTTGCTGTGCATCCGTCAATTGTCGGTGCACCTGTGGGTCCTTACCCACTAAGTAGATCTGTTCTAGCACCAGGATTTGGGATTCCAGGATGGTTATCTTCTCCTGTACCTTCCGTTTTTCCCAGGCTATTCGATTTTGGGCCCTATCGCGGAGGACCGTCTTGTAGGCCTCCCACAATATAACTCCTGACTGCACCGAACCCGTATTTTCTGAGAAATAAACTTTTGTGTCAGCCCGGAGTCCCTGCAACACTTCTTTATTCTGTAAATCCCAAGCCGATAATCTCCGGTTTTTGTCCTCCCCGGGCATTCCCCCTCCTTTAACCAGCAGGGGTGGAATTGATCCGGAGATTCACGGGCTAAATAATCTGCCTCGTAGATTTCCCCCAGAGGCATTTCTGGGGAAAAAAAATATAGTCCAGGCGTGAGTGGACCCTGTGCGCCCCAGAGTAATACGAGTACTGTTGTGTATCTGGGTGTATGGTTCGCCATACATCAACCAAACCAAGGGTGTCTGCCAGTCGGGCTAGATGCGTAATCGGAGAGGGGTCAGCACAGTCTCCAGAACGGTCCTTAGGGGTAAACATGACATCATTGAAGTCGCCCCCAATGATATGCAGCGTGTCTGGTGTCTCCAACAAAATATCTGTTAACCCGTGGAGGGTCCTTGCTTGTAGCCTTGGCGGGGCATATACGGATATAATGGTGACCTTACGTCTCCCCCATGTGCCCGTCACCCCCACGAATGTACCCTGAGAGTCCGTCCATGTGCGTGTCACCTTGTAGGGGGGGGACTTTTTAATCAGGATGGCTACCCCCCTCGAGCCCGAGGTGTATCCCGCATGTGCCAAAACTGTGTATGCTCCCCTCGCCAGAAACCCGCACTTTGTGCCTCTAAGATTGGTCTCCTGTAGGAGTACCACATCTGGGTGAATCCGTTTTACATAGGTGCTCACCAGTCCTCGTTTAATTTTATCCCCCAGGCCATTTACGTTCCAGGTAAGTACAGTGAAGGGGCCGGTCTCTGACTCGTTCCCGGGTTGTCTATTCTCTGTCCCCGGGTCCATAGTGCTCCGAGTAGCTATGTCATGTCCCAGGTGAGGAAGTGGGCCAGTGCGCATGCTGGTATGATCCTGTGACTACTGTGAAACAAAAGGGAACATGAAAAATAAAACCCATACAAAATAAACTGCTGATAATCCCTCAATCCCAACCCCCCACCCCACCTCCCTCTTCACCGTTGTCTCATCCTCCGTCGGTCCCTCGAGGATGCGCCTCAGGGTAGTGGAGGTCTATCGCCTTTCCCGGATCCCAACTTAAGCCACAAGTTCCAACTCCTGCAGCAGTCCCAACAACTTTGCAGTGACTTTGGCTCCCCAGAGATGGAGGGCCACTAAAGAGAAGTCCCTGCTTCAAGAAAAAGGAGAAACTAGGCAGAGAGAGAAAAGCTCAGAAGAGTAAGAAAGAAAGGGAAAGAAGGGCTACACACAGCCCCAGTCCGCAATTACTCCAAACTGTTCTCCTGCCAGTTTTGTGTTGGTCTTCTTACACTTCGCAGGGTTCAGCACGTGGAGCTGCAGAGTAGGAAGGGGGGCGTGGATGGGTGAGTGTCCATCAGGTGAGCTCCGGCGTCTCAATCTGGTTCCGCGGTCAATTTTTTCTGTTTTTTTAGCTGTTTTTTGCCCAGTTTCCTCTGCGCCTCGCTCGCCTCAGATTTCTTGGCAGCGGCCGCCATTTTGCTGCGGCGGGACGTCGCTCTGTTTTATTGCCTTTTCTGCATTGCCTGTGGTACGTCTTGGGGGCAGCGCTTTTCTATGCCCCTGAATGCTTTATGTTTTTGACAAGGTTTTTGCTCCTACAGTAAGGAGAAATCTTTAAACAACATCATAACTTTCATTCGCCTGAAGTGTCCCAAATTAAGTCTACCTTTGGGAACAACGTGAACTTCCACAAGTTGGCCACATCCACTGAGACTTCGTTTTCCGAACTGGTTTACCTCTCCTGCGAGACTGGTGCTACTGGGTCTGGACATTACGCATTAAGTGTGCTCTTAAGTTGTGTCTGAAAGCAAAAGACACACAATTGATGGACGGAATGCAGAACAAATCAAAACATTCACCCCCAGTCAAGAGATCTGGGTTAAATCCATCATTCTTTTGCTCACCATGCCACCCCAGTTTAGACCTGGCCATATGCAAATCAGTCTTGACCCTGTGCCTCATGGGAACAGTCCAGCCCGAAATGCCAAGCCAGGTCCTCCCTGGACCGAAACAAGCATCCTAGGACCGGTTTCGGGGTATCACCCCTCATCAGTCAGGATAGCTTGAATCCAGTGGCACAGTGAGCCCGGGACCCACGTCTGGGCATACCCGGCGCACTTAGTGCGAGAAAGCAAAGACACACAATTGATGGACGGAATGCAGAACAAATCAAAACATTCACCCCCAGTCAAGAGATCTGGGTTAAATCCATCATTATTTTGCTCACCATGCCACCCCAGTTTAGACCTGGCCATATGCAAATCAGTCTTGACCCTGTGCCTCATGGGAACAGTCCAGCCCGAACTGCCAAGCCAGGTCCTCCCTGGACCGGAAACAAGCAACCTAGGACCGGTTTCGGGGTTTCACCCCTCATCAGCCAGGATAGCTTGAATCCAGTGGCACAGTGAGCCCGTGACCCACGTCTGGGCATAACCGGCGCACTTAGGGCGAGAAAGCAAAAGACACACAATTGATGGACGGAATGCAGAACAAATCAAAACATCTCAGCAACATTTGACACTCTGCTCCCAGTGGTCTGTGGTGGTGTTCAGTAGAATGTTCTTACTACCTGCATCTTGATATGCTTCAATCCCTATTAGCAGTCAACTGGTAGCGCTTATTCGACACATTTTAACTGCTTTTGGATTCCTCTGGGCTGACCTTGCAACCTCCCAAAACCAATTTCATCATTGGAGACATTTTTGACATTGACTGTTCTGCACGTTGCTGAAGCACGTTTCCTGTCTCTCGAGTCTTCAATATCCTAATATACTCTTCTATATGGAGTCCTCTTCCTCCCTTGGTCAGAAGAGTACCTCTGCAAGTATGTCTTCCCTCCGCAAGGAATCTAACTCTGCGAATTCCACCAAACGCCAAAAGAAGGAACCAAACTCTCCCACTAAATCTCCTCTTCCTATTACACTGGAAGACCTCATGGAAGAGATAAAGCTCATTAAACCTTTTGTGATTGACACAAACGCAACCCTTCAAAGGATGGAAGAGATGTGGTCTAACTTGGATTCAAGAGTATCCCTGTGGAGCAACGGATCAGCGATACTGAGGATGTGATCCCTCAAGTTGCTACTATGTCTAAAGAGATTGCTCTCCTTAAACTGCAAACGGAGGACTTAGAAAATCGCAACAGACGCAACAATCTTCGAATTTATGGCATTCCTGAGGGAGAGGAGGGGTCTGACATGCTCGCCTTTTTAAGGACTCACATTCCTAAGATTGTTGGTCTTAAAGACGGTACCACCCTCAACTTGCAACGTGCCCATCGTATCGGTCCTAAATCTGGAGGTTCCTCTTCTACCCCGTCAGTCAACCGCCCCAGAGGGATAATCGTTTTATTTCTAGAATACACTGAACTGTTAATGGTTCTCTCGGCGGCAAAGCTGAGAAAGCAGATGCTGTGGTCTTGCCAAAACGTTTTCTTAACCACTATAAGTAGCAAAAAGCCTGGGGACCCACAGCTATTAGGTTGTTCGGCGGGGCAGGACTCTTGACGCCTGTATGACTACAGAGCTACCCCTATCCGAGTGTGGTCTCACGTGAGACACGCCTCCTCTCAAATTGGGATGGAGCATCTGACATTCTAAAAATAAGCGTGTCGGGAAAAGGAGCAGCTATCTGCCCTTCTTTAATAATAGTATAGGGAAATTCCTGTATTTCTTTACTTTTTGGTCCAGGGAGGAATTTCCTTTGCCCTGAAGAAAGTCCAGCACCTCATCGGGGCATAAACGGACTGAAACATGTTGGCATTAGGGTCTTAGGACCATAATACCCTGATTGACCCTATTAATTCCTTTTTTAATATCCCGTACAGATCCAAGAATAAAGGGAAACTGGGATCTATCCGAGGATTTTTAATTTTTATCTCCCCCTGACCAATCGTATCACTAAGCGCTCCCTGAAATATGGTCGAGCCCACCCTGACTTGTAGGTGTCAGGGTGACCCGATGATGAAGCATGACACCACTAGGGTGTGTGAGGGTAATTAAATCAAAAGGATTGAGTTCCTTTCCCACTTTACAGTGGGTTATCGCCCACAGCTTCACATAGGGATTCCCCATGACTGATGTAACAGGGTCTTCCCGAAGTAAATCGTGGACACGGTTTACATTCTGGAGGAGTACTTATAGTGGTTAAGTGTTATTACACAGGAGGGCGTACTCCTTCTTAAGAGTTCCTCTTGGCAAGTAGAGTAAGGCCCCTTTCTCTAGTTTCCATTTTTGTGCATCTCAAAAAGTTTTCTTCTCTCAAGATGTGGCTCACGCCACTGCTGCTCGTCGCAAGGAATTCCTCTCTCTTCGGCCAGCTGTTCAATCCATGAATGCCAGATATGGCCTGGTGCATCCTTGCTTCTTTAAAGTCACATATAAAGAGCGGTCCTACTCTTTCGATCATCCCGAAGATTTAAGACAGTTTATTTCTCGTCATAAAGGAGATGAGATGGACTTTGGTGGGGCTTGAGCGATGCCTTCTCCTACTTTGTCTTAATTCCTCTGAGTTATCTTTTCTTATTCCAATGACTTCCGTCTTCTTTTGTTATTGTTAGTTGTGGCCTGTTGGTGCGATCACTGACTGCTATAGTTTGACCTCCCTTCCCGGTGGCCATCTCAACATTTTTTTTTTTTCCCCACAGATGTTTTCCCTTCCCTTACCGACTCATTTCCCTGATGTTTCTTCTCTTCCTGCCTTCTCATCCCGCTCCTAATATTCATAATTATTCTCCATGTTTGGTAAGTGTTAATTCTTTTATCATGTAGTCCTGTTGCAGTTGTTTGCTTGTTTTATTTTTCTCACTATGTTCTTTCCGTAGTCATTCCCTCCCTTGGCTGTTTCTCCTAATTGGCTCCCTGATTTCTACATCTTTCTCTCTATTGGGCCCTGTTGTTTCCCGGTGTCCTCGCCGGCTTCGCCATCTGTCTTCCTTCTGCGGCTCCCCGCCTCCACATGCTACCCTCTTTATTCTGGATATGTATTCCGTCATTCTTGACTGAAGTCTCCCGGCTTCTTGTCAACATCTCTCCGTCTATTATTTACCTTTTTCATCTTTTCTTCTTTCTCCTCCTCTTCCTTTTCAGTTTTTCTTTTTCTGTTTTTTCTTCCTTGATTTCTGATCCCTTTTTCTCTTTTTCTCCCTTAGTTTCATCATTTCTTATTCTTTTTCACCGTTTCGTAACCCCTACTTTTTATCTCTTTCGCATCCTTTTCTCCTATTTGATTTTTCTGCAATGTTATAACCTTGTTGACTTTAAATTTCCTCAGAGTTTTTAACATTTTTCAACTTTATAATATTCACGGAGTTGTATATTGAGTTTGTATCTCTTTTTTTAAATTTTATAATACTCATGGTGTTGTTTAATGCTTTTTCCCCATTTTGATGACAGATGTTCGAATTATTTCCTGGAATGTAAAGGGTTTACGTAATCCTGTTAAAAGGCAAAGGGTGCTTAGCCATCTCTCCAAATTACAATGTAAGATTGCTATGTTACAAGAAACACACCTTAATGACAATGATGTTAATTCCCTTAAAAAACAATGGGTCGGCTATGTATACAATTCCCCAGCTATAGATAGGAAAAATGGAGTTGTGATTCTATTTCATAAGTCCCTTTCCCTTACTATAGAGAGCGAGGAAAAGGATGCAGAGGGTCGATGGCTTCTTCCACACACCCTCATAAATGGATCCCGTATCTCTTTCCTCAACATTTATGGCCCCACAGGTATTGACTCACAATTTTGGCAATCCATGTCACACACCCTTCATTCATGTTCTGATTCTAATCTCATAGTAGGTGGGGACTGCAACCAGGTTATGGACCCTTTTACTGATAGGAAATCCACCTCCAGATATATTCCTAATAACATGCAAAAGACCTTTGCTCGCACAATCCTTTCGAGAGGCCTAGTTGATGCTTGGAGGATGTATAATCCAGATTGTTTGGAATTTACCTTCTACTCCCCCACTCATAAATCTTCATCTAGAATTGATTACATTTTTTTGAGCCCACAACTTCTTCCCAATTTGCAACATGCTCAGATTGGATCCATCCTTATTTCCGTTCATGCTCCTGTCTTTATCAATTTGGAGCTTCCTTCTCTATCTCCCAAATCCCGCCGTTGGCTGCTTAACAATTATCTCCTCAAAGATCCTACCTTTATTGAGCGCTTTAAAGATTTTGTCTCAGAATTTTTTCTCTTTAACACTAGTCCAGATATGCCCTTTCATAATATTTGGGACGCATTTAAGGCGACAGCCAGGGAATATATTATTGACTATGTTGCTATTAAAAAGAAACAATATCGTAAGGGGTCTGCCTCCAATCTGTCTTCTATTAAGAAATTGGAGCACGCATATTTCTCTTCCAATGATGAAGATATTCTTAAGAATTTGGTCCAAGCAAAGCTAAATTTTAATAGAAAATCCACTGAGGAAGCTTCTGGGAAGTTACTAAAAATTAATTCCAAATTTTATGGAGGTCGCAATAGAGCTGGTAAATTGCTGGCTGAACTATTTGAAGATTAAGTCCCAAAGATCTAGAATAATTAAAATCACTGATGATAGTGGCGTTAATCACTTCAAGGACGAAGAGATACTGAATTGTTTCACGGACTTCTATAAGACCCTTTATACTCCTGAATCCTCCCCTTCTGATGCTGCCTTGGATTCATTTTTTGACTCATTACCCCCGCTCTTCCCCCTGATTGTTCTATACTGGATACAGATATGTCTCTTTCTGAGATTAAGTCAGCCTTGGCTAAGTTACCCAAGGATAAGGCCCCTGGTCCGGAAGGCTTTACTGCTGAATTTTATTCCTGTTTCTCTCAAATCCTTTTGCCTCATCTTTTATCTCTTTTTCAATATTTTATTTCTCACAATGAGGCTGGCGGCTCTTTTCTCGAGGCTATGATTTGTTTAATTCCAAAAAAAGATAAAGATCCCTCACTGTGTGCTAATTATCGCCCTATTTCTTTGATCAATTTAGATTGTAAAATTTTTGCCAAGGTACTGGCCCCTCCGTATTAATCAGGTACTTCCAGAACTGATTGGTTCTGAACAGACGGGATTTGTTAAGGGAAGGACTTTGGCTGATAATTCTAGAACTTTTCTTAATATTATCCATCTAGCTTCTAAGAGTTCCTCTCCTGTTGCAGCCATAACCCTTGACACGGAGAAAGCTTTTGATCGTATTCACTGTCTTTTCATGATGCGCGCCCTCAAGTGGCATGGTTTCGGCCCTTCTATTCTTTCCCTTATCAATTTGTTATACTCCTCTCCTACTACCTCAGTTTTCGTTAATGGATCTCAATCTTCTTATTTCACTTTGCAACGGGCACTCGCCACGGATGCCCTCTTTCTCCCTTGCTCTTTATCCCCTCTCTTGAACCTTTTCTTCACTCTCTATGTCATTCATCCACTTTACGAGGTTTCAAACACAAGGCAACCGAAGTTAAATTCACCGCTTATGTGGATGACATCATGCTATACATTTCTGATCCCTTTACCGCTCTGCCCGCCTTCACGAATCTCCTCTCCTCTTACGCCGCTCTGTCTGGTTACAAGTAAAATTTTTCCAAATCCGAAGTGCTTCCATTAAACAAGTACTGTTTAAAGAGCATGTTCGACGGGACCGATTTTAAATGGAATATTAATAGTATCACTTGCCTAGGCATTAAGTATTCTTCTTCAATTGTGAGAACGGTTCAGATTAATTTGGACGATGTTTTATTGAAAGTAAATAATATGGTAGGAAGATGGTCCCCCCTTTTTTTGTCATGGTGGGGTAGACTGGACACAATCAAAATGATGATGCTCCCGGTTATTAATTTTTATCTGTCTATGCTACCTGTGAAACTCCCACAAAAGTTTTAAAACCCGTAATGGTGTTTTGAGTAAATTCATTTGGCATGGTCGTAAAGCTCGTATTTCTCTATCTTTCCGGTCTGCTCCCAAGGATCGGGGAGGTGTTAATTTTCCCAATTTTCGACAATATCATTCCTCCTTTTTAATTCGTCAAGTGTTACCATATTTGTCCCTCTCGGAAGACATTCCTCATCAGTTTGGCATAAACTGGAAGAATCCCTGATTCATCCTTTCCCTTTTCCTCGCTAGTTAATTTTACCCATCCTCCTCGTTCTTTTAACTATCCGACCATTTCACAATTTATTTCAACCTTCAATCCGGTCAAGCGCAAATCCCATACTCCTTTACAAATATTTCTAGATTCACCTCTTTGGCATAACAAATCCATTAAATTGTCCAATCGTACTATTTTCAGGAAAAACTGGGCGGCTAAGGGGATCTTCTTGGTTAAACACCTAATACATGGTTTGCTTTTTCTTTCTCCCCAGGAAGTTCAATCTAGGTTTGGCCTACCTGTTTCCTCACTTCTTGGGTAGGATTCCTTAAGATTGCTCTTAACAAATCAATTCTCTCTCCTCTCTGGATCTCCCCCCTCCGCTTCAGATCCCGTCTTAGAGCCTTTGTCCACCTCTCCTTCCCTTCGGGCTTCTCATATTTATAAATATCTTCATTTCGCCTCCCCTAACCGTCCCAAGAGTAAGGTTGAACTCTTATGGGAATCCGATTTGCAGCGTACCCTCTCTACTCACACATGGAACTATTTGGGCACGCATTCATCACACTTCCTGCACTGCAAGCACTACTCAGACCCTTTATTATTTTTATCATAGGTTATTTCTAACACCATTATCCCTTTCCAAATATAGTTTAGGTCTATCCCCGAACTGCTGGTCCTGTAAAAACACCCCGGGCTCATTTATACATTCCTTTTTTCTTTGCCCCAGCATTACTCTGTTTTGGACCAAGGTGTGTGAATCAATCTCTTCCATTTGCTCTGTTAATTTTTCTTTTGACATTTACTCCATATTCTTGGGAAGTAATTCTGTAAATTGGTTTGGATCTCGCAAGGTGGGTATTTTTGTGGATTTGTTCATTGCTATTGCCTTTCAGGTAATTACATCCAATTGGAAGGATGCCACTAAGGTCTCTTTTTCTGCTTGGTGGAACCTTCTTTGCTACCATCACAGACTGGATAGAGTTTCTGCTATCACCTCTCAGCAGCTTCTTCGAAAGTAAGCCTTCTGGTCTCCACTCACTAATTATCTATCCGCATCTGCGTTGCGTAACAATGGCAATTCCTTCGTTTATCAGCCACCATGAGTATTTTGTTACTCTTTTCTTAAATAGTTTTTTTAAGTCAACGTTTGGTCCCTACTCTGCTTTTCACGATATAATATACTGATTGTACCTTGGTTGTCTTACATAAGATCTCTGATAAGGCTGTTGGTTTCTTTTCTTTTCTTTCTTTTCTTCTCTTTCCTACCTTCTTTTTCTAGCTTCCTTTTTAATCTGAAAATGTAAAACGCTACTTTGTTTTAAGGTACAATCCAACACTAATACTTTCACTCTCTGGTTTTATTCGTTTGATAATGGTAGTTTCTTAAGTTATCATTTTTTGCTGTTATACATTTTGCTTGTTAGTTTTCGCCATTTCTCTATAATCATTGCTTTAATGTTGTACCCATGTTCTTATTTGCTTCAATAAAGCTCTTTAAACACAAAAAACTGTTAGACACTATGTAGTGCTTGACCAAAGCTTGAAGGATGAAGATTAGAGTCTTAATTAGAAAACAGAGGACAATACCACAAAAGCCCCTCCTCCCCAGAACAGATAAGGAAGCTAAACATGGCAACTGGTAGCTGGGGCGAAGAGTAGTGCAAAGTTGTAAACCTGATTCAGAATTTATCTGTACCAATACCAAATTCTAAAGGTAGCTCTAATTCTGGTCAAGACGTTTTACTCTAGACTCATTTAAATTAAGGATAGAAGGAGGGTGAGGGCACACTGCCTCACATCCTAGCACTCAATTTGCATCACGGTAATTGTACTGCATGATAACAATTAATTCGGTAGTAGTCTTTAATTTTTCACCCTTGATGGTGCAGCCTGTGCTGTGCAACTCTAGACATGCGTTTCTGGACTCATTCCTTTAACAGTAGAGAGCAACAAGTCATTTTGGGGGTGCTGGAAATGCTGCCCAAAGTCCTCTTAAGTCTCTGTACCATCACCGGGCGCAGATGCATCAACACAAGCTCCTCAGCTCAGTAGCTCAAGGGAGCCTTTTCAAACAGGAGGAGGGTGGGAGCCTATGAAGACTTGGGCAGCATTTCAGCAACCCCAGATGACTTTTTTCTACTCTCTACTACTTCTGCTCTCTACTTATGAACCCAGAAACACGTGTCTAGAGATAACAGCACTCCCTGCATCAACATTGGTGAAAAACAACAGCAACTTTTAAGTAGCGTACTGCATTTACCAGCATGCAATGGGGTGATCTGTGCTGGGATGAGAGGCAATGTGGTCCCTCCCCTCTTAAATTAAGAGTACTAAAGGAGAGTTTGGGAAATTTGGTTCCAGTACCAGGCCCCTGGAGCTAGCCATAGTTAACGTTCAAAGTCAGGGATTCGGACACAGCCCATTAAGCCTCTTTGGGGAATTGGCTTTGAGAATCTGATTAACCCCAGGTAACTATGAGCTGGTTGTCATACTTTAAAGGCAAGAGTACTCACGACCAGAGAATCTATAAGGCGAGATAAGGCTGCACCTTATGCTGCAACATTATGTACGCTGCCACTAGCTGGAGCACTAGAATGACACTGGAGAGCAAAATAAAACCCTGTTGCAGGAGAGGTTGGGAAAATTTACTTTGGTGAAAATTATTGAATCATTGTATAACTGGGAACAACCCTCTATGTTATCCTTTGCACCAGTTGTGGATAAAAAGGTTGTCCTGTGTCACAGGAATCCACGCCTACTAATTGGTGCTTTCTGTCCAAGAGGTACTTTCAAATTGATGTGTCCTGGAGATCTCACCTCCTGCATGGCATTGGAAGTAGTGTGGTAAAGAATGGGAGAGACTACCCTCTTGTCCGTACAAACAGGTAAATGTACTCAGAATTGTACCGCCTTTGCCTTGGTGTGCTAGCATTCACCCTGCTACAAATTCCAGGGTCTCCTACTCTACTGGCCCCTTTTTGATAGACTGAAGATAATTTTCCCGCAACTTCTTATGAATTCCAGTGCAGAAAATACAAGATATCATCAAATGTCGATTCTCCAGACAATAACTCAATGTTCTGTTAAGTAAACTACAGAGAATAAACTACCACCTCTGATTTATTTTTTAAACATTTTTATTGGTATTTCTTACACCATATACATTATATCAGAGCATTACATAACAAGACAGATGTTTGTGGGGTCTCAGGACATAGCAATAAACTTCGAGGTTTCAGACCGATGGTGTCTAGGCAGCCCAGCCCATGGAAGGCTCTTGGGAGTAGGGCTCGTGATCTGGCAAGGGTGGAGCAAGAAATATATAAATGTCTGAGCCCAATGGAAGCCCGGTGACTCGATCATGTGGGACTGTGAATGCTCTGGTAGAAACCTAAAGTATTGTAGGGCTAGAGTGGTGGGAGGAGGCTGTATGGAAGGGGGACCAAGGGGTCTCAGGTGTCGGTCTTTGCGCAGAGGAATCCAACTAATGCGCAGAGCCACCCCTCAATGCCGAAAGGTAGCCACAAACGGTCATGTGGGGTTATTACGAATACAGTGCTGCTGCCTCTGATGTTCTACTTGAAGTCTGTTTCTCTGATTGCAAAGTGAAAGGAGTTCGTAAACACCTATCCCAATGTTAAAAGAATAAACAGTAATTTGTCAAAAGACATAGCATGACATTTTTAATCTTGGTCTTTGAAGCACAGCAAATATGATAAGATAAATTGAGAATTTAAAGGCATCTTTATTTATTGCTTGGATAGTTTGGGAAGCACTGGCTTGAAACCAATTGGAATCAAAAGGTTAAAGTGCAGCAAAGAACAGACTGGTGTGGTGGTTGGTCTTACATGGATAAAGGCGAGCTTATGAATGCGGATTAACATCTGTGCAGGGAGTTCTCTAAAATTCACAACTTTTTTACAAAAAGCTTCTTCTGGTTTTTTCTGCGATCACAGCCAATTTCAACCAGTTGGGAAGGCAGGATAAGGAACCAATAATTAATAAACATTCTTCCATTAACTGTCTGCTGAAAGACGTTCATGTTGGATTCACTCAGTTCAGAGGAAGCCTGCGAGTAGGACTACAAAACAGGGCGCATACCTTAACTGCTGGCTTTCTTTCCCATTAGTATCCATCATGTTTCTGATGCCGTGATGTGTTAACAGCGAGTTGACAAGTGCAACTTTTCTTTAAACCAATTGGTCTTTTTAACAATTGTTTTTTTTTTTTTTTATTGCTCCTACCACAGAGTAATGTTTTCAGGAAGGGTACTATTTTCAGTCAAAGTTTTGGAAAGTACTTTGTTAGTACGATTTATTTGTTTGTAGTATTTATGTAGTGTTGGCCTTGCCCCAAGGGCATAGGAGTGCTTTACATACAACTGGAAAGAGAACATGTGACATATGTTGATCAAACAGATGATGTATGGAACAGCTAGTTAGGCAGATACATTTTGAAGAGATGTTTTTTAGGTTCCTGAGGAAGAGTAAGAGATTTGTGTCCAGTCTGATATGATCAGGGATAGAATTCCACAGCCTGGGGGCTAGGCAGGACAAAAGGATATTTGGATGTTTTTTGCCCTTTTGAAAGCTAGAATTTCCAGGATTAGTTTGCTTCTGTTCGTGGTGTTTCTGCCACCTGTGGTGAGTTAAAGTTTATTATTCAGGTAGGATAGCTGACCAGAATATAAAGCTAAACAAGAACTCTTTTAGTAATTTCTCACCTCCAGGAGGAGAAAATTAAGGTGTACGATAGGAGTGATGAGGTTTTCTGACTTCAGTGTCTAGGCGAGCAGCTGCATGTAGTTCTTTTAAAATGTATAGGAATCAGTACAACGTAACTTGTTTTCTGTTCTGGATACTCATACTGATTTTTAACTAGTTTGTGTTAACGTTTCACGATTACGTCATGTCAAATATTGGACATGTTCGCCAGGATTTGTATTCCAATGTATGATATGCAATATCCTACTTCTTTTAAGATATTAAACTAGCTTCTTCCCACCACTATAAAAAGTAGATACATAGAGACAGTCGATTAGCCAAAATTGAAACCAACGGTCTGACATGAATGAAAACCTTTCAAATAATGCATAGAGAATATCAAATAGGAGATATTAGCATTCTCTTCAAGCAATCGTAAGTCAAAAATAAACAACTTTGTTTCTGACAGAAGAAATTAGCAATCAAGCATAGATATAGTTTAAAGTGTCGTTTCCCATCTAAACAGGGGACAGTAGTTTCCATTTTTGTTTAAATAATTTGCTATATATTCTGTGGTTGTCGTTTTAAACAGGCCTATAATTATTAGGCACTTCAAACTATTCGACTGCAACTCTCTACATGTGCCCACTAACACAATTTGTACACTAACAGACATGTAGATCTCCATCCTAACACCACTCTTAATTGGGAGATTTGGTATTCATATTTATAAAGAAATTAATTTAAAGAAACTTGAAACCATGATTGTGAACCTACTTTGCTCAGATTGGACAAGCATTGGTATTGGTAATGCCAATACTTCTGCTTTAAAGTAATGTAGTATGGTAATGTGAAGCATTACAACTAAATAGCACGGGAATCAATATTTATTTGTGTGGAAGCAAAGAACTGTAAAATAATATTGGTTAAGGTTTAAAGGTCAGATAACAGTTGAACTTTCGAGTCAGACCTAAACATCTATGTAGGTCAATGACTGCCCAACTCCCATCTGTGCTGCTGTCAGAGGAAAACACCAAACATTTTCTATCTATCTAAAACACTTTAATAGCTTTACAATGTCATGTGTGTGCCCCTAAACGTTCAAGCTCAAGCAGCTGAATAAACAAAAGGATCACAGCTGCATGGAGGGCAAGCACTTTTTAGTGGAAGTACACAATGTCTGCCCAATCAAAACATGTACTCATGGCTCCCAAAAAGTGGGAGGAGCCAACACCCATCTTTAGTGTTCCTCACATAATTGACTGGCGACAGCTGCGCTGTTAAGCCAACCATAAAAAGCACTTTTTAAGCCAGCAGTGGCCCCTTTATTTTAATTTCCTTTAAAAAAAAAGTCCACGTTCCAAAGAACAACATAGAGCTGAAGGAAACATGAATTTTCTATGAGCCCTGCAGTGACTCAAACTGTGAACTACATTATGAGGGCATCACATACTGGACAGCTCAGGGATAGAAATGGCAGAAGCTGCCTTCCCTCCCTTTTGGGGAAATGTGTTTTATATAAATGATATGTCTGCTATGTTTTTGCTTTCTTTTATAGAACTGAATATGAAAAAAATGCAACAAGCGTGAGTGAATGCACAAGATATAAAAGGAAATCATTACATGACAGCACTTTCATTTACTTCATAAATGTGGCTGGCGATTGCCTTCTATTAGCTGTCAGGAATGAAATGTACAAGAATTCATTCTGCCTTGGAACAGAACAAATTCGAGCTGCAGCACTACCTGTCCATTACAACATCGCAGACAGAGATTTGCACGCTTTCTGACCACTTAAATGCAAATGGAAACGCAAGTTGAAAAGAGCAATACACAAAAGAAAAGGACCACAAAATGATAACTAATTTAATGATGTATAGCATTACAAAACAATTTGAATACTAATACTACTCTAGCATGCTATAATCATTGCATAGTAATAGGCAAAATTAGGAAATGCAATTTACAAAACCATTGGTCTTGGTATGATTATAGAATAAATCAAGGTCTGTTATCCTTCCTTTTCAAGGGGCAGCAACCCTGAACACTAACAGAGGTTCGCATTTTTAAGATATCAGTGTTTGTAATTTACATTGTACATTTACTTTTGAACTGATACTTTAACTCACCACCTCAGATATGAATAGCCGCATAGAAAGGCATCTATTCATAACTTTACCCTTTGGAAAGTTGAATGTTGCAGGCAACAAGTTCTACTGTGCTAATGTTGCCTCCTGTAGGCAGCATTATATAATTGTTTTCATTAAAACCTTAATAATAGCTTTTAGGTTAAATATGCAACTGTATATTGCACTGTAAATTCGTTTATGAGCCAGCAACTGAAGATAGGATACATTAAAGCATGCTGCACAAAATAGGCAAACCTTTACAGAAAGACCATGGGTCGAATCTGTGTGTATAGTAACATGGCCAAGTCAAAATCAACTTTTTATTTTTTTTAAATGCCATATTCTCTGGGTTAAAGGTGGTATGAGAATCGTGTGTAAGCTGAGATTTTGAAATTGAGGTACAATTGAGGATCAATTCTGTTTGAGGAAGTTTGCAACCATCTAGGATTAAAAATATGTTAGTCTCCAATAACTGGTATGGATGTTTATTCTTATGCTATATGCTTCCTGGGGCCCCTGAAGCGGGATGAAAGCAAAAGTAGATGACAGGAGTAGAAGCTAATATTCTGTGTACACAGATTAATGAAAGTTTTCAGAAGAGACATGTCTATACACTGCCAATGAATGTTTCTGAATACTTCATCATCCACAGGTGTACCAGTAACGTGGTCAACCTCGCCAGGGCTTCACGTCATAAAGGTACACCTGACTGATCTTTTTCTCACTATATTTAAAGAGCAGGAGTTGAGATACACATGTCGATCTTGCCATACACTCAGGACTGTAATTACAAAACATGGCCTGTAAAACAGATAATCCCTATGCCTCAAGAAAATTTCCAAGTAAATTTCCTCAACCTATTACTAAGGACAACAGTAACCAATGAAGTGCGTGCAAGATGTGGTCTGTAGGCGATAAGCTGTAGGTCAAAATGAGCATCTTGATAAAGATTTCATGAAGCGAAGTTAAAAGCTTAAATGGGCCCCTATTGAAGCAGTAACTACAGATCACACATAAAACATACCTTATGTTCCCTAGTAGGGACACCATGTTTAGAGAGAAATAAATTATTCTTTGATTGATTTTAGGATTAAATGGACTACTACTCTTTAAGCATTAACTCAAACATTTTAAATTGGGTCAATAGTTCTTCCACAAAAGCAAGAAACGTATTCTATATGATCTATTAGCTCCCTGAGAGGCAACAGATTTATATTAAAGCTGGAGATGGGCTATGATTAAATCATCAAGTTACAATATGCACAAAGGAAATAAAATCTCAAAAAGAAGACAAATATTACATTGATTTTAGGGATTCCTTGCAGAGAATATCTTAAAACCATTTAGGACTAATTAGCTAGGATCCCAAAGATAGAATCAGTAAGTAATGCTTCCATTAGAGCAAATGCATTGTATTGAGAATTTCATCACGTTATCGTAGCAGGCTTGGTCGGTGATGTGAGATTCTTGGAGAACAAATTGATTCAAGGATTATTGGGAACCAAGTTAGTTTAAAGTATACAAAGACACCATCAGGGTTTTGCTTCACACCTATTGTATGACCAATAAAGATTTTTGTATAACAATTCAACAATATGGTTTTGATGTTTAGCGGAACTGCATCAAAGAAAATAACGGTCTAATCCATGATCATGCAGTGGGCGAGCTTTTGGGCGGAGGGTGGAGTTAGGAAGTGCGAGGATGCAGGAGGACAAGTACTAAAGTCTGTTGTCTTCTGATATAACATCTTATCTAATGTGAACATTATAGAAGACCATCTTCGCATTTATATAAAAACAGTTTTATAAGTATAGAACATGGAGTCTGACATCACCTAACAATTATCAGGTGTAGGGTCACACACTCATACCTTTTGCTCATATTAGAAGTGCATCAATGGATGACCATATCCACAAACCAATATCACTTAAGTTCATAAAGTGAAGTCACTGTGCTTGAGAACCCAAAAACCAGCAACCCTAACCCAAGTCAATTAAAAAGCTAATAAATATATTTGAAAATCTAGTCCGCACTTTCTTGGACAACAAAAACGTTCTAAAATACAATGTTGAAAAAGGAATTATCTTAAAATAACACGCAAATTAATAGGCTGTTAATTATGATGACGGCACACAATACATTTCAAATAGATATAAAGAGTCAACCACTTACCACTATTTAAATATTCTGTGCAAATGCTAAAGACAATTTATACTAATAATATTAATAATACTATTGATAATCATTATTTTAGTATTGCTATTCCTATGGTCTCATGCATTTTCCCAAAATACTTTACAAAATCAAACTATGAGTCTGACCAATCGATGAATGAGCTAGAACAAATGGCACCTTAAAGAGTTACTATTGACTTGCCACTTGCAAATTCTGAACCATAACCAAAATTAAGTCTTGAAAAAAAGAGATCTTGTTCCATTTACACACAGTACTGACGGAAACGGTCCATTAACTGGACACAAAAAATGAAGTTGTCCCCATTTGTGAAACATTTCCAAGCCAAATTATATTGAATTATTCTTTACTAGATTTATCTGCATGTAAGGTAATTTGACTACTGAGACGGTAGTTGACTCAGTACACCCAAAGTTCATATCATGAATCCTTGACTAGCCAAGTAGCCTATTATTCACAATGCTAAAGAAAAAAAAGAAGCTATTATTTGTAAGTGTTTAGTCATATGTCTTATGAACAGCTATCTCGTTTGCCCTAGTGCATGTTGGAGCCAATATGTTGCCCTCCTTTTTCAATGTACACATCTGTCGCAGTAGCACTTACATGATAACCTCTTGTGGGGCTAAGTGTCTCATGTTTAATCACACAAATCAATTGCTCCCTGCCTTCAGTCACCTATCCAATGGCAACAGTCTGCATGATATTACACTTTGAAATATGTAACATGATACAAAATCATTAAAATCCTTAATAAAGTGGAAATCTTTTCAATCAGAGTCCACCCTCTCTCTCACCTCATCTCCTCTAGTTCACTTTATTCTCACACAAAATCTTGCCATACTATTTGAAAATCTCTTCCTTCAAACATAAATAATACAGGTAATGCTGAAATGGCTTCAGTCAAGAGTACATCATTGTGAGGATTTGGGTTTATTATATGGTATGGCTGTGCAGCCTTACCGTGGATACACTTGCAAAAACTGTCTTGGGTCCAGTTAGGCTCTTTTGAACAACCTTTCGCTCAACCCTGTTTAGCTGTGGCTTTGAGCAACAAGGATTGAGCAAATGAATTTAATGTAAAGCATTTAACAGTTTCAAACAACAACGAAATAAGGTCACACAACACATAAGAAACAAAACGGCAATTTATAAAAATAGATTATATTTTTATGAAAGTTCAGAGTCCTTGATGAACAAAATCTACAGGAGGGTTTCGGAGATACAGATCTTTAGAGATGTTATCACTTTTTTATTCAACCGCAGAAAAAGCATTGATCAATCAAAAGTTAACAAACATTTGAAAATTTTGTGAAAGTTGGTTTGACTACCCAGGCCCGGCTTGGGCGACCAAATCTGACAGGGAGAAGGTCTGGAGGAGACAATGAGGTAGCTTGTGACAGTTACCCGGCCACCAGAGCGTTTTCCAGTCCAGTTCCAAACTTTACTGCACAAACGCCATAGACTATAATGGAGTCACCCTGATGAAGAGGATACACGCTGAAAAGATGCTTGAGGATGCTCCGATTGCGTTGCAGTCAATGAGTGTGCCTTTGTGGCGATTCCTCAGTCCACAGGTCATGCGGGGCGACTTTGGTCACAGAGGTCGGGGTCCCTCGAAGTACTCTGTGACCATAGAAGGCCAGCTGCAGCTGGGCTAATGGTCTCCATTCCTGGCGAAATCCTTTAGTGGGGGCAAGTGTCCCTCTTGGGTGACCAATATGGACTTTTACGACACTCCCAAGTCCAGCAGACTCTGGTGCAACTTTTGGCCATGGAGGACGGGTCTCTGGGGTGCCCAACAGCAGCTAGCAGCAAATCATCTGCAATGGATAGAAAATTGCCAGTGTGGGCTACTTGAGCTGTGTTGACCCTGGTGCGGGTTTCAGGAGCTCAGTCCACAGGCACTTTGAATCACTCCTTTGGTCTGGGGCACGTCTTTTCCCCGAGCCAGGAGTCACAGGTACAGTCCGTTCTTTGCTAGCCCAAGGTGCAGCAGGTGTCGTCCAGCAGACAGTGCAGACTCTCTCTGCGCAGTCCAGGGGGCAGCAGGGCAGTCTTTCTTTGGTCCTTGTTCCAGTTTTAACGTGACCCGAGGTGGAGGGTGCCATATTTATTCTCAGAAAGTGTCTCAGGGATTATGCATCACTAGCCAATGGGCTACCAGGTCACCTCCCTCTTGTTGACGACTTTCCAGCTGTGTGTGGCATCTTGCAATCCCACAGTGCACTATTCTGTCCCCTCACACGATGGTGGGACATTTCCTCAGATGTCAGGTGCTTGGTAGCCCACCCTAGAGGTGTGGCTACCTGAGGGCTACATGCCCATGGGAAAACCGGCTTAGGCACTGGGTTTCCCTCTCTGTCCCTGTCTCCAGCCTGTCTACCTGAACAAATGGCAGCCCCTCAGAAGTGGGAACGCCATCTGCCCACCAAAGGCAGCTTCGCCTTTGAAGCTCACCTTTTGGACTAACATCTTGAGTGGCTTCCTGCGAAGGGGAGGTAACACCTCGCCCTGTAGCAGGCTGCTATTGTTCTTAAGCCCGGGAGTCATTCATACTACTCTTCAGGCGAGAAGAATGCTGTCTGTTCGCAGTGTCCGTGTGAGGCCACTGGACAACTGGCTCACAGAGTGGCAACTTCCTAAAAGTTGCATTTCTTTAATAGTGGTATTACAGTCGTCCTGGCCATCAAGTCGGATTTGATGCTACGATTAATTTGATACCTTTCAGTACTCAGTGGGCAGTCTCATTCAAAAGTTAGCCAGGCTGAGGGGTCATCCGGCAACCTTGTGTTAGACAAAGAGGCTACAAGCCTTTCCACAGCAGAACAACAATTTAGAAGTGTTGTTGTTGAGACATATATAAAAACACATGTGTGAAGAAGTACAGAGGTAGATGGTACTTTGGATGAACTTCTTTATTCAAGCTTCAGGTACAGCAACGTCCTACCCACAGGACACCCCACAGCAACTGACTCTAAGCACTTAGCAACAAGACTAAGCACACTCTACATTCTAAGCCAGATGAAGGGAATGTTCCACATGAAGTCAATGGCTAACACAGAACTGCACAGGGGAAACTACCACACAATGCCCTACTAAATAATATACAGCTTCCTGTCTTAGGGCTCTATAGGCCTTCCTTAGGGGAGACTTACATATATTGTTAAGGGAAGAGGGGGCTAATGCCAATACTTCAAATGACAAAATTGAAGTAGCAGTGTTACCACTGCCCTTCCAGTCTGCAGTGGTAGGCTGGGAGCAATTTTGTACTTGTCACACATAGGGTGGCACAAACAGTGCTGCAGCCCTGGGTGGACACTCTGCCTTACATGCTATATTTACCCTGGATACCAAATACTAGGGACGTATAGGTAAGCCAGTACTTGCCAATTGAAGAAAGCCAATTCGACATATACTTTGTAATGGGTTAGAACACTGGCACTGAGGTCTGGTTTGAAGACCTCAGTGCACTCTGAGTCAATAAACCAGCAGCATCAGACCTAGAATGTGAGGGTGAAGATGCAAAAAGAGGCATTTCCTTACAACCACCTAACATGCTGTTTGCCAATGCTGTTAAGGGGTGGCATATTTTGGGAAGCATTTGAGACGCTTTCTTGTCTTTCAAACTCACTTCTCCCAGCTGGCAATTTCACATGAGGTTAATCCTTAACTTGTGCACTGCAAAGGACAGCAGCATCCAAAAGAAACTGGTGGCAACTTCAGCAAGAGAGAGAGAGTAGGTACAGTAGGAAGCTGAGGAGGATAACACTTTTCCAAAACGACTGCAACCGCAATGTCGTTGAACAGAGAGAACAGGGAGCCACACAGCACCCATTAGCTCTATGAAAGATAGGTAGTCAGTGAGAGCATGCCAGGAGGTAAAGTGAATTTAGCTAGAAGAGAGTGGGCTCTACTCGCTCAAATCGCCTTTTTAATATGCTTTTATTTTCACAACTTTATGTCATAAAAGATTGTTTTGTGACACAAAATATTACAAATGTGAAAAATTCAAACCAGACATTCTATATTTTTCTATAGTGCTTAATTCTGGAAGTATGCAAGCATGTATCCGGAAGTCTCAAAGGTGATGTGATGGATGCTTCAGAAAAGTACAGCTACTCCATCCAGAAAAACGTTCACTTTGGCTACAAACTTCCTCTCTCACTTCTCGTCCGCTATTGTGATGGGGAAACAAGTCTGCAGTTCACAGCTAGAATGAACGTTTTTGGACAAGAACCTTTCCACACCGTGAAATGCACACACAGCTGGACGCTTGTTACCTTCCTGGTATAGTGATACCACTGATGCTCCACTGCTCACAACTACACAAGACAGAATAGTATATCAGCTATTTTCTTTACCACTAGCTTTATGGTGGTAACAGAGACTATTTCAACTATTGCTGCTCACACCTCGAAGAGCATGCTAAAATCACATACATTCAATGCTTGTATGTTTACTTAAAATGTCACTTCCTATGGATGGGGTCACTCAGCTTTCTCTAGGTGGCCTAGTATATATTTTATTATAAGGATGTGAATACTTAGGACTGAGATCAGAACATCACATGATTCATAATACTAACTGATCAATTGCTGTTATGATCAGTCAACATTTTAATTTACAATTCCTAAACATCAGCTGAAATTTCGAATGCCCAATGACTTCACTGAAGCACAAGAGGAGGGGAATCCTGAATACTGAATAATGCATAATGGCAGGATTGCTAGTAAAGATATTTTAAAAACTTGGGCACAAGTTTGTAATGCAAGTAAAAGGAAATTTGTAGACCCCCCTCCCTCTGGTCTACAAAGCATCAAATGGACTGAAACAGAACGCAAGGCTGCGACTCATGGAGAAAAAGAAACCAAATGATCAGCAGAGGCTGCCCCCAGGCATGTGGTATCTATAGGTATGCAAGAGATGGAATCATGCAAGAAAACAGCGTGTATGGGGGATTCAAGTAATTCAGGTATGTCAAATCCTGACAGTTTCCTGAAAATGTTAACATGTTCAAATTGTGCAATCCACCAGGTCTAATAGTAAATCTCAAACAGAAGCAGTAAACTTTACGAGACCTCAATGTATTCGGGGAGAAGGGGATACTGGCAATTGTCTAAGCAAACAGAGCTATGTGTCCTCTATTATAGAGGGCAAAGTGAACAGCTGCTGGCAGATAAATAAAATCTCAAGTAGCCAGGGCTTTGCTCATCCAAGTTAGCTGCATAGGAGCCTGCACGAAAACAAATACTCAGCAGTTTGTGTCAATATCCGACTTCTCAGCAGATGATTTTACTGAGAATAAGAATGCTGAGGGATTGAATTTTTGTAACGGTTGAGGGAATTGATAGAAAGGATTGAGGGCCATGTGCCATTTTTATCTTATTGACAATAGGAATAACAATCATAATGTAGAGAGCGACCAAGATCAGGATGGAATTGAGAATCTGTGAAATGAGATCGCTTCACCTCTGATTTCATACCACAAGTTGAGCACACAAAACCTCAGCTGTAGCAGGAGCACCGTAGCTTTAACTCAACCAAGGCCCACTCTCTGAATACTGGTGAGGCAGATAGCATAGCCATGACTGGGAAACACATGCCCAAGGCTAGGTCCATCTATTAGCAGAACCCAGTGATGAAACATGACCAATTATCAAAGGTGGCCTTTCCGAAAACTTCAGAACTCGATTGCTCAGATATTGTTACTCTGTTTCAATACAGCTTCAATTCTGCTAGAACCACCATCGATCATATTAACAGGGCAATTACAGCAACTTGATGTTGTACCTGAACCAGGAACTTCTTTCAGAAAGACACTGCCTGAAGCAGAAGAAACATATAATGGAGTGTCCAGGCATTCACCCTGGATATTGATGGAGATGCTGGGATTTGGCTCCTGCTTTATAGGCTATGTGTTATACAACAAAATATTAATAATGGGGAAAATATTTACCCTATTCAGTTATACTGAGTAAGGAACTAAGGGTGCTTATTTTTAGCTTTATTTTTTTTAATTCACCCTCTATTTGGAGCCATTCGTGACAGTTAATAGCATACATAAAAATTGCTTTGGTAAATTTCAATGGCTATTCAAATGTGATGGCATATGCAGACGATGTTGCAATCTTTACCCATACAGTTGATATGGCTAAAACAACTACTGAAGGAGAAGCTTCACAATGCAACAGAATTTCAGTTTATCAATTAAACAAGGGTAAAACTCAAATTGTCTGCATTAGCTTCAGCCACATGAAAAACAAGGTCACCTCTCTAGAGGTGTACATCATGGCTGATGTGGATGAAATAGTACAGAAAAAAACGGAGCCACTGTTACAGATGAAGATCAGCTTAGGGGAATGGCTTTGTGTACCGATAGGACTCAAAGGACGTTGCAATATTACAAAAATGTTGGTTTTACCAAAACTTATATCCAACTTTCACACAATTCAGCTACTTGTTCCTTGTAAATTCTTTTCCTCAATGAGCCAGTCTCAGTGATGAACAGTTTTCTTTGGAGGTAAAGATACACTATCAAATATCTTAAACTTCTTGTGGAATGAGGTGGTCAATCTTTGCCGGATTTCAAACTATAATATTGGGATACAATGGTAAGGGTATGTTTTTCTTGTTCAATAGGAAATTGAGAGATGAGGGAGAGGTTTCCAAGACTACTCTGTTACCATCTATATGCAAACTTAGTTTCAGTTAGGAAGCCACTGGATGTCTCCTTTGCTTTACAGAGTCAGGTTACTATAAGAAATTATGCTTTAATACAGTAGAAACTATATTTATCATTGGAAAAGCTTGGCGACTATTTCAAGATTACTAGGTTTAATAGATAGACTCCCCTATGGGGCTACAAATCTTTGCCACGGATATTTAATGACTGCATCTTTCTAAAATAGAAAAACTGGTGGCATAGGCCATCTAGAACCTAGAGGAACACAATATTGTAATGTGGAGAGTAGGCATACAACCACAAGTAGGCTACATACAGCTGAAACCAATGAAGAAGTGCGCTTTATTCTAGCTTAAGAAGATTAGCGGTCATTGGTGGAGACTTAAATGTTACAAAGAAATGGATATTATTATGGTAGCATAAATTAGGGAAACAACCTTTACAACGTGGTCATTACACTGCGATACCTTTACAACGCGGTCGTTACAACTACTGCGTTGTTAGTACGCGATGCATTTACATCACAAGTCTTTACAACGACTTCCACTAGGGGGCGCTGAGGTATTGGAAATACTCCAACACCTTCCCTACTGTTGCGCAGAACTGGAGTAGGAATAGTAAATAATACTATTCCTAAGTCCAGCGCGCCCTAGTGGAAGTCGTTGTAAAGACTTGCGATAAATGCATCACGATACCAACGCGGTCGTTGTAACGACCGCATTGTAATAGCACGCGATGTAATACTTCGAGTAGTAAAGTGCTATATTCCATAAATTGCTAAAATATGGTGTTTTATAAATATATTAATTTATGTAGTTTTAAAAATACTAATGTACTGCATTGCTATTGATATCAGATTTAATATTTTACTGTAAATTTTTGTATTGTCTTTTTATAATATTTAAGTACAAAAAGTATTACATTTCACCAGACCTGATAGAAACCATTCTTCACATTCTCAATACACAGGCTACAGCTTAGCTCAAAATAAATAGCTTTGTTACAATAGCAATCAATGCATTTTTTCCCTCTTTGCTTCCTACAGAGTGCCTAACACTGATCCAATTCAGTTCACTTACCAACTAAAATGTACAGGATGATAAAATTGCAGCTTTTATGATCAAGAAAGCAAGGCTGCTGGTCACCATGATGCAGACTCACACAAGTGGAGAGAATTACATAGTTACTAAAGTATACTGGAATTAGCCAAATATGACTTTATGGCCCTCCTTGAGGATGTGCCATTAAAGACCTTTGTTGGAAATCGAACTGAGAGTGAACATGGAGAAGCACTCAGCCTCACGCCAGATGTTGGATTAACACTCATGCCTCGAGAATACTAAGCATTCTGGGAAGATGCCAGTTTATCCAGGTTGTTGAAGACTGAGGAAAACTGTTAGACATTTTTTGTTCCACTAGACAGCTCTCACCTCTCTTCGAAATGCTTAATGAATTCAGTACACCATGTGACTGTTTGACATTTTAGATAAATGGCAAAGATGGGTTTGGATTAAATGGTTCGGTTTTCACACCTTTCTGACATAAAATAACTTAAAAGTAATAATATGTAAAACATGTATAGCACCACAACATCCAACTCCAGTCTGCTCCAAGGCATGCAGTGCTCTTCTACATGTTGTGGAAATGGAACAACAGGAGGCAACTAATTGTGGAGCAAATAAAAAGAGAAGGAAATGAGGATGAAAACGGGGAAGAGAAATTTGGCTATGTACAGGAAAAGTTTTAAGTAACAAGCAAATATGATCAGTTCTGGATTGGATCCAGGGGAGTTTTCTTTAGGTCACAAATACCTGCTCTAAATTTTTATTTATTTTATGGAATTTATAGCGCGCACAGCTACTCAATAGAGTGTCCCGGCGCGAAGCCAAAGCATCAGAGGGAACCAAGCAGAGTAAGAGAGGGACAGTTTAGTTGAACAGGAAGGTTTTTAGCTTTTTCCTAAACTGAGAAGGATTCTTCAGATTGCGTAGATCCAGGGGAAGGGAATTCCAGTAAGTTGTTGCAAGATAAGACAAGGAACTGCCGCCTTTACGTTTCAGACGAAACCTAGGGACAGACGCAAGGAGCATATTCGAGGAGCGCAGACACCTGCCAGGGGTGTAAAACTGAAAACGTTTACTAAAATAGGCAGGGCCATACTCATAAAGTGCAGCGTGAGCAAGGGTAATAGCCTTAAACTTTATCCTAGATTTTACTGGCAACCAGTGTAGATTACGTAAGTGATGCCTAACACTGGAGTGCTTAGGAAGATCCAGTAGGAGACGAGCGGCGGCATTCTGAACCACCTGAAGTCTGTCCAGAAGGTAACATGGCAAACCGGCATAGAGTGCATTCGCATAATCTATGCGAGAAGTGACCAAAGCACGGATGACTGTTTCTTTAGCGGCGAGAGGCAATAGCGGCAGAAATCTACGGAGAAGTTTTAAAATACCAAAGCAAATACCAGTAAGTTTGCCAATCTGGTTACCAAAACTTAATTTCTCATCAAACCAGATGCCAAGATTTTTCACTGGATGACCAGAAGGGGAGGGACAGGGGGACTCAGTCGGCCAAAAGTAATGCCAAAACAGAGGGGGAAACTCCCCAAAGAAGAGAATCTCAATTTTGTCTGCGTTACATTTTAACTGAGCCGACGCAAGCCAGCTAAATACCGCAGAGAGGCAGGTCTTGACATGAGATGCGTCAGCCTCGTGTTTCTTCCAGGTAAACAAGAGTTGCGTATCATCTGCATAGGCAACTACTTTGGCACGCAGATCCTCAGCCAGCTGAATAAGAGGAGTCATGTAAAGATTAAATAACAAGGGACTAAGAATAGACCCCTGAGGCACTCCTGTCAGCAAATCCTGAGATGATGACACAAAAGGGGGAATCCAAACTTGTTGAGTTCTTTTTTCCAGGAAGGATTTCAACCACTCCCAAGCAGTACCGATGATGCCAAGCTTGTGTAAACGGGGAAGGAGAAGTGAATGGGGGACAGTATCAAAAGCGGCCGAGAGGTCCAGCAGGACCAAAACAGCCCTGCCCCCAGCATCCAAAGTCTCACGGATAGCCTCTGTAATTTCCACGAGAGCCGACTCAGTACTGTAGGTGGCCCTAAAACCTGATTGTGCAGGGTGGAGAAGGCCATGATGTTCAATAAAAAATGTGAGCTGCTTGTTAACCATTTTTTCACAGACTTTAGCAATCGCAGGGAGCAGAGAAATAGGGCGATAGCTGGAAGGGAGATGGGGGTCGAGAGTGGGTTTTTTTATAAGAGGAACAAGCAGCGCCTGTTTCCAATCAGTAGGCACAGAAGCAAGAGAGAGTGAGGTATTAATCAACTGGTTCACAAAGGGATTAATAACAACCGCAGCAGTGGCCATAAGTTTCGCAGGGCATGGGTCATGCGGAGAGCCTGATTTAAGGCAAGACAAAGCCGCAAGGGAGTCTGGCAGAGAAACAGGTTCAAATGCAGAAAAGGTGATACAAGAAGTGGAGCCAGTCAAATAGTCGGGGGCAGCTGAGAGATCTGGCTGTTAAAATTTTGAAAATGTGATTGCAGTGACCTGACCTTATTAATAAAAAGGTGGAAAGTTCTTCGCACCATTCGAGAGAGGGGTGTGGGCCACATTCATTGCTTTGGGAGAAGTGAAGCTTTTACAATGCTAAACAACTCTTTGACATTATTACTAGACTGGGCAATTCGGTCAGTGTAATAGGTCCGCTTGGCCAGTCTAATGGCCGCATAATAAGCCTTTTGGGCCAATTTCAATGTGGTCTTGGCCCCGTAGTCATAGTCGTCTCCATGTTCTTTCCAGCTTTTTACAATGTTGCTTCAAAATTTTAAGCTGGGGCGAGAACCAGGGTTTGGGCAGTGGGGAATTATGGTGTCTAGGTTTGACTTGTGGGGATAGATTGCTCACTACCTTCTCAATCCAACTGTTAAAATGGGCAAGAGCAAGACCAAGATCATCAGGAAGCGACAGCGGACATTCTGCTAAAGCTAGACAGAAGGCCGCAGGCTCTATTTTAGGAGGTATCCTACCCCGGCCATTGAAACGAGGCCTGAGGGAGGGATGACCTTTAGAAATCTGCCAGGAAAAAGGAATCAGGTAATGGTCGGACCAGGTAACTGGTAAAGGGGGAGAGACCACCAGAGGCAAACTGGAGCAAATAACATCAAGCGTGTGACCACCGCAATGAGTCGGGGCAGTAACATATTGCTGAAGTGAAGACGATTGTATCACAGCTAAGAAATCATGTGTGTCACTCCCTTTGCTGTTATCAATGTGGATGTTACAGTCACCGAGGAGAAGAAAATGCGAATATCGCAAGGCCCTAGACATGGTCCAGTCGGCAAGCAGTTTAGGAAAAGGACCGGCAGGTCCAGGGGGACGATATAACGGTATCCCGCCCAAGCAGTAGTGAGGGGACATTTTGATGCATAAGTCAAGGGCTTCAATGTCAGAAGAATCAGTCAATTCACTGCATTGACAGTCCCACTCTTCCCTCACAATCACGGCAACTCCCCCACCCCGCCCAACTTTGCGGTCGGCTCTAAATATCTTAAACCCATTGGGGATAGCCATTTCCACAGCTGGGTTGGAGGAGGGGTTAAACCATGTTTCAGTAACGAAGAGCAGGTCCAGAGACTCATCGATCAACAGATCAAAAATATCCTGATGATGCTTACGGATGGAGCGGGCATTGATAAGAACAGCCTTAACATTCTGTAGCTCTATTCTACCCATCGTCTCACTTAAGAAGGTAGGGGGGAGCCGGGGGAGTTCGAGTCTGCACTTATCACAGGTGTACTTATTATCAACCGCAACCTCCCATCTCCTGCATACCCCACAGCTATAAGAGTTTAAGGATAATAGCTCAAAACCATCATACGTCAACGTTCCGGCCTTGGTTTCAACCTGAGCACCGGCATAATGACTGGCACCTGGCGCTTACGGGACGCTGATGGGCGCAGACGGGCTTGCCTTAGGCGCGCCGGCGGCACGCTCGCGCAGCGCGCATTTTTAAGCCCCAGCCCTCTGGAAGCACTAGAGCAGGCACTAAGCAAGATGGTGTCTCTAGTGTGGCACAACCAGGAAGTGGGAGCCCCAAGGGAGAGAGGAGGTAAAAGTGGCGCGTGAAGCAGCCGAGAATGCCCAATTTAGTAAATTGAATTCCCCGTTTTCCAGATTCTATTTAAACACGGTAAAAAATTCTATTTAAACAGTAAAAAATCACCAAATTCAAAATGCTAAAACATATATTTAAGAACACAGTAAATGCAGAGTACGGTTTAAAAATAGCAGCAAGGTACGCTCGGTAAAAGTGCAAGGTACAGTGAGCTTTAGGCTGGTGTTAAATCGACTGACAAAACACCAAGGAGTATTATCTAACAAATAAAAAGAAACCATAAGTAAGCAGTGAAACAAGATAAAGAAAAATAAATGGAATCTGGATCTAATCCCGTTTTCAGGAGAGCATGTCCACATCTGGAGACTGACAAATTAGGATGACAAAAACGCATTACAGATAAAAAAACAATAAAGTCATACAAAAAGGAGGAGCACACCTGATATAAATTCAAGTTAGCAATAAAACAGGAAAACGGTATTCCCTTATAGGTGTATGTAAAAGAATGAATTAAAGTAAATTGCACAAAATAATCTGCCATCACGTGGCTAAACTGTAGCAAATTGTGAGTTCTAGAACGCCATAAACTTCACTTGACGAGGCCCAGATCCATCCTTACTTTGTCAATGACACCACGGCTATTTTACTTCAGCAGCATTTCTTACAGGCATCGATCACAGCTAATGATTATCCAGGATCAAAGAACTGCAAAAACATCTTGCTTGCATCGATTCGAGTGTTATATTTCTTTTGAAGCCTGCACTAGTCTCTCTGCTTGCCAGCCATCGAATTTTACAGCTATTAAGTCTAATTAACAGTTTTAATTGCCATAACTAGGAACCTTAATCAGTGGGAGAATGTATTTTAAGAAATGTAGGGTTTGCAGCATATTTGCTCTTGAAAGCATGAATCATCAGAGGGTAGTTTTGCTGTCAATTCTCAGTTATCAATAATTCTCAAGTTGGAATTTGGCCTCATTTTATAGGTCTTCTTGCACAGCCATTTGTTGCAAAGATGAATTAAAATTACATTAGCGACTCCTTTCATTGCTATTCAGAGTAAGAAATATGTCCGTAATGAGATTATTATTTATTGGCTCCAACAAGGTGCAGGCGTTCTGTTACAGAAATTGTTCTGCATTTGTTGGACGTATGCAGCCTCGATTTCCACTGTGGCACAGTCCTTATACATTAAGGAAGGCACAGCTCATTTTTCGCCAAAAAATGAATTATAATGCAAATGAAAATAAATCTGCAAAAGGATGATAAGCGGCACACATTTTAGAAACAAATTACCTGTATTAATAACAGAGCTAACTTCGCGTCTGTAGTTTTGTCAAAGGTTCCGTGTGCATTTGCACGGGCTGGAGAACCCTGCTGAACAGAGAATACTTTCAGCCGTTCTCCCTCTGCACCGCCCACCCCTCTGCACCGCCCCCCCCCACCCCCCCACCACCCCCATCCCTCCAAGAAGGACTGGCGGCATTTTCTGTCCACTGTAAATTTCACATCAATGGTAAATGTGCGTGGATTCATAGGTTTTTTTGTTGTATTTTATCAGTGGTATCTGAATAGAACGAGCTAAACCCGAGGTGAAGCAGCGTGATTTACATGGCACAAGGGTAACTTGTCGGTCGGTACCTGCTGATTACAGAGGCACAGATTGACACCTGCAAAAGATTTTGGTGGTAAACTTGAGAATACTGTTCTCAGGGGTGTGAAGGATAAATATATGTGCTTTACACTGGGAAGCTGTCAGTCTGTGTTGGCAGGTCCTTTTGGTCAAAATTCAGACATTTTGCAGACAACGATGTGGAAGAGTGTTCTGGCCTCTTGCCCCCCACCACCTGCCCAATCTGCTGTTTAAGGTTCGTACAGGCTTTGACAATCTGAGATTCAAAAGGAAGTTCAAACCTGGACTGTCTTAAATGATCTTTAAGCTCTGGTAGTGCAGCATCTCCCTCCCAGCAAGAGCCATTAAACGCCACGTGGTGTAGGCGTGCATTTTAAATTGGACACACCATAACAAACGCAATAAGTCAAATACAATGATTGAATGGACCAATGTGGTGTAGCAGAAGTTACAAAAAAATATATAAATAATATTTTTAATATAAATTCGGTTGCTCACCCTCATAACATTCTGTATACAAATTTATCGGAACTGTTTTAACAATACATGTAATTTCTGGAACTCCATTTGCCTTATGTGAACCATACATTTTTTTGCCACTTCTGTTGTGATTGTAACTGAGCTGAAGCGGCATTCAGTTATAGTCACATTAGTAACAAGAGGTATGTAAAAGATGCCACACTAAAGGTGACAAATGCATATGTCACCCTAAGTGGGAAGGGTATGCCCAGATGTGGGTCCCGTGCTCACTACACCACTGGATGCAAGCTAGCCTGGCTGATGAAGGGTGATGCCCTGAAACCGGTCCCAGGATGCTTGATTCCGGTCCAGGGTGGACCTGGCTTGGCAGTTCGGGCTGGACTGTTCCCATAAGGAACAGGGTCAAGACTGATTTGCATATGGCTGGGTCCAAACTGGGGTGGTGTGGTGAGCAAAAGAATGATGGATTAAACCCAGATCCTTGTGACTGGGGGTGAATGTTTGCATTGTCCAGCATTCCATCCATCAATTGTTTCTTTTGCACACTAAAGGTGCGCACAAATAACTACAAATACAAATGGATTGTTATCACCCGTTAACCAACACAATCTTCACATTTTCCTCTACTGCCTCAGTGTGGGCTGCAACACAAATCACAGCTTTCAAACATTGGCCCAACAAACCACCAGACATTTAACCTCTCGTCGTCATATTTATGGCATTTTTAGTGACAGCTCCAATGTAGACATTTTGTTAAAGTATGGATATGTCTATGTAAACATCTTAAGTTTGAATGTATATCGTTGTTGTCACTGTTCAGAAAGTATACATTTTATCAATAATTAAATGTGTCACTTTTTCCAGCCACTCACAATACATATTCTCTTATCTGGGATAAAGACTCAGAAAGGTAATCTGCACGGAACGAATAACCCTGTGCGAACTCACGGGCTGGGTAATTGAACTGCATGGGTTAGCAAGGAGCTACAAGCTTCAATACCATTTGCTCTGAGGGATGGAGGATCAGCAAGAGACCACCGTCATCCAACACAGAGGCTGAGTCTGACCATGTATTTGAACAAGATCACTGTGCTCTTTTAGATCCTAGAAGAGGAAAGGAGAACCTTAACACGAACTGAGACCAGCAGCCACGTTGGAATTAAAAGAAAGAGCCACGTTGGAATTAAAAGAAAGAGAGTCAAGTGACCTACAGCAGTCCCAACTTATACCTCGTAAAATTTGAAAATGCCACACTGCTGGAACAGGAGGGGCAGGTCAGCCTTAGGGACAGTTGGGGATTTCTGTAATGAAGGCTTCAAACAGCACCAATTAATTTTGGGCTTCTAACTGTAAAATGCCAAGCTCTGTCCATAGAACTTTAAGGTGTGTTTTGAAGCAGCGGCGACTCTGGGCAAAAAGCAGATGAGACATTTTCATCTGCAACAGTGTCTCCCTTGACTGAGGTCTTGCTTACCTTACAACAAACAGCCAAATTTCTGATCTGCTCAAAGGTAGAGTGGTGTAATGTCTGCTGTTAGTGCCACATGCGCTTGGTATTTGCAGACCCATGTACAAAAAGGCATGAGTGATTATCTCCATGGAGTGCAGTGAAGCAACAGTGACTTGGATATGGCTCCTTTAAGTTGAGAGCTCAAGGTCCTGTAGCTAGCTGGCACAGGAGGAGAAAGTGCTGGTAGACAATAGATGAGGCAGGTAAGGGCACTGAGCTGCCAACCCAGTCAAAGAGGGCAGTATGAACATAAAACCAGTCTGTGATCACCTACAAACTGGTGCTTATTTTGTGCGATCAAAAGTACACCAACTCCAAAAATAAAGATTTATTATATGCTAAACTTCACACAAGATGCTTCGGAGTTAGCCCAACGGAAAAAGGGGACCCCTGCTGGAACACTTAAGCTCCAATAAACAAGGTAAGTTTAAAGATGTTTTTCTTTCAGCAACTCAAACGAACTGAATTATTAATTCATGACTCTGCCTAATGTTTTTAAAAGAGACTTCCAGTGAACGATATCACATTTGATCTCAAACTAGAACAAGACATTATCAAACAGAGACATTTTCAGGAATGCCCACTGTTGGTGATTGCTAGTGTGGAAGAACTGGACAAACAACTTTTTCCAGCACACTAGTTGGCTCCTTTAAGCTGCTCCCCCCAAAAACGAATTGTAGCAATACTTTAGAGTTTTTAAGTTGCGCCTTCTAGACTGTGCATGTGCTGTCTGTTGTGAAGCATATTGTGTCTTACCAAGAGCATAGGGGGGCTTGGAACCTGTCTACTGCTTACCATTGGTTGACTTTCGTGTCGCTCTCATTTGCCTGCTTCTTATTTGTGTCCCAGATTCTCAACATTGTGTTTATCCCTCTCATGCAGCATAGCCTCATTACCATGTGCGTTTGCCCAGTGTCTGTGATCCGAGAGTGCAAGTGTTTTCGAGCCATATATCCCTTGTGTGCTTCTCCCCACTCCCTTGCCGTTAAAAAAAAATAAAAAATAAATGCGGCCACATTATTTTGTAGGTGCAAGCTTGATTGGTGTGTGCAAGTACAAAGTGACACAAGTGGGCACGTAAAAGTTTTTTTTTCCCCTTTACTTTAGTCGTGCTCCACGTGCTCCACAGCTTCAAGGATGCTGTGCAAAACCACTGCCAAAGCCAATCGGCCACAAAGACGACATCGATTGGCTTTGCCAACGATTGTTCTGACTATGGCCATTTCTCATAGACTCGTCTTGGTTGCAAATAATTTCCATGTTAACGATCGACTTCTCTGACCTACACTGAAAACTGTTATGCCTCTATTTTTTTTTTATCTTTTCCCAATTTTGATTTTTTGGGGCATTTAATATGTTAGGTAATAGATTTTAATATTTACAAAAAATTTTTTAATCCTATTACCTATATTGCTTTTTTAATTATTTATCTTTGCACAGCCGACACTTTCCAATGAGCAAGCCTCAACCTTTCCACTTGCTGCATAAAGGGTGAGATAGCAAAACCTTTGGCTTACTCTCATGGAAGCATCCCTGCAAGGTATTTGTAGAAGAATAGCTTGAGTATGTACAAACATTTCTAGTCATTCATCCAATACTACTCTGCTGAGGTGCATGATTACATAAACTATATAAATAATAAGAAAGGGAATAAAGTACATCCTGCCCAACTGCCACCTTTAGCAAAAAATATCCTAAATTAAAGGCCTTCATTCAAATCAGTAGAAGAAACAACTCTGGGCCAAAAGAACAAAAAGATGAAAAGAAGGGAACTTCTTAAGCCACCCCTCAAGTTACTTCATGTGAGCTGTAAAGCAGCAGGGCAGCGTATGTAGGCACCACTCTCCATATATTTTCCACTCTAGATAGCCTGTCATTTGAAATTTCTTCTACTGTCTTTCGATATAGGTCAGTGTTAACTTCTTCACACAGAAACATTTACGCAATTCACTTTTGAAAACATCTTGTTTGTTTTATGTATTGCTCGTGTCGAGATATTTAATGCAAGATGACTGTTTTTGGCAGATATGACTGACGATATTTATGATGTCAGCCTATGATTATGGTATGGTATATATAAATAGATCCTACAGTGCCACTGAGTGGATTGTTGACTCCACAATACACTATTGTAAATTAATAGCTTGAACTTTGCGGCAAGAAAATACATAAATTGGCCATGGAAGCATTTCAAAGTGGCCACCATTTTACTGGAACATTTACTTTGGCAAATCTTTTATCTTATAAATAAGTCAATGAATGTTTTATTCTTAAAGATGTTTAGGCTTTAGTAGTCCTGAAGCAAAGAAGCATAGTGACTGATATTTCGCTTGAAAGAACAGACTACAGGCAGAAATCGTGATGCTCCTGCTAAACTATTATTACAGTTGCAACAAACCATCTGTATCAGATTGGTTTGACAGCTAATTCTCTAAGGGATTAAAGATTATCTGAGTCTTGCAAGGGACACAACTGTTCACCGGCTCTGGGATTTACAGGAGCAGTACATAGTAATGACACAAAGCTACAGAATTCAGTCATCCTTAACACTGTACAGTATGTCCCCAAACCAGCACACCACCTGAAAAAGTCAAACAAATCTTTGCACGCCTGCAATTGTACAGCCAATCAATACATTTATATTGTCTGCATATGTCAAAAAAATGCTCCAGTCAAATAAGCTAAACATTTCATCTGTGTGTATTGTAGTAAAGAAAAACTAAGCTTCTTGTGGAGACGAAGCCATAATTTTTCTGAAATTAATTATTAAGTGAACAAAAGCAGAAATATATTCCTGGAAGAGATAACTTAATTCCAAAGATCTTTAAAAGTTACACAAGCACCGAATATTTAGTTACATCACCCTATAAAACTACCATAGTTTCTTTGCCTGTTTGGTGGTGTTCTTTTGATGCTCGCCTACACCACGATCATCCTGCTAAGCACTTCTGGTGGGACAAGGGTCCCAGGGGCAACGCCATCACCGTCGCACCATACACTCTGGAGTGGACTGCAAACCCCAGAGTGCACCGCTGTTCCTGCCGTTCCCCGCAGCTGCCGCGAGTGAGGGGGAGGCGTGGCCAACGCGCTCATAGCGCAGCCTCTCCCACCGCAACGCGGGACGCGTGCGGGACGCATCCCGGACGAAGCCCGGTCCAAGGGCGGGCCCGTCTGTGCCCGTCCGGGGCCGTCAGAGGCCGGGCTGGGCCACCCCTCTGACACCTCCTATCAGCCGTGCCTTGCAGTGGTGAGTGGGGCATATTAGCTCCATGTCTGGGGCAGCAATCGTCATGGGCAAACGCAATATTACTCCAGCACTGCGTAATACCACGTCCATAGATAGTATGCTGGAGAGAGCAGTTAATATTGTTAGCACCGAAATTGAGCTAACTGAGAGGCGCCTGTCCCTGGGCCTAACAAAATCCCATCTTCAACTACAAACCGAGAATACTGATAACAGTGACTCTCAACTAATGTTGCCTACACAAGTTGATCATAGTTTATATTTACCAGCCCGAGAAAGCGAACTGGGCGCTGAGGGAATTGTGGACATTGGACATATTGGGGCAATGGAGGATTCTGCATCTATGGTTTGTCCTAGGGACACTCTTGTATCGGCAATTGTGAATGCATCCCCGACCCCAGAAGTCTCCGGGGCAAAAAGGAAAAGGAAAACAGCTAAGCCGGTCTGTTCTAAACGGAAACAACCCCCACGTTCGAATTCTCAACGCACTGCGCTAACTACATGGATTAAGGGTTCGACAGCTCCAGCTGACTTAGTATCTGCTAGCGCTTCGGTTGATTTAACACCTTCAGAGACATTAAATTACTCTGTATATACTCAAACTGAATCTGTACCGACACCTTTTTCTAATCTTAGACTTGGGGATACTGCCATTGATATTATCATAGATACAATGTAATAACGAGTTAAAGTGCTTGTAGACAAGAATTTTGCTACTTTATGGAAGCGTTTAGACCGTTTAGAATCTTTAACTAATAAGTTAAATTCGCCCAGTAAGGTATCTAAGCAGTCATCTTTACAGGGTAGCACTCATAAAAAACAGACCTTGAGTGATGGAATTCCTAAAGATCCTAAAGATCAACAGGGGAATATAATTTCTACGCAGTATCCTGTCTCTTGTGACACCTGTCGTAAAGCTAAAGATTGTATCCCTCTTAAACCTCGCCCCAACTCCGCTAATACCCAAAACTTAGCCTCTAACACCACATTTCATCCATCTAGTCAAATTGTCGATCAAGCTCTTTCTATAGCTTCCGCCAATACTGTTAGTAACAATGCTAGTGGGTATGCTGAGTCAAGTAAAGATGTTTTAAGCTTACCACCAGCAGCTTGTCCGTATGTCCTGATTCTCGCAGGGGTTCCCCCATTAGAGAAGAATAAATCTGAGTCTTGGGACCAACTACGAAATAAAAGTATTGACTGGCTGGCTAAACATAAAGGGTACAGGAGGTTTAACATAAATGATATTATAATGGTACGTAGGGTTGGTTGGGTTGGATCGTCAGAAAAGACCATCGAGGGAGACTGTATTGTCATTAATTTTCGACGACCAACACTTGTTAGATCAATACTGATGGCAAAGGAGATTAATTGCTCCTTACCTACAAATATTTGGGCATTGCCTCTTGGTTTCTTTTATAGACCAAACTGAGCAGCAACTTTCAATTACCCCTTCATATCTCTTTGCGAATAGGTTCTCTGCCCTCTCTGATCTTGATAGCTTAGATTGACCGTCATTTATAACAAAATCCACTGAAATTGCCCCTTTGACATCTATGTTGGCTATCTCAGAAAATGACGGTTCCGAGCCTGAGGCTATCTCAGAAAATGACGGTTCTGAGCCTTATGACCCAATGTTACATGTGCTAAGCTGGAATGTTGCCGGCTTGGCTTCCAAATTAAGTAGTGATAATTGGGTCAAGACGGTAAACAAATATGATATCCTAATGTTCCAAGAGACATGGGCAACAACAGAGTTATATCTTGAAGGGTCTGAATGCCTTAATATTACCTCACCCCCCCCTAAACAAGGCAGACCCTCGGGTGGTTTATCCATCTGGGTGAGCATCGCGTCGGGTGGCAGTGTAAAAACACTCCCCACCAAAAATGCTAACATCCAAGCCTTGATATACACACGGGGGGTTTCGATTTGTTTTATTAATTTTTATAATAATGATTTTTTAACTACACCTAATATGAATTTTGTCAATCTTTTTAACTTTATTTCGGATATACCTAATTTTATAGGAAATCAAAGACTTGCAGGGATTTGTCTGGGTGGTGATTTTAACGCAAAGATTGCAGGGAGAAACATTTTAATTCCCCTTCGTCCCCCTCTGGTCAATACATGCAAAAGGGGGCTTGAGTTATTGGACCATTTATTAAATAGTAGTCTATCAAACGTAATGGATATCGCAGCTACAAACAATAGGGATAGCCCAATACCCACTTATAGAGGTCATGGCTGCGCCTCAACAATAGATTACGTTTTTATAATGGCCACACTAGAAGATTACTTAGTTAAAGCAGAGGTTAAACCATCCACTTTTGGGGATCACAACCCAATTTCAGTTTTATTTAGGGTTGCTCCCAGACCTGATCCTAGAAAAGAAATTGGGCCGGTAACCTAGAATCGTCTACAGACAATTTAAGGGTCAAATGGAAAGGTATCGATAACAGTAGTGTGTTCCAAAAAATGTTAAAAACCTATCGATCACTTTGTGAGACTTGTCTTTCACCTGTTGATCCTAACCCAGAGGGAGTTTCTGCTTTTGTTCAACTATGTGCAGGCATTAAAAAATTGATCTCAAGACCTGCACTTGCATCCAACTCTAACCCTAGGTGGTTTAACAGCATTTGCTCTCGGGCAAACAGAGAGCTCAGAGCTGCTCTCTCAGCTTCCCCTAGGAACCCTAACCTCATTAGATCATTGAGGCATGTTTACAAAAGAGTGACTAAGCAGAGGAAAGACGAGATCCTATAAGAATAATTTTTTTTTTCAATGGAACAACTTGGCTTGTGCTGCAAGATTTAATAACTCAAATGGTTTTTGGACAGCGGCCAAGTCACTGAGATCACTGGGCAATACACTCACTCCGTTAAGTTGCAACATAACGAGTGAAGCCTGGGTAGCCCACTTTTCCAATATATATGCTGCTACGTCCCAGTGCGAAGATACCGTCGATAATTTCGTTGCCACCCGAATTCAAATATCAGTATCGGAGGTTGAGGATGCTATTGATCAAAGTCTGGGTAACAAGGCCCCTGGCCCAGACGGGCTCCCTATTGACCTTATAAAATTTAGGTCAGAGTTCTGGGCCCCTCTTTTACTTAATGTTTTTAATAATTTGACAATAACTGAAATCCCCAATACATGGTCTACATCTGTTATCGTTCCAATTTTTAAAAAGGAGACAGATCCAACCCGAGTTGTTATAGACCAATTTCTTTAATTGATAATACCCTTAAGATATTGGGGAGGGTACTATTTAACAAAAACAGAACCTGGGCCGAGGAGGAAAACATTTTAAACAGATGTCAGCTAGGTTTCAGAAGCAATCTTGGAACGGTGGAACAGTGTCTTAACCTTAATTTGATTATAGGTAAATACACCATAGCTCGACACGGCCCAATCTACCTAGCATTTATGGACGTTACCTCGGCCTTTGATTTTGTTAATAGATCACGGCTCTGGAAATGCCTTTTAAACTACGGGTTGGATGAGGATATAGTGCACTTTTTAGCATATTTACACAGGGATCTAAGGGCACGGGTGAGAATAAACACGGATGGGGCAGTTTCAGGGGACATAGTGGTCGGAAGAGGTGTAAGACAAGGATGTGTCTTAGCCCCACTCTTGTTTATTTTATATATTAATGAGCTACATAATGTGCTGTCTGAACTGACTACAGATGTCCCAATGATTAATGGTAATAAACTGCCCGCCCTTTTATATGCGGACGATGCTGTTTTAATGGGTCGTACACCCAATGCACTGCGTATATTAGTTAGGGGTTTTGTTGATTTTATGAATGGCCTGAATCTTTGTACTAATTTTAAGAAATCTTTTTTAATGTGTTGTGGTCCTAAAAATGTCTCATTAATGCTATTACTTCTGGCTCTGAAACTTTGCTACGCACACGCACTTTCCCATATTTGGGTTTACAATTCTCAGACAATGGATCTTGGGCATCCCATTTGGCTTATGGTCGGAGTAAATTTTTAAAGGCAGTTAATTCGATTTTAAATCTCCCCAACCGAAAAGAATTGAGGTAGTGTTGTCCCTACTCAAAATCTATAGAACACAGTGTGTACCCACTATAACATATGGGGCTGAAATCTGGGGCTTTATAAATTCCAAAAGCGTCCAGGTCGAAGAAAATAGATTTTGTAGGAGAATTTTGGGGATACCTATCTCTTCTTCATCCTTTGTCTGCCATAATGAGCTAAAATTATTTTATCTAGAAGATTATATCAGGTCCTGCCCCGCCCTGTTCTGGTTGAAGGTTTGGCAAAATCCGGCAGACTCACTAACCAGGGAAATTATAGTCGACTGTTTAAAATGCGACAAGGGCGGAGATATACCGTGGCTTGCAGAAGTGAGGGCAAGTTTAACTAGAGTAAATCTTGGACACATTTTTCATAAACCAGACCAGTTAGATGGAATTAACAAAAAGACTATTCGAGAAGCTATACATAAATATTATGGGGACATAAGATACGCACAAGAGCTCTCTAAAGTATCCGTCGCACGCTACATATTAATGGTAGACGACGGAGGCCCTCCCTCTTATTTACCAGTTCAGTTACCTTTTAAGAGATATTACTCGCTGGGAACGAAGTTTGCTTTTTCGCCTTAGATCTGGTACATTAAAATATTTGTTGTGTTTCCCCTTAGGCTTTCAGCCTAACATTGAGGAATTGCCTTGCCCTTGCGGCAATTTAGGTAAGCAATCCATGTTGCATTTTCTGTTCTTTTGTAATTTTTATCAAAAGTACAGTAAGCAACTTTTGATTCCGTTTTTAGGGCCAGTGGAATAACAGACTTCAAGGTTGCCTACGGGACTATCCTTCAGCTTAATGGGGAAAACTTAACACTCCGTATTTGTACTTTTTTGAAAATGGCTATTCGTTCACGTGTTTCTATGAACCCCCGATAAGTGGACCCGATTGTACTATATGCACTTCTTGGCTTTATGCTGATAAAGAAATATGCTCTTTGGTTCCTGATGCACAAGTTACTAACTTGTGTAACGATATATCTGTAAGAGACAGTAGTTAGTGACAGATTCCTTACCTTAGAATATCCCCAGGCGTCAGGCTGGATCCGGAAAGTTTTTGCGTAGCAGTACCCTTGCGCGTCGGTAGGCGGCGTCGTGCGGCTCCGCGTCCGTCGTCGGCGTCGTGATCGCCGGGATGACGTTGCGGGCAGTACTTAGACGCCGCCCCTGCGCGCTGACGTCAGTTCTGTACACGACTTTCCGCGCCAGGAACGCAGAGCCATGCAAGAAGCTGACATAGGTGTCTGAAAAATACTAGGGCCCTGAAAGGGATGTCCTTAACCCTAGAAATCAGTTCGCAGAACGGGGAGGATGGGTGGGGCGGTAGGAATCTGTCACTAACTACTGTCTCTTACAGATATATCGTTACACAAGTTAGTAACTTGTGCATCTGAAAGAGACACGTTAGTGACAGATTCCTTACCTTAGAATAGATACCCCAGCAATACCAACCCCGGTGGTGGGTCTGCGAACAAAGATCAGACAAGGAAGTCCCGGAGGACAGAACGGCCAAAGAAGCCGTCCCTCCGGACCTGACTGTCAAGGCAGTAATGCTTTGTAAATGTGTGCAGCGAGGCCCACGTAGCTGCCTGACAGATATCCTGCAGCGGAACACCGCGGCCTAAAGCCGTGGTAGCAGCCGTTGCCCTGGTGGAATGGGCACGCAGCCCAACAGGAGGCTCCTTCTTAGCCAAAGAATAGCAGGCTTTGATACACAAGGTTACCCAGCGGGAGATGGTTCTCTTGTGCACCGCCCGACCTTTTTTGGTGCCCACGTAGCCAACAAAGAGCTGGTCATCCACCCGGAAGTGTTGTGTGCGGTTGATATAAAAGGAAAGGGCACGTTTTGGGTCCAGACGGTGGAGCCTCTCTTCCTCTCTGGAAGGATGCGGAGGCGGAAAGAAGGTGGGCAAAGTGATGGTCTGCCCAATGTGGAAGGCAGTAACCACCTTTGGCAAGAAGGACGGACGCGTCCTAAGAACAACCTTGTCTGGATGGACAGACAGAAAGGGAGGTTTGCATGAAAGAGCCTGGAGCTCACTCACCCGCCGAGCGGAGGTGATGGCCACCAGAAAGGCTGTCTTCAGAGTCAGAAGACGAAGAGGACAGTTATGTAGAGGCTCAAAGGGAGCGCACATAAGAAAGGTAAGAACCAAGTTCAAGTCCCACTGAGGCATTACAAACGGAACAGGAGGGAAGAGGTGTGTAATGCCTTTTAGAAACCTGTTAACAACAGGGGACTTGAAAAGGGAGGGCTAATCAGGAAGCCTGAGGAAGGCCGAGATGGCACAAAGATAGCCCTTGATGGTACCCAGGGCAGAACCCTGTTGGGCCAGGGAAAGAAGGAACAGAAGAACCTCAGAAAGAGGGGCAGAAAGGGGATTCACAGCCTTTGCTGTGAACCATGCCACAAACTTGTTCCACCTGCAGGCGTATACCACCTTAGTGGAGGGAAGCCTGGCTGCCAGAATCACATCACAAACTTCGGGAGGCAAGTCGAAAGGAATCAACTGCCGCCGCTCAATCTCCACGCAAGCAGGTGGAGGCTGGACAGGTTCGGGTGGAGGACCGTCCCCTGCTGCTGCGACAGAAGATCCTCCCGAAGAGGCAGACGGATCGGGGATCGACGCTCATACTGAGTAGCTCGGGATACCAAACTCTTCGAGCCCAGTCCGGAGCCACAAGGATGACTTGGGCCCGGTCGCGCCGAATCTTCTTCAACTCTCTGGGTAGAAGTGGTATAGGCGGAAAAGCGTACAACAGACCGCAACTCCACTCGCGACGAAAAGCGTCGCCGAGCGAGTGCTGCCTTGGAAATTCCAACGCGCAGAACTGATGACATTGCGCGTTCTCTTTGGTGGCGAATAGATCTAACCAAGGCTCTCCCCACTGTAGAAAGAGTCCTTGCGCCACTTCCGAGTGAAGACGCCATTCGTGATCCATCATGCAACCTGCGGCTGAGTTCGTCCGCCCTGGCGTTCAGGGAACCTGCCAGGTGTTGAACCATCAGGAAAATGCCCTGATGTTCCAGCCATGTCCAGAGGCGCAGAGCCTCCTGACATAGGGTCCACGACCCCACCCCGCCTTGCTTGTTGCAGTACCACATGGCGGTGGTGTTGTCTGTGAACACCTGCACTACTTTCCCTTTGACAGAGGAAAGGAATGCCTTGAGTGCAAGTCGGATCGCCGGAGCTCCAGAAGGTTGATATGGAGCCGGGACTCCGCCGGAGACCAGAGGCCTCTGATCTCCGCCTCTCCCATGTGACCGCCCCATCCCAGAAGGGACGCGTCCGTCACAACTGTGTGCTCTGGCTGGGGAAGGGAGAGGATCTGCCCATGAACCATTGCCGGTTCGAGAGCCACCACTGCAACTGTCTTGCAGTCCCCTCCGAGATCTGAACGTGATCGGACAGATTGCCCTGGTGCTGCGCCCACTGGAACTTCAGGTCCCACTGCAGAGCCCGCATATGCCATCTGGCATGATCGACCAGCAGGATGCAGGAGGCCATGAGGCCCAGCAGCCTCAGGGTCATCCGTACCGAAACCCAGGATAAAGGCTGAAAGATCGGAATCATAGCCTGAATATCCCGGACTCGCCGTTCGGGAGGATAGGCCCGAAACTGCGTCGTGTCCAGAACTGCTCCGATGAAAAGGAGCTGTGGAGAAGGAATCAGATGCGACTTCGGCACATTGATGGAGAACCCCAGCGAGTGCAGGAGTTCGGCCGTAGTCTGGAGGTGGGAGACGACTGCCTGGGACGAGCCCGCCTTCAGCAGCCAGTCGTCGAGGTAGGGGAAGACTGGAACCCCTGCCCGGCGCAGATGAGCTGCGACCACCGCCATCACTTTCGTGAACACCCGAGGGGCACTTGTAAGGCCAAAGGGGAGCACGGTGAACTGAAAATGCTCGAGGCCTACCGTGAACCGAAGGTAACGCCGGTGGGCCGGCAGGACGGGGATGTGAAAATAAGCGTCCTGCAAGTCCAACGCTACCAACCAGTCTCCAGGGTCGAGGGCAGTCAAGACCTGAGCTAGGGTGAGCATCTTGAACTTCTCCTTTCGGAGGAAGCGATTGACGTTCCGGAGGTCCAAGATAGGACGCATGTAGAAAGTAGTGGGAGTAGCAACCACGTCCTACTTCTGGGGTCGGAACATGCTCGATGGCCCTCTTGGCCAAGAGGGCCGTGACTTCCTTCTGCAGAAGCACCAAGTGATCCCCTGACATGCGGTGGAATTGAGGTGGCATGGCTGGGGGGTGGTCTCGAAGGGGAGGGAGTAGCCCCTTCGGACAATGTCCAAGACCCACCTGTCCGAGGTGATGGCACGCCAGTGGTGAAGGTGATGGCGGACCCTGCCCCCTACTGGCGTGCTGTGCACCTGAAAGGAGGGACTAGGAGGGCTTGGAGGCTGCGGACGGGGCGGAGGTGGTGGCCTGACCCGCACGCTGGTTGCCCGAAACGCCACGGCGGTAGCCACGTCCCCGGCCACGCGAAGACGCTTGCTGCGCGGGCCGGTGGCTGGGCTGCGGACGTGACTGGGCGCCCCTTCCGTGGCCACGAAAGGGGCAAAAAGCAGAGGTTAGCGGAGGGCGCACAACAGAAAGGCCCAGGGACTTGGCAGTAGCCCGTGAGTCCTTAAAACGCTCCAGCGCATGGTCTGCTTTGGAACCAAAAAGACCGACTCCATCAAAGGGCATGTCCATGAGTGTATTCTGGACATCACCCGAGAAACCAGTTGTTCTCAGCCAGGCGTGGCGACGCAGCGCCACCGTCGTTGCAAGCGATCTGCCCAGCGAGTCGGCGGTATCAAGGCCACAACGTATGGTGCATTTAGCCGCATCTCTACCTTCCGCAATGGTGCGGGTAAGCAGTGTCTGGACCTCCTCAGAACACTGGGGCAAAACAGTCGCCACCGAATCCCACAGGGAGTGGGTATATCGGCCCAAAAGGCAAGCGGTGTTGACGGACCGCAAGCCAGCACTGGAGGAAGAAAAGCCTTCTTCCCAAATTGGTCCAGGCGTTTGGATTCCCTATCCGGAGGGGCGGTAGGGAAGGCGGTTTGGGAGGCAGAGGCTTGGACAACCAAGCTCTCGGGGGTAGGATGTTGAGAGAGAAACAAGGGGTCGCCCGGAGCAGGGCGATGGCGTCGGGCCACGTTCCTATCCACAGGAGCCCCTGTGGTGGGCTTGGACCAGGTGCCCAAAAGAACGTCAGATAGTGCATCATTAAACGGCAGCACAGTCTCCGAAGAGGAAGCTGCCGGCTGAAGCACTTCGGTCAGGAGATTAGTCCTGACAGCCACAGTAGGCAATTGGAGGTGCAAGGCTCCAGCTGCTCTACGCAACACCGTTGCGAAATTTGCTCCCTCCTCCGTAGCCACGGGAGGAGACAGCATGCCAGTGTCAGGGGAAGTGTCTAGACCACTGGCATCCCCAAGTTCCTCTGCCCAGTCCTGATCATACTCACACTGCTGTGTGAGAGGGTCTTCCGACCCCTCCCAGCTCTCCTGGTCCTCCTCTGGTGCAAAATATGGAGGAGGAGGGACATCTGGGACCCAAGGTCTCATCGGCGCCGGAGCCGGCGTCGAGCGACGCCGGTCCGGCTCCATGTCCGGAACCGGAGAGAACCGGGGAACGACGCCGCCCGGAGCCCCGGGCGGCGTCGGGAACGGCACCGGGGAGATCGGCGGAGGCGTGGTTAGGTCAACCAGCGTCGATCGGGGTTGCGGTACCACCGGAGCCGGGATCGAGGCCGGGGCCGGAGTCGGGGCCAGGATCAAGGCTGGCGGGACAGGCGACGCCGGGACCGGAGTCGTCGGCGATGCCGGAGCAACCCCATCAGGGCCCGCGGGGCCCGAAGGCGCACCGGAGGGACCTTGAGGCCCGAAGAGGCGGGCCATGGCCGACAGGAATTCCTGTATCTCGGCCGGAGTCGCCCCCGAACCCGGGAAGGACGGGTAATGCGGGGGCGGCGCCACAGGCACATCCGGAGCCGCGCGGGCGGGGACGGTGCCGACAGGGGCCTCAGCCGAGTCGCGAGACCGGTGAGGCGAAGTCTTAGAGCGATGGTGCTTCTTAGACTTCTTGTGCTTCGACTTACCCGAGGAGCGCGAAGACTTGGACTCCGACGACCGGCGGGGGCTCCGCGACCGGCCCCTCGACCTCTCACGGGACCGGGGCTTGGTGCGGCGCAGAGCCGACTGCCGGACCTCCAGGAGCTTTCGAGACCGCTCTCGCAAAGCCTTCGGGTGAAGTTTCTGGCAGTCAGGGCACGACTTCGTGTCGTGGTCTCGGCCGAGACAGTAGAGACACTAAGTGCGGGTCTGTGATCGACATCATTCGACCACAGGCACCGCATGGCTTGAAGCCGGGCATCCCTACCGACACCTAGGAGTCGAGAAGACTCGAAAAGAAACAGTGAAAAAATTCACCAAAAATGTAGTCAAAAATTGACTAGGGCACTGCTTACTGGCGCGGAAAAAGAAGAACTGACGTCAGCGCGCAGGGGCGGCGTCTAAGTACTGCCCGCGACGTCATCCCGGCGATCACGACGACGGATGCGGAGCCGCACAACGCCGCCTACCGACGCGCAAGGGTACTGCTACGCAAAAACTTTCCGGATCCAGCCTGACGCCTGGGGATATTCTAAGGTAAGGAATCTGTCACTAACGTGTCTCTTTCAGATCGATATTCAAATGTGTGGAGTTTTTATGCTTGGAACTCAATTCAATAGCTTATTTCCCCCCCGCTGCTATTCCCCCCAAAACCATCTGCACCTTGCACTTTGGCACTTTATTATATGATGCTGCTATATATATAACTTGATACACCCGTGATAACTTTGTGATGACTTATCGAATTATTTTTATATAGTTAAAGCTTTGATGTATGTTTTAAATCCAGATGATGTTTTTTATGTAAATGTTTAAGTGATTAACTTTGTGAGAATTGTTTGTACTTTTATGGACACTTTATATCCGAATAAAGATTATTGAATTGAATTGAAAAAACTACCATAGAACAACACAAAGAACAAGGTAACGGAGAATTACGATTTACTTGCCTTTCGCAACTGGGATGTTTACCATCGAGAGTCCCTGAGTGTCAGTCAGCGACAGCATGGTTTAGATGTTGGAAAACAATTGGGGAGTAAAATGGTACGTTCATATGTTGGATATGTCCCTCCTCCCTATCCCTGGGCTTACAGTGCTGCATTCTCTCCTAAATTGTGTCTCTAACCCCCACAGAATGCTGTAGATGGATGCTCTCTGCTTAACAGTTGTTTCTGTGTTACTTCCCTGCATACTTTCCCTCAGTCGGAATGTTTGTTTAGTTAACTCAAGAATGACGCCATTCTGCTGTTAGTGTTCTGGCCAGCTCTAAAACCGTCAAGTATAATGGATACTGGAAAGGTTTGATTACTGTCCTCACCCTCATCATAACTGGCTCACCCACAGAAAAAAACAACTTGTCTCCTACTACCCTCTTTGACTGCCCTCTTTACAGATAAGCTATAACAGTGACTTTGTCGGACTGTGCTGATGCAGTTGCACCCGTCTTTTCTTGGGTTCCTTCTACTTCCTAGTGACCATGAAGATAAAGGAAAGGCAACTCCAAGCCCCAAAGAAGTGGGTCTTTCAGAAGGAGGCAAAGGCAGAAATTCATAGTACTCCATTGTGACATCATAGCGGGGCGCAAAACACTTGTCATTTTTAGCTGCCTGCCACTGACGTAGCTGTGCAGCAATTAAATCACAACTAAATGAGTTTTGTAACAGAAACATAACGAGTTCAAAGTATTTAACTGGTGTTAAAAATCAAAGAAAACGAAAAACTTAAGGCATAAATGATTTACATTTAAAAAAAAGTTATATTACACTAACATGGAAGAATGAGTCAGTTAACTTATCAGTTAGGTTCAAATTGATACTCTATTTAAAAATGGAAACTGTAAATTCAGTATTGCTCCAGTTGCATCCTAACTTGTTTAAAATAGCCCTGTGCATCACTGGTCTATAATAAACAATACAATACATGGTACCGCCTCACACCAGTGGCGGCTCCTCCACTAAGGCGGAGGAGCATCGCCCCAGTGAACAAAAGGAAAAATAAAATGATAATAACGTATCATTATTATCATTTTAGTTTTCCAAATGGAGTCAGTAGCTCTCGGGGCAGGGCAGGGATGGCAGAGCAGGGAGAGGAGTTGTTTGCACTCAAGTGCGCATGACTGCTTGGCTGGCCTTCTCGGGCCGGTCAAACAGTCCTGCGCACTTTGCATCTTCCCCACCAGGCTTGCTTTACACAGCCTGGTGAGGAACATGCAAAGCCTCCCAGTCACAGTTTGAGCGCCAAACCACGGCGCTCAGACCAATCACAATGCTGCATTGCAGCGTTGTGTTTGGCTCAGGGGAGCCTGGGTGCTTCCTGTTGCCGGCCGGGACTGCAGGAAGAAGGAAGGTGACGAGGACGGAGGAGAGGCGGCGGTCGGCCAGGACTGCAGGAAGAAGGAAGCTGACAAGGACGGAGGAGAGGCAACGGCCGGCCATTAAAGACAAGTGTTTTTTTTTCCTTTTTCATCCGCCACCCCCAAACACAGTTTTGTTATGTGGAAAAACAGAGATTGCACATCTGACATTAAAGTGGGAGGAAATAGATAATATAGGGGTATACTTTAAGGAAATAAAACAGGATGCAATGAAAACAGAATATATATCAAGTTGTATGCAGGTGGTAAGATGTACTTTACAATAGCTGACCTGAAAGACTTTATAAGCAGTACATTTATCATCACGGTGATTTTATTTTTTTGTATGCACAGATCAAGTTTATTCCACATACACCTTTAGCTAGAAATAACATCCAAATTCTTTGAGCAGATGTTATACTGTGTATGAAGCATACCCTTGGCCACCAGGTGCGACTAGAAATCTTATTGAAGGGTTTCGAGTTGCACAGAATTATCTTGAAACCAAAGTGGTATTGTCTTAAGGATTTATGGGACCCAGGGCAAAAGATATTTTTGAGGGGCCCTTGTTGGCAACAGCTTTGAATTGTATTATCCATTTTCACTAATTCAAGCCCTATGATGGCAAACAAAATTGAATCATTTGTTAAAGGTTGAGCTAGAGACAAAAGTAAAATAGGGAAAAAGATCACTTTTCCAGGGGCCCCTTAGAAGGTAATGCCCACATTGCCCATGCCTTAAAACGTCTCTGAGAGACTGAACCAAAGAGGAGAAAGAGATCTTGGACCATGAGGTCTGGAGAATTCCAGAGTTTTAGTATTTTCCAGCGTGTGGAAGCATACATAACTGGGTTATAATTTTAATTTGAAAAATGTCCTTAAAATATGTTGCAGTTTACTCTCAAAGCATTCTAGTTAGTTTGCAAACAAAGATCATGCATGCAGAGGCGGATCTGTTTTTATCTCATGGAATAAGGTAAAGATTATGTTACCTCAATGGTCTCAAAAACGTTCTGTGCAACCGAGGATACCTCACTTGTGCAAGACAGGATGTGACCTTAGACACAAAGGATGACCTCCAAATAAGGGATCCATTGACTTCAGGGGGATAGGAGTTTGTAAATGTTCAATTCATTTCTTGTTACATTTCCTCTGTGTTCCCATAGTGGACAGTGAGGAGGAGGGACTTAGTAGCGTCTACATGTTAGAAACTAAGTAAAATAGGAAGATTTGAAACAGTTAGTATATATATTGTCACCTTAAGTCTCAAGAAGTTGTAAAGCTCCACGTTGTCCATGTTAAATTTGTATGTTATAGTACGCCATTGGGAGGTCAAGCAAGCAATATTTCGGTTACAACAAATTTAACTGTAAAACAATCAAGAGTAAAAACATAGATATACAATAAATCTAAAATTATATAAATTGATCAATAAGACCATAATTAATTCAGTCACCAAAATAGGCCCTCATCCGAATAGGACGGTGTTTAAACGAGCCCACAGAATAACAGGTTAGGGGATGAGAGAGGATTTGCAAATAAATGAAAGCAGGTCCACAAGTACTAAAACCAACAGATCTCAATAAAGATGCAATAAAATAATTCAAACTATTTTAAAGTAGTCACAAAAAAGGCAAAGTGTTTTAAGGTTTGTATAGAGCTATAAGCACAAGGACAAAGGTCAAGAGATTCCAGTAGATCCCAGCCCTCGGAAAACTTTAGCATATATTGGACAATGTCCAGGCTGAATCTGGTGACCCATATTCATAAATGTCTGACAGCAGACAAATATTTTGTTCCTTATGCAGCGTTGCTTTCAGCAGTGTAAAAACAAAATCTAACATAAGGCCTAAACAATTTTCTGTAATCTCTAGCTCGGTCTCTATGCTAATAAAAAAAACACCCCTAATCGTCTTTTTACTACTTTCGCAATGGACTGTGGTGACTGAAATAAATCTTGTCTTCCCAGTTCAAGACTAATATTGTGGATATTCTTAAACCACCGAGTTCTTCTATGTATATCAAGTTTCAAACAGTGCATGATAATCTCACATTTAAGGGAGGGAACAGGACTGACTCAAATACACATCCACATGAGCAGCAGCGCCAACTGTATAGAGTCCACAAATAATGCAACCCTAACTCTTAATGACAGTTAAAATGGGAAATACTCTGTGGGAGGCCCATGAGCCTCCTACAAAAACAATATTCCTTAACTTGTAGGCTATTAATATAAACATATCCCCAGCCACTCGCCCCACAACAGGTTGATAAATATTTATTTCCATAAATATTCAACATTTTGTTAAGGGGTTTGTTACCTAGTCTAGTGTCAAAATTAAAATCAGCTCCCAATAATTGTGTATCTAAGCCTCCTTGAATGTAAAAATCCAACCAGCAGGAGGCGTTGTTGAAGAGAATACCTAAGTAAGGGAAAGCATTAACTTTCTCCAAGGTGTGATTCTTAATATAAAGCCTTAATATAAAATTATCTTCTTTTTATGTTCTTAGGGCCCACTGTAATTTTATGGGTCTGAGATAAATTGGCATTTACGTCACAACCACCCATAAAGGAAACAAATACCTAGTATTTTTTTCAGACCATTAGCGGTACAAGCCTTAAGAACCACATCATTCACATAAAGCAGGACAGGGTAGATTTATTAACCAAGCCTGGGATATCTACACTAGGTTTCCTTAGACAATCCTCGAGTTCATTCGGACAAAGTGTAAAAAAAAGAAGAGGTGCCAAAACGCATCCCCTCGCTGATGTAAAACTATTGATACACTTACCATCGGTGTCAGTAGGACTCCTGTGGAGCTGAGGTGTGTGGGTGATTGGTGGAAGGAGATGCAACTGGCCAGGTAGGTGGGGCCCTGAGTTGTGTAGTGCCTTGAATGTGTGTGTGAGAGGAGTTTAAATTGAGCGCATTTGTGTGTAGGGAGCCAATGGAGTTCCAGGAGGTGTGGTGTAATGAGTTCTGTGTGGGAGATTGAGGATGAGTCTTGATGCAGAGCTCTGGATGGTTTGTAGTCTTCCAGTGAGTTGCTTGGTGATCCCATAGTCCAACTTGCTGATAAAAAGGCGTGAGTGACAGTATTTCTAGTGTTGCTTGGGAGCATATGAAGATCTTCCCCAGCATCTTCAGGGTGTGGAAGCAGGATGAAGTGACGACATTGACTTGTGCGATCATGTTCAGTTTGCTGTTGATATTTAGTCCAAGGTTCCTGGCGTAGGTCTGAGTTCAGCCGACCACCAGCTGGAGTCCCATGTTCAGGTGTTCTTGTTGAAGATCTCTACTTCTGTCTTGTCGGTGTTGAGCTTGAGACCGTTAGCTTTCATCTAATTAGCGACTTCGGTCATGCAGGTGGTAACTTGTTTCTTGTGTTGGGGTTCTTGTTCGAGAGGGAGAGTATGAGTTGCGTGTCGTCGGCGTAGGAGAGAATGTTGATGTCATGTGCGGATGACGTTGGCCAGAGGGACCATGTATGCGTTGAAGAGGGTGGGGTTGAACGGTGAACCATGAGGCACTCCGCAGATAAGTTTGCAGACTTCCGAGGAGTAAGGTGCCAGGCTGACAGCTTGTGTTCTATTCATTTAAAAGGAGCAGATCCAGAAAAGTGCTGGTCCTTGGATGTAAATCTCAGGCAGGAGTCTGATGAGGATGGGGTGTTAGACAGTGTCAAATACTGCAGAGGTGTCCAGGTGAAAGAGAGCTGCCGTGTCATGCGGGTGTCATCTGTGGAGGCGATGAGTGCTGTTTTTATACACTGGTTGGGCCTGAATCCAGACTGTGTGGCGTAGAGTAACTGGTGGTTGCTGAGGTGGTTGATAAGGAGTCGGTTGATTAGCTTCCCTAAATTCTTGGTCGGGTATGTGTGGAAGGGGATGATGTATGATTATAATCATGACTTTGGATGCTGTGCTTTGAATCTTCCTAGATTATCAAAAGTGTTGAAAGAGGGTGGTCTGTTGAGATAGGTTTCTCTCTACATTGCTTGTAGAAGAAAACAGTATAACCATCCGGGCCTGGTGCTTTGGCCAGTATTGGCGATTGAATAGTGTTTATTACTTTGAATTCTTCAAATGGTCAATCTAAAAACTGTCTAGGTCTGTGATGCACAGGAGACGTGTCTTGTTGAGGCATTTATTCGAAATGACAGTTGTTAGGAGCTTATAAAGCAGAGTAAAATTATTTGAAACCCGCCTGTTTTCGTATGTGTCTGGCCTTTGCTATCTTTCATTGCAGGTATACTCATTCTGGACTTCTTAATTATCAGATATGCTATTGACACATTCCCCACTTTATTAGATTCACATAAATTAATAGTTTTATATTGCTTACAATGTCCCAGATCTCTTGCTAAGCATTTGATTATATTCATAATTAATGGGCACTGTAGCAGTTATGAGTAAATGAGAGTATGTGTTCGATTTTCATGCCTTTAGTTTCTATCTCGAGGGGGTTCAATTCTTCATTTAACAATTTATACTTCCCCGCCATTATGCCAATCACAATACCTCTCAAGCTCGCTTTTATTGTGGCCAATAATATCTTTGAAGAGTAGCAGGATCCCATATTCTCCAACTGAAAATGGTCTAGAGATTGCCTTATTTGTTGTAATCTGGCTGGTATATTCAGAATTCCTCATTTAACCACCATGATCTATGTTCCACTTGAACAAATTCAAGATGAGGAATCATGGAGATACAGGCTTGATCAGGGATAACAATGAGTTTTCTATAGGATTCTTCTAACTGACTGAGGCACTGCCTATTGCCAGATGTGATTAATAGTCAATTCTTGAGTGCATTTGATGGGACGAGATAGGAGGCAACTTCTCCATCATCTGGATGGTGTTGAATCCTCGAGCTGTCTTCAATGGATAATCTAGCACAGACTCTGCAAATAGGCTTATAGATTTAGTAGGGTAAAATTTACAGCTTGATTAACTACCAATAAAACTGTCAAAGCGGAGGTTGCAATGACCACCAACAATTAACACAATGGCTGCTGAGGCTTTTCCCGCCCCAATGCTGAACCTTATTTTTTATTTATTTTTTATTTTAAAGTTTAGGTCATTTCATGCTCAAGCTTTCATAACTTTTTCCCCACAACGGGATCCAGATCAAATTGGAGCCATCTCCCCACCCCCTTGACATATTGGGGATTCTACGGGCATCTAGGTTTTGTCGACTGCCCCGAGAGGAACTAAGAAAATAGACAAATTTTTGCTTTGTCTGAAAAAACAAAAATGGAAAAAAAAGTGCAGTGCATGAAAGCGGTGTTTAGTTTTTCTTTCTAAACATCGCACCAACAAAAGGTTTGCTGTGCTAAGAACACTATCTTGAAATTGGTTTGCGCTAAAGAACAAAGAATAAATTTGGTTTTGAAAATATTTCACAAGAGTTGAACATTATTGAAAACTAACGGAGTGCAACTGGGGACGCCCTCCCTCAGTGGGAGTAGCGCAAACCAATTTCATTATTCATCCTCAAACTCAGGAGGATTTACCAATTTGCACCAACGACCATTATACCATTTGGAATACCCAGATTACCCAGGAGTGCGACGGTCCTCCTTCCATTTGGATCTAACAAGAACACAATCTTCCCAGCTTTACCCAAAGAGCAAAGTTGTAGAAAAAAAAAAAGAAATACCTTTTCTTTCAATTTTTGTGATTTCTAAGTTTGTGGTGGAAACAGGTGTGAAACCCTTGGCTGAACTTGGAAAGTGTACATTTGTGAACACTAGACAAAATTCCAAATTAAGCATAGGGTCACTTGTCTAGATTGCTCTTTGGTTTCCAAAAGCAACCAATCGTTGAAAGATGCTCAGTTTAGGAATAGTGGTTATTTGTAAAATTCTGAATTTGGGGTTACCCATACTACCATGCGATTCAGAAGGCATTTTGCAAAATGGACTCCCTCTTGCATCATGACTTAAATTTGAAAGCCAGACATTGAAAGAAAAATTCAAATGACAATAACAAATGTTCTATTTTGTGTTCCCACATAACTTTTGATAAAAACGGTACCTCACTTTTGTGGGTTGGCCTGTCGCCCATGATAGGAAAGGCCATCAAATTTTCACCATGAAGAATGAACCTATTGCCAGCGACAAGAACTGGTGAATACGGAGACCATTTGAAGTCAATGTAGTCTTTCCATGGTCCCTGGTTTAGTCAGTTCCTGTTGCCAGTGATAGGCCCAGTCACACAAGCGGGGTACTGTTTTTAGTGGGAGAAGTTTGGGACCACTGGGTGGTAGGGATTTTGTGGATGCCTGCAGATTCCGGAACCATCTCTAACAGAAATTAGGAAAATGCATGATTTTAGCCAAACTTTGATGTTCGCGACACACCACCCTGGGTTCATCTAGGTCTCTAATGTTTTAAAAATAACCAGGGTTTGTACAGTTTCCTGGTTGCCTGCTAGCAGAGAGGTCAAACAGTGCAGGCATTCACCATGAAAAGTCAGAGGAAATTGCAATATGCCCCCTTCTCCGTTAGCCTATATGTCAAACCTACATCAAAAAGAATCAAAATTTCCACTTGCGTACCATGGAGAAGGGGAAGCTATAGCCCCAGAGAGCTTGAGAGACTGTTGGGGCTTTATAGGTCAGAAATAGTCCAATGCCGAAGGCACCCCTTTCAAGCCCAATATTTTTTCTTCCTTAAAATAAATAAATACACCCAATATTTTTTCTTCCTTAAAATAAATAAATACACCCAGTGGTGGTTGCCACTGGGCAGCTATAGTTAGCACCACGTTTCTATAGGAAATTTAATTTTTGGTTTGCTAACAACTTGGGTGCAGTTTGACAAATCTTCACAAAACTTTCCAAAAACAAAAAAAAGTTATCCACCTCAGCTCCTTCATGGAAAGATTTGGGGGCGATCCATCAAGCGGGGGAGCCAAGCTATAGCCAAAACAGCTGAACGGAATTACACCAAATTTGGCAGAAAGCTATGTCTTTACTCAGAAAGGGTGCGTTATGCGGATTGGTGTAAATCTATTAAGCAGTTTTTGAGAAATTAAGGTTCATCGGGACACCTTAAAAATAATTATAAATAATAATAATAAATGAGTGGCAGGAACCGTTCATTTATTATTATTCACTGCTCTAGGACAGGAGCGCCCATAATGACCTTCATGGGTTCATTTACGGGTGTTTCCCTGCCAGGGGCACCACCGACATGTTATAAAAGTGTTGTGGGGGCTGCAGGGAGCACAGCAACCCCCCAGGAATTAAAAAAGAAACTAAGTCTCCTGGGTCATTAAACGCTTGACCTCCAGCAGATCTTACTCTTAAAGCTCAGCTGTATGCATTTCAGCTAGTGTGCGAGGACCTCTTGTGATTGTTTCTATGGCTGCACTTTGTGGCCTAAACAGTGTTGAAAAAAGACTCATACACATATTTAGGGGTGCTCGGAATAAAAATGTTTTCTATTAAATATTTTTGAAAAAATTATTATTATACATTGCCTATAGATAAATTATTGTGGTGACTTATTGACAAAACAAATAGGTCTGCCAGCTTTACTCAAAATGACATCTCTTTAAATTGTTACTTTACGTAAAAAAAACACACAGAAATTCACTGAAAAAAACAACAAAGGTTAAAGGGACATCATAGTTAGATCTGGTAATAATGTCTTAGTTTACATTTAAAGAAAAACTCAGAAATTCACTGGAAAAGCCAAAGGTTAAAGTGACATTATGGTTAGATGAAACAATGTTTTGAAACTCTAATAAGCACTGAAATTCACTAGTTATAGTTAACTAAAGTAAAATATAACTTGCACCCTCGCCATGCATTGCTAATGACCTCACATATTACATTTATTTATTTGCAAGTTTTATATAGCACTAGCTAGACCCAAAGGTGTCGGAGTGCTTTACATGATCGTGAGTGAATCCGGGGAATCAGGAACGCAATAAACATACGAGGCGAGACTCAACAGATAATAGTACACAACAGCACAGTAACAGAAACCAAAAAAACATGCTAACAGTTCGAGAGGCTCAGTGGACAGCATAAGCAAACAAGTAAATAGCCGACTATGACATAAGGTTCAGTCCTGAGCATGAGAATAGTAAACCAGGATCACAGGTCTAAGAATTAAAGTATTTGTTGAGGAGGAGGAGTTTCAGGTCTGTTTTGAAGCCAGGGAAGGAGGGGTTGCATCGCAGGTCGCTAGGTAGAGAGTTCCAAATGTTCGGAGCATTTCCAGAAAGAGAAAGAGACTTGGTAGATGATTTTTTTAGATTGGGAGGTAGGAGCAAGAGTGTGTTGGAGCTTCTCAACGATCTAGAAATCCCTGGCTTCGTAAGCTTGTTTTCTAAGTAGTTTGGTGAATGAGAGTGAAGGGCTTTGAGAATGATACAGGCAGTCTTGTAAGTACATCTTCCTTTGATAGGAAGCCAGTTGAGGCTCTTGAGAGCAGGAGTGATGTGATCAAACCGTTTGACATCAATAATGAGCCGGGCTGCCATGTTTAGAACTGATCTAAGGGGGGGCGAGGGGAGATTTTGGCGTCCCAGTGAGAATGGCATTTCCATAGTCTAGTTTGGACAGGACCAGAGATTGCACCACAATCTTGAAATCATCTGAGGGGATGAATGATTTAAGCTTCTTGAGGTGTTTTAGTGCGTGAAGCGCTCCTTTGGCCATGTTTTTAATGTGCTCTTTCATTGACATGTAGTTGTCTAAGCAGAAGCCCAGGGACTTAGCGGAGTTTGATGGAATGAGAGAGCAATTTAAAGAGTTCAGGTCACTGATCCATTCGTGAATAGGAGGATGGCTGCATTTGGGGGAGAATAGATTTATTTCTGTTTTGTTGGGGTTTAGCTTTAGGTGATTAGAGTAAAAACAAGAATGTATCTTGTTCAGAGTGGCGTTAAGATGTTGAATGTCACTGAGTGATTTGATTTTGTAGTAAATTTGAGTGTCATCACCATAAAGGTGAAATTTGATCCCTGCTTGCGTCAAGATGACCGTAAGGGGTTCCATGACATTACTTTTGACATGTTCTATGACATCACTGATGACATCTGAAATGGTATAATTGACAACATTGTGCATGGCTAGGTCACAAGTATATTTACTTCAGTTAACTAGAACTGGTGAATTTCAGTGGTTTTTAGAATTTAAAATAACGTGTTTATATATACACACACACAGGTGCTCACACAAACACACGCACACATATACACACCCTTTTAGGAGTGTGATCAGGCTTGATGCCTGGGTGGGCGGCCTTAAACTCTTCTCTTTTTTGTTTGGTGATCTCTGGTGTAGCACCCCAGAGAAGCACAAAGACTGTTCCATTTTTTTTAAACACTGTGGGGAACACTTGTACATGCCTGGGGGGCTGCTCTTTCCTCCCTGGTAAGTGCATCACCGCTTGGGGATCGCAGTCCGAGGTGGTCTCAAAGCAGGGATTGACTTTCCCATGGCACCTTCGACACACAGATCAGTGCTTGGGGGCACAGTTATGCTCCAAACACCGATCAAAGTAAAACCAGTCAGCACCTAATGGTATCACTTTTGTCACTCCGACGTCAAAGCACTGTGCGTGCTGTGTCTCTCAGTTAAAAAAAAAAAAAGCTATTTCAGGATGCAAGGGAGCTCTTCCCTCACATTCTGAAATAATTTGTGTGCAAATACTAGAAGAATTCTCCACCGCTGTGTGGAGGATGGGAAGTTCAAGTCCTCCGCACAATGGAGGTAAAATGGAGGATGTGAATGTCTCGCCCTCCACATTTAGGTGGTTAAATTATCATCTTGGGGAAGACTTATATTTTCATGGTCCAATCATACAATAAGTTTCAACGGTCAGCAGTGGAGTTATATATAGTGATTGGATAGCTCCCTTTTCCGCCTTTTTGCAGTCTTGTTGCAAGTCATCTACCTTTCACATTTGTTTCTATGGATATGACAGAGTGTGGCCTTTCTGGCTTTTAAAATAACAGCACCATTTTTCTTACCTCCGAGAGACAAAACCTCATGTACCAAATAATTATACAAGGTCATCGCCTCTTTAATGACGATCTTAGTATCTAGAATGAAGTGCAAATGACCAACCATCTCATTTTATGTGATGCTAACTTCTTTCTAGGTGATTTAAACCACCATTTGGATCATTCCAAAGCAGTCAGTGTCTTTGCTGGTCCTCCCTGGAATTGATTTGATACAGCACTGTTATAAACCTACTCACATCAAAGAATCTACTCTGGACCTTATAATCATAAAATATTACTTAATTTCATCTGGCAACACTGCCTGCAGACTGGATGGATCATCATTGGTGTACCCATTACGATTTGTCTTCAAACTTAGCAACATTTTTAACCAAATAAATAATGGAATTTGACTGGTTTCAGGACAGGAAGCTTGAATCTTAACAATTTTCCATCATGAACTTTAAGCAAACTGTTTCTTATCAATACTGATGATGATCTCAATGTGCCTACCTCCAATTTTAATAAATGTATGTCTGAGCACTTGAGTATGTTTACACTGTTAAGTCCATGCGGTTTGTTAACTTCTTAAAATGTTTGGGAACGTGACCTTACACATACCAGCCAGCAAAGTTGTCAGTGACCAAACAGGGACTGCAAGAGAAGTACCATTGTATATCCTTTTACATTCTCTAATCAGACTGTTCAAGAAAGGCGGCCCTAAAGCGCTCACATGGCTGAAAACGTAAGTAGTGAGTGCCCAGTTACTACTCTTTTGCCAATTTCACATCGGGAAACCTCTGTAGTACAGTGTCCTCATCATCTTTTGTTTATAGGTCCAAATGCAGACAGGCCATGCTAACCAGAATTGGTACCAAATTTCGCAAAGAGATCCTTTTTGCTTTCGGAATGCTTGTATCAAGTACTGGAGAGCATATACTTGACAAAGTGACACACTATGGTTTGCAAAATCTCCACCATATAGCAGAGTAGGAATGCAACTCAAAGCAGCCAACCAAATCAACAGAGCAGCAACAACTCTGAGCTTCAGAGATAAATTCAATTTGAGTTTTGCTGTTAAACGAGGCGCTTTGTTATTGGAAAAACTTATCAATAACTCCATACGTAGCTTGTGGCTTAAAGAAGTGCATGGTTCTTGTGGTAGAACTACAGGAGGGAAGGAATGACGTAAACTTCACATGCATCAGTCAGCATACAAAACCCCATCTCTCTGGGTTATTCCAAAGACAACTTCCCATTTAAATTACAATTTGATTTATTTCAGAGTGTTTTCAAATTCTGTGTGTGGGTAGGTAAATAAACCATCTTTGTAATAATATACCACACTCAAATGCATGCTTACTTGAAAGGGAAACTATTTATGAAGGGATCTCTAGCCAACCAAGAAAAGAGTGTCTGTGTTCGGGAATATGCTGTATGGTATCCAACAGGAAGGTAGTGCTATAAGCCCCATTGTATAAGCAGACAGCAAAAGGGTATCTGGGGATAGTAATGTCCTAGTGGAGGGGAAGCTTGCCTTTGGTTTTAGTGCTACCTGAAGAGTTCACCTGTCTAGAAGCCCGCTAATACAGACAAAAATCTAAAGGGCTTTAGTAAAGAACGTCCTGATCTGTCCCTTACAAGGAAGCAGAGTTGGAGCGTGCACTGCAGGCTTCTGTTTGGAGACAGAATGGCACCTTTTCACTGAGATGCAAAATGCATCAACTAGAGTGACAAAACCAATATGCTAACTGGTCAACCAGCATAACATTACTACGGCATTCCTGCAAATGCACAATTTGGTACAACTTGGCAGAGATGAGCCTGTAAATTAAATCCGTTTTTCTGATTCACTTTTTCAAACCTGCTTGTGGGCGGTAATTTCTCTCCAAAGGATCCTGATTTTATAAATCATAAAAGATGGAAAAGAAACTAACTAAATACATTTACACTATACTGTAGTTTATGCATCACCCTGTGCTGTTGGGGGCGTGTACCTGACATGATTAATGTCTCGGACCTTAAAAAGACTGAAACATAGTTTACTGTGATATTATGAAGTGCAGAGTGTAGTGCAGCAGGAGACCATTATCCCGTGACAATGTTCTTTCCCAGTGAGATTATCTCTTAATTATGTTGGCATGTTTTATCATGGGAAACTTTTCATATTAAGATTTTAATGTCTTCTGTTGAAGTAATAAAACCCTCTGGAGCAGTCGTACCAGGAGGCATAATAACCTTGACGATGTTAACTGCCCTCGACGTTGGCTCGGTCACAAGTTTGCGTCCATTGTCAGTTGGTTAATTACCGATACAATAAGCAACAATAAGACATCACAAGATACATTTTCGCCAAATGAACAGAATCCTGTCCACCAACCGTGCTCTCAATGTCGGAACCCAGACAGCAATTTGGCTCAGCAAGTTAAGAGCTTGCTGCTGAAACGGACAGGCTTACAAATTCGAAAGCTGACAAGGCCAAAAGAGTCCCCTATTGTTCCTTAGCCAATAGCCAAAGCCTTAGTACTAAACTTAGAAACAGAAACAACTGTCGGATTAGGCATAATGTGAAAGTACAAATTATTATCTTGCATGTTTTGAATTTCTGCAGTGAGAAAGTCATACTCCGTTTGAATTCAAAGCATATTTTGAGTGATATTGCCGCTTAGAATATTTGGCTCGGGATCCCTCGGATCCTTGGCAAAAAGCTAATCTGTTGCCCTGGTGCAAAGCCAATACATTGAGGCCACAACACTGCAGGCATTACAAGGGATATTTATGAATATCAGGAACCACATCAGAGGACAACTACGTTTGGAAAAAACAGGGTGTGCGTGTGTGTTCACTGAAAAAACTTAAGGTTAAAGCAACGTTATAGTTAGGTGTTGAAATAAGGTAGAAACGTTTAAAAAACAAAATCTTTAAAATACCAGTTATAGTTTACTAGCTAACTATATCTTCCACGCCCCGGGCACTGTTTATGACCTTGCATATTACATCACTCATGACATGTTAGATGAAAACACACACATACACACAAAATAAAGGTTAAAGTGCCGTTATAGTCAGGAATATTAATAAGATCTTAACTTAACGTTTAAAAACCTTAGACATTCACTGAAAAAAAACCAAAAGTCAGAGTGACATATTTAATTTCTGAAATAAGATAAAAACCAACATTAAAAAAATCAAAACAATTGAAATGCACCAGAGTTTACTGAGCACCTATGCCCCTGCCAGGCACTGCTTTACACCTCGCATATTGCATTACTCATGACATGTTAAAAGGCATCACTGACAACAATGATGTCGTCACCGAAGACATCATTCAATCATTCTGACAACATCATATGGGCTTTGTGGATTTGAAGTAATTCAACAAGCTACACTTGTGGGCAATTTTCTATTCAATCTTAATAGGCCTACAAAGACTTCACATGACCTGGCATTTCAAGTCAACCAGTTGACAGGTATACATTTGCTACTGAAAAGACACCTGTCAAGCCCAATGGAGAACCCTCGTTAGTTTAGTAAAACATACTACACACATTCCTGATAAGGGCACAACTGCATACATCCTTAGTTAGAGCCATGTTTAAAACACCAGTGTGAGATAACCCAGCTGTAAGTGGGACACCTGTGCATTCTTCATTATTTAAAATTCAGCAATGCCTTAAAATACTCAGCAAAATTCTGGAAATAATCATCCACACCTTATAAATGTCTTCTTCTTTTAATTGTTCTTTATTGAATTCAATCAGAAAATGCAATAGCAGATAATGACAGGATATTATCAGTTAACCAACCGTCTCTATGGAATTACATGCAAACTACTAAGTAAAGTGAACTAAAAGATTGCCTCCCCGTTTAACAGACCATGCACTGTGCCCCCAAATGCCAGTGCGGAACCCAGATGTGTATTCCACATTACAAACTATAAATCCGTTAGTACTGTAATGACATTCCATCTTGTGTACACTCATCAACCTTCTTAAGGTGGACACGCATCTGATCTCGCTTCCAACGCTATTAGTATTGTGTGCCAGGCATCTGTGGGCATCGGTTTGGTGTTTTTCCTTTGAGAGCAACTAGAGTTGACAGTTCTTCCCGTGTCCACTTAACTACATCTTGCACCCATTTCCCTACTTCAAGAAGGCATTGCTATGCTCATCTTAGGGCGATCAGTGCCAAGTCTATAAACTTACATTGTTGTCTAGTTGGTTTAGATCTAGGAAATTTGCTCAGTAAGCACTGCAGAGGTTCTGGTGGGATATCTCGTTCTGTAGCCTCCCTTATGACCCCAAATATCTCCCTCCAGTAGACCTGTATAACAGCACAATCCCAAAAAATATGATTAAAGTCGGCCTGAGGATGCTTGTGTCTGGGACAAGCGTCAGCAGCTCCAGTATACAACTTGGCAATTCTATTTGGGGATAAATAGGCCTCACGAACATAGTTAACCTGCATAAATCGGCATTTCTGGAGACCGTATGTACATATTTTAGAATGTTCTCCCACACAACATTTGCAAGCTCCAAACTTAATGCACCCTCCCCGTGTGACTACATGTGTGCAGTTTCCTATGGTGAGGATGCGTGATAGTGGGCTCCTGGTGCCCAATAGACCAAGTAGCTCTCGTTGCCACCACCAGGGCCGCTTGCAACATAAACTTACCAATGGGCAATTTAGTTTCCTCAGAGATAATTTCAAAAGACCTCAAAGTTCCACCAGAGAACACATCACCCACCAACACCACTCCAGCATCCCTGCAAGTGGGCCTATCAGTGTCTGGAGAAACATGGGAGGCACCACAGCGGGATCTCAGAATAGACTGTCTTGACCCCTAGAGTCTATATATTTATTTCTGCCAGCAATATTGGAGCCCTCATACTACCCTAGGATGTTTTTTTTAGTGATCTTCACATCTCCCAGCAACAGGGTGAACACTTATGACCCAGGTGTAGATGCCGTTGTTCCAGGTGTGTCCCATCCAAGTGGGTCACCTATCCACTGTGCTGGACAGATCAGTTGGGCCGCAAAGTATCAGGATTCCATGTTGGGCACTCCTATCCCTCCACTCTGTAAAGGGAGCATCCTCTAGTCCATAGCCATTTTTCTCCCCCCAAGTCAGATTATAGACCATTGTTGGAAATGGCCCTTTTTGCAGGGTTACCCCCAAACTGTTTGCTTCTTCCTCCTTTTTTTTTCCTGACCTGTCTTTGTTGGTTTTAGGACTCTGGTCAATTTACCACTGCTGATCAGTGCTAAAGTGCATATGCTCTCTGTGAAATTTGGATTATGGATTGGTGTTTCCATGATTGGTATATTTGATTTACTTGTCAGTCCCTAGTAAAGTGCACTGAGTGTGCCAGGGCCTGTAAGTCAAATGCTGCTAGTGGGCTGCAGCACTGGATTGTGCCACCCACACAAGCAGCCTGTAAATGCAACTCTGGCCTGCCATTGCAGAGCCTGTGTGCAGTCTGGGACTGCCATGTCGACTTGGCAAGTGTACCCACTTGCCAGGCCCTAACCTTCCCTTTTCTTACATGTCAGTCACCCCTAAGGTAGGCCCAAGGTACCCCTGTGGGCAGGGTGCAGTGTATGTGAAAGGTAGGACATGCCCTGGTGTGTGTGGCATGTCCTGATAGTGAATTACTGCCAATTTCGTTTTTCACTCTGGTAAGGCTACCTGTTCCCATAGGACAGAATGGGGAGTTTGTTTATAACACCTTATAAACAGAACTGGCCCTGGGAACAAGGTAAAGAAATAAAGTTTAGTATGCCTGAACTCAGAATCTAATGATGTTTCTTTCAGTGAAGGTGATTTTTAGGTCTCGCCTACGCAGCGCGCATGCGCTGCATAGGAGGACCTTTAGCCGTCGCTCTGGTCATTTTCAAGCACACACTCGTGCTTGTGGCGGCATCCACCTTGCGGGAGCGAGCAGGGGCGCGCCACAAGCACGAGTGCAGTGCTTGAAAATGATCAGACTGCGCGCGTACGCACGCAGCACTCCCGGGCTCTCTCTCTCGCTCTCTCTCTCCTCTCGCTTTCTCTCTCTCTCTCTCTTTCTCTCTTTCTCTCCCGCTCTCTTATTTCCATCTTAATGAGAACATGTTATAAAGTCCAAATCTTGGCAGAAAACACATGCTTCCAAGAGCGCAGAACACATGTCTGCCCACACCCTCAATCTCTACATCTGCAGTTACTAATAGCGCTGGCTGGAAATCCAAAACTTGGCGTGCCTTTTTTTTTTTATAATGTACGTAACAAAGAGCATATGGACTATACTTTAATGGTGTTTTAGCTGCAGCATCTTTCTTAGTGCTTAATTTGTGACAAAGAAATTCAGGGTTTCTGACATAACATAACAAAACATAGCCTAGCCTAACACAACATAACAAATCATAACATAGTATAGCATAACATAACATAGTATAGCATAACATAAAACAGTATAACATAACATAGTATAACATAAAACAGTATAACAAAACAAAACAAAAACATAACATAACATAACAAAAACATAACATAACAAAACACAACACAACCTAGCCTAACACAACCTAGCCTAACACAACATAACACAGCCTAACACAACATAACACAGCCTAGCCTAACACAACATAACACAGCCTAGCCTAACACAACATAACACAGCCTAGCCTAACACAACATAACACAGCCTAGCCTAACACAACACAGCCTAGCCTAACACAACATAGCCTAGCCTAACACAACATAGCCTAGCCTAACACAACATAGCCTAGCCTAACAATACATAGCCTAGCCTAACAATACATAGCCTAGCCTAACACAACAAAAGCATAGCATAACAAAACAAAACATAGCATAACAAAGCATAGCATAACAAAACACAACAAAACATAGCATAGCATAGCAAAACAACAAAGCATAGCAAAACAACAAAGCATAGCATAACAAAACATAGCATAACAAAACATAGCATAACAAAACATAGCATAACAAAACATAGCATAACAAAACATAGCATAACAAAACATAGCATAACAAAACATAGCATAACAAAACATAGCATAACAAAACATAGCATAGCATAAAACATAGCATAACAAAACAGCATAGCATAACAAAACACAACAAAACATAGCATAACAAAACATAGCATAGCATAACATAGCATAGCATAACAAAACAAAACCTAGCATAACAAGGCATAGCATAACAAAACACAACAAAACATAGCATAACAAAACATAGCATAGCATAACAAAACAAAGCATAGCTTAACCTCTTCCGTGCTCATGACGGCCGGGGGCCGTCCGAGCCATGCCCAGGATTGGAATGTCCCAGCACAGCGGCGGAATTCGCGCCGCAGCGAAGCGGTTAACAAAGCATAGCATAGCAAAGCATAGCATAACAAAACCTAGCATAACAAAACATAGCATAGCACAACAAAACATAGCATAGCACAACAAAACATAGCATAGCAAAACAAAACATAGCATAACAAAACATAGCATAGCAAAACAAAACATAGCATAGCAAAACAAAACATAGCATAGCAAAACATAGCATAACAAAACATAGCATAGCATAACAAAACATAGCATAGCAAAACAAAACATAGCATAGCAAAACAAAACATAGCATAGCAAAACATAGCATAACAAAACATAGCATAGCATAACAAAACATAGCATAGCATAACAAAACAACAAAACATAGCATAGCATAACAAAACATAGCATAACAAAACAAAACATAGCATGACAAAACACAACGAAACATAGCATAACAAAACCTAGCATAACAAAACAAAACATAGCATAGCAAAACACAACATAGCATAACAAAACACAACAAAACACAGCATAGCATAATCAGTCGGGTGTAGCTTGGTTCCAGTTGCAAGGGACCCATATCTGGAATTACCCTTGCCCACTTAGATCGTTACATCAAACCCTCAAAAGGTGATGTGAGGTTACTTGCAACAAGACCTCTCTTAGGACTTCTTTATTACCGTTACTGATTTTTTTTTTTTTTTTGCCACACACCGCTCCTCTGGAAGGTAGTTAAATACATTCACCTCACTTTCTGCAACAAAAAACTTTTCGTTCTACTCCGGAGCCTTCCCAAAACCTGTTCTGAAGATATCTGATCGTGGGGTTATGTTCACTGTCCCTGCTGTTAATTGAAATCGTTTATTATTATTAATATTGTTTAATATTTGTGTTTGTGCCCTCTCACTATCTTAGTTGCTGCTCTTCAGTGAAGGAATCAGTGTTTTATCCAATAGTCACATAATTCACTGTTTTCTTCACGGTTTCACCTCTTCATGAACACACTCCAGCGTTTGGTTATTGCTCTTTATGTCTTGTTTCAGTGTTAATAACTTTGAGGTTATGGAATAGGAAATCCCAAAGTTCAATTCAGCATACTGGCCTCTAGTACCATCAGCCCTCTTAGAACTGCATCCTAACCTTTGTATTTCTTTGTGTGCAATTATTTTAGTTTGTCTCTAAGTCTTCAATTTGTTTCTCTTTGTTTTAGAATTCAAGTTCTTTTTTGCATGGTGTAGGGATTTGCAATCTTTTAAAAATTTCATATTTGTGGGAGCTCTCATTGTAAGTGCTAATAAGTTTTATTTGAGAATGATTTAGGGCCACATGTACGAAGGTTTGAAGTTGCGAGTTCTAATTGCGCTTCCATGCCAATCGCAATTAGAAAATCACAATTTCAAATGTATGAAACTCTTTAGAGTTTTAGCGACTCCCAGTGGGTCGCAAATAGATCTACCTCATTAATATTCATGAGGCAAGTCACAATTTGCGACCTATTGGGAATCGCTAAAAACACAGGGATGGATGGTGGCCTGCTGGGGACAGCAGACCACCATGACTGTTTGCTTTTAAATAAAGCTACTTCTTTGTTCTTTTGGTTTGAATGCTTTAAATTGGCTGCATTTGCACTTTTTCGTGTATAGTAGCACTTCACTGAAGTGAATCCAAGTCAGAACCCTAGCTCTGGACATTAATAAGCATGTACATTGTTATCTATTCAGTTTTAAGCACCCTACCCTGAGACACGGCCTGCCCATTGCAGGTTATAGGCGGCATGCTGTGTAACCACCATCTCAAAGATTTTTCACACAGAGTAGTCACTGTCAGCTCTTGCCCCGATATTGTAGGTTATACCTTACTGAGTGTGTTTCGTACAACATCTACTGGAGTAAGGTATATGTGCAGATCGATATGGTACTACTTGTATATGACACACACCGACAGACTTTGCGGCCGGCCTGGCTTGGGTTGTAGGCGTCTTGCTGTGTAATTGTTCTTCTGATTTAACTGCCAATAAAAAAGAGATTTGATTCTAAATAAAGCTACATTTTTTTATATGCATCTTGTTTTCCTTAATGGAAAATGGGATGCATTTTTTAAAAAAATGAAACTTTTCAGTTTCATTTTTTTTTTTTTTTAGAGTAGTCAGTGTTCCGTTGGACCCCACCGCCTTCTCTTAAAAAAATGTTTTTGCATGCATTTACAAAGGGGAAGAGGTTCACCTGGGGACCCCTTTCTGTTTACGAATGGGTTACCACCAAATTGAATTTGGTGGTAAAAAGCACATGTTTTGCAACCCTCTACCTCTACCCCTCTACCTCTCTCTCTCTACCTACCTCTCTCTCTACCCCTCTCTCTACCCCTCTCTACCTACCTCTCTCTCTACCCCTCTCTCTACCCTCTCTCTCTACCCCTCTCTCTACCCCTCTCTCTACCCCTCTCTACCTACCTCTCTCTCTCTACCCCTCTCTCTACCCCTCTCTACCTACCTCTCTACCTCTACACCCCTCTCTACCTCTCTCTACCTCTCCCTCTCTCTACCTCTCTCTATCTACCTCTCTACCTCTCTCTATCTACCTCTCTACCTCTCTCTATCTACCTCTCTACCTCTCTCTATCTACCTCTCTACATCTACCTCTCTACATCTACCTCTCTACATCTACCTCTCTACATCTACCTCTCTACATCTACCTCTCTACATCTACCTCTCTACATCTACCTCTCTACATCTACCTCTCTACATCTACCTCTCTACATCTACCTCTCTACATCTACCTCTCTACATCTACCTCTCTACATCTACCTCTCTACATCTACCTCTCTACATCTACCTCTCTACATCTACCTCTCTACATCTACCTCTCTACATCTACCTCTCTACATCTACCTCCCTACATCTCACCTCCTCTACCTCTCTCTAACTCCTACCTCTCTCTACCCTCCACCTCTCTCCACCTCCACCTCTCCCTACCTCCACCTCCCTACCCCCACCTCTCCCTCACCTCTACCTCTCCACCCCTCTCACCCCCTACCTCTCTCCACCCCCACCTCCCCCTACCTCCCTCTCCACCTCCACCTCTCTCTCACCTCCACCCCTCTCCACCTCCACCTCCCTACCCCACCTCCCTACCCCTACCTCTCCACCTCTACCCTCTCACCCCCACCCCACCCCTACCTCTCCTACCTCTCTCTACCGCTCTCTCTCCACCTCTCTCTACCGCTCTCTCTCTCACCCCTCTCTACCCCTCTCCACCCCTCTCTCTACCTCTCTCTCACCGCTCTCTCTCCACCCCTCCCCACCCCCACCTCTCTCTACCCCCACCTCTCTCTCTACCTCTCTACCGCGCTCTCTCTACCGCTATCTCTACCGCTCTCGCTCTACCTCTACCGCTATCTCTACCGCTCTCGCTCTACCTCTACCGCTATCGCTCTACCGCTCTCGCTCTACCTCTACCGCTCTACCTCTACCGCTCTACCTCTACCGCTCTACCTCTACCGCTCTACCTCTACCGCTCTACCTCCCTCTACACCTCTACCTCTACACCTCTACCTCTACACCTCTACACCTCTACACCTCTCTCCCTCCACCTCTCTCCCTCCAACTCTCTCCCTCCAACTCTCTCCCTCCAACTCTCTCCCTCCAACTCTCTCCCTCCAACTCTCTCCCTCCAACTCTCTCCCTCCACCTCTCTCCCTCCACCTCTCTCCCTCCACCTCTCTCCCTCCACCTCTCTCCCTCCACCTCTCTCCCTCCATCTCTCTCCCTACCGCTCTCTACCGCTCTCTACCGCTCTCTACCGCTCTCTACCGCTCTCTACCGCTCTCTCTACCGCTCTCTCTACCGCTCTCTCTACCGCTCTCTCTCTACCGCTCTACCTCTCTACCGCTCTACCTCTCTACCGCTCTACCCCTCTACCGCTCTACCCTCCCTCTACACCTCTACCTCTACACCTCTACCTCTACACCTCTACCTCTACACCTCTACCTCTACACCTCTACCTCTACACCCTACCTCTACACCTCTACCTCTACACCTCTACCTCCTACACCTCCACCTCTACACCTCTACCTCTACACCTCTACCTCTACACCTCTACCTCTACACCTCTACCTCTACACCTCTACCTCTACCTCTACACCTCTACCTCTACACCTCTACCTCTACACCTCTACCTCTACACCTCTACCTCTACACCTCTACCTCTACACCTCTACCTCTACACCTCTACCTCTACACCTCTACCTCTACACCTCTACCTCTACACCTCTACCTCTACACCTCTACCTCTACACCTCTACCTCTACACCTCTACCTCTACACCTCTACCTCCACCTCTACCTCCACCTCTACACCTCTACACCTCTACCTCCACCTCTACACCTCTACCTCCACCTCTCTCCCTCCACCTCTCTCCCTCCACCTCTCTCCCTCCACCTCTCTCCCACCACCTCTCTCCCTCCACCTCTCTCCCTCTACCACTCTCTACCACTCTCTACCACTCTCTACCACTCTCTACCACTCTCTACCACTCTCTACCACTCTCTACCACTCTCTACCGCTCTCTCTCTACCGCTCTCTCTCTACCGCTCTCTCTCTACCGCTCTCTCTCTACCGCTCTCTCTCTACCTCTCTACCGCTCTACCTCTCTACCGCTCTACCGCTCTACCGCTCTACCTCTACCGCTCTACCTCTACCGCCCTACCGCTCCACCTCTCTCCCTCCCCTCTCTACCTCCCCCTCTCTACCTCCCCTCTCTACCTCCCCTCTACCTCCCCTCTCTACCTCCCTCTCTACCTCCCCCTCTACCTCCCCCTCTCTACCTCCCCCTCTACCTCCCCCTCTCTACCTCCCCCTCTCTACCTCCCCCTCTCTCTCTACCACTCTCTCTCTACCACTCTCTCTCTACCACTCTCTCTCTACCACTCTCTCTCTACCACTCTCTCTCTACCACTCTCTACCTCCCTCTCTCTCTCTACCACTCTCTCTCTACCGCTCTCTCTCTACCGCTCTCTCTCTACTGCTCTCTACCACTCTCTACCGCTCTCTCTCTACCGCTCTCTCTCTACCGCTCTACCGCTCTACCGCTCTCTCTACCACTCTCTACCTCCCTCTCTCTCTCTACCACTCTCTACCTCCCTCTCTCTCTACCACTCTCTACCGCTCTACACCTCTACACCTCTACACCTCTACACCTCTACACCTCTACACCTCTATACCTCTACACCTCTACCCCTACACCCCTACCTCTACACCTCTACCTCTACACCTCTACCTCTACACCTCTACCTCTACACCTCTACCTCACACCCCTACCTCTACACCTCTACCTCCTACACCTCTACCTCTACACCTCTACCTCTACACCTCTACCTCTACACCTCTACCTCTACACCTCTACCTCTACACCTCTACCTCTCACCTCTACCTCTACACCCTCTACACCTCTACACCTCTACACCTCTACACCTCTACACCTCTACACCTCTATACCTCTACACCTCTACCTCTACACCTCTACCTCTACACCTCTACCTCTACACCTCTACCTCTACACCTCTACCTCTACACCTCTACCTCTACACCTCTACCTCTACACCTCTACCTCTACACCTCTACCTCTACACCTCTACCTCTGCACCTCTACCTCTACACCTCTACCTCTGCACCTCTCCCTCTGCACCTCTACCTCTGCACCTCTCCCTCTGCACCTCTCCCTCTACACCTCTCCCTCTACACCTCTCCCTCTACACCTCTCCCTCTACACCTCTCCCTCTACCTCTCTCTACCTCTACCTCTCTCTACCTCTACCTCTCTCTACCTCTACCTCTCTCTACCTCTACCTCTCTCTACACCTCTACCTACCTCTACCTACCTCTACACCTCTCTACACCTCTACCTACCTCTACCTCCCTCTACCTCTCTACACCTCTCTACCTCTCTACCTCTCTCTACCTCTACCTCTACCTCTCCCTACACCTCTACCTCTACCTCTACCTCTCTCTACACCTCTACCTCTCTCTACACCTCTACCTCTCTCTACACCTCTACCTCTCTCTACACCTCTACCTCTCTCTACACCTCTACCTCTCTCTACACCTCTACCTCTCTCTACACCTCTACCTCTCTCTACACCTCTACCTCTCTCTACACCTCTACCTCTCTCTACACCTCTACCTCTCTCTACACCTCTACCTCTCTCTACACCTCTACCTACCTCTACACCTCTACCTACCTCTACACCTCTACCTCTCTCTACACCTCTACCTCTCTCTACACCTCTACCTCTCTCTACACCTCTACCTACCTCTACACCTCTACCTACCTCTACACCTCTACCTACCTCTACACCTCTACCTACCTCTACACCTCTACCTACCTCTACACCTCTACCTACCTCTACACCTCTACCTACCTCTACACCTCTACCTACCTCTACACCTCTACCTACCTCTACACCTCTACCTACCTCTACACCTCTACCTACCTCTACACCTCTACCTACCTCTACACCTCTACCTCTACACCTCTACACCTCTACCTCTACACCTCTACCTCTACACCTCTACCTCTACACCTCTACCTCTACACCTCTACACCTCTACACCTACACACCTACACCTACACCTCTACACCTCTACACCTACACCTCTACACCTACACCTCTACACCTCTCTACACCTCTACCTCTCTACACCTCTACCTCTCTACACCTCTACCTCTCTACACCTCTACCTCTCTACACCTCTCTACCTCTCTACACCCCTCTCCCTCTCTGTCCCTCTACCTCTACACCTCTACACCTCTACACCTCTACACCTCTACCTCTACACCTCTACCTCTACACCTCTACACCTCTACACCTCTACCTCTACACCTCTACCTCTACCCCTCTACCTCTACCCCTCTACACCTCTACACCTCTACACCTCTACACCTCTACCTCTACACCTCTACCTCTACCCCTCTACCCCTCTACACCTCTACACCTCTACCCCTCTACCCCTACACCTCTACCCCTCTACCCCTCTCTACACCTCTCTACACCTCTCTACACCTCTCACTCTCACCTCTCTACACCTCTCTACACCTCTCTACACCTCTCTACCTCTACCTCTCTCCCTGTCCCTCTCTCTCCGTCCCTCTCTCTCCCTGTCCCTCTACCTCTCCCTCTACCTCTCCCTGTCCCTCTACCTCTCCCTCTACCTCTCCCTCTCCCTCTCCCTCTCCCTCTCTCCCTCTACCTCTCTCCCTCTCCCTCTCCACCTCTCTCTACACCCCTCTCTACACCCCTCTACACCCCTCTCTACACCCCTCTACACCCCTCTCTACACCCCTCTACACCCCTCTCTACACCCCTCTACACCCCTCTCTACACCCCTCTACACCCCTCTCTACACCCCTCTCTACACCCCTCTCTACACCCCTCTCTACACCCCTCTCTACACCCCTCTCTACACCCCTCTACACCTCTCTCTACACCTCTCTACACCTCTCTCTACACCTCTCTACACCTCTCTCTACACCTCTCTACACCTCTCTCTACACCTCTCTACCTCCCTACCTACACCCCTCTACCTCCACCCCTCTACCTCCACCCCTCTACCTCCACCCCTCTACCTACACCTCTCTACCTACACCTCTCTCTACCTACACCTCTCTACCTACACCTCTCTACCTACACCTCTCTACCTACACTCTCTACCTACACCTCTACCTACACCCTACCCACCTCTCTACCTACACCTCTCTACCTACACCTCTCTACCTACACCTCTCTACCTACACCTCTCTACCTACACCTCTCTACCTACACCTCTCTACCTACACCCCTCTACCTACACCCCTCTACCTCCACCCCTCTACCTCCACCCCTCTACCTCCACCCCTCTACCTCCACCCCTCTACCTACACCTCTCTCTCTACACCTCTCTCTACACCTCTCTCTACACCTCTCTCTACACCTCTCTCTACACCTCTCTCTACACCTCTCTCTACACCTCTCTCTACACCTCTCTCTACACCTCTCTCTACACCTCTACCTCTACACCTCTACCTCTACACCTCTACACCTCTACACCTCTCTACCTCTACCTCTACCTCTACACCTCTCTCCCTCTACCTCTCTCTCCCTCTACCTCTACACCTCTACACCTCTACACCTCTACCTCTACACCTCTACACCTCTACACCTCTACACCTCTACCTCTACACCTCTACCTCTACACCTCTACCTCTACACCTCTACCTCTACACCTCTACCTCTACACCTCTACCTCTACACCTCTACACCTCTACCTCTACACCTCTACCTCTACACCTCTACCTCTACACCTCTACACCTCTACCTCTACACCTCTACACCTCTACCTCTACACCTCTACACCTCTACCTCTACACCTCTACCTCTACACATACACCTACCCCTCTACACCTCTACCTACCTCTACACCTCTCTACACCTCTACCTACCTCTACCTCTACACCTCTCTACACCTATACCTACCTCTACCTCTACACCTCTCTACACCCCTACCTACCTCTACACCTCTCTACACCCTCTACCTACCTCTACCTCTACACCTCTACCTACCTCTACCTACCTCTACCTCTCTACCTCTACCTCTCTCTACACCTCTACCTCTACCTCTCTACCTCTCTCTACACCTCTACCTCTCTCTACACCTCTACCTCTCTCTACACCTCTACCTACCTCTACACCTCTACTCTCTCTACACCTCTACCTCTCTCTACACCTCTACCTCTCTCTACACCTCTACCTCTCTCTCACACCTCTACACCTCTCTCTCTACACCTCTACCTACCTCTACACCTCTACCTCTCTCTACACCCTCTACCTACCTCCTACACCTCTACCTCTCTCTACACCTCTACCTACCTCTACACCTCTACCTCTCTCTACACCTCTACCTACCTCTACACCTCTACCTCTCTCTACACCTCTACCTACCTCTACACCTCTACCTCTCTCTACACCTCTACCTACCTCTACACCTCTACCTCTAAACCTCTACACCTCTACCTCTCTCTACACCTCTACCTACCTCTACACCTCTACCTCTCTACCTACCTCAACACCTCTAAACCTCTACACCTCTACCTCTAAACCTCTACACCTACACCTACCCCTCTACACCTACACCTACCCCTCTACACCTCTACACCTCTACCTCTACACCTCTACCTCTACACCTCTACCTCTACACCTCTACCTCTACACCTCTACCTCTACACCTCTACCTCTACACCTCTACCTCTACACCTCTACACCTCTACCTCTACACCTCTACCTCTACACCTCTACCTCTACACCTCTACCTCTACACCTCTACCTCTACACCTCTACCTCTACACCTCTACCTCTACACCTCTACCTCTACACCTCTACCTCTACACCTCTACCTCTACACCTCTACCTCTACACCTCTCTACCTCTACACCTCTCTACCTCTACACCTCTCTACCTCTACCTCTCTCTCCCTCTCTCCCTGTCCCTCTACCTCTACACCTCTACCTCTACACCTCTACCTACCTCTACACCTCTACCTCTCTCTACACCTCTACCTCCCTCTACACCTCTACCTCTCTCTACCTCTCTCTACACCTCTACCTCTCTCTACACCTCTACCTACCTCTACACCTCTACCTCTCTCTACACCTCTACCTACCTCTACACCTCTACCTCTAAACCTCTACACCTCTACCTACCTCTACACCTCTACCTCTCTCTACACCTCTACCTACCTCTACACCTCTACCTACCTCTACACCTCTACCTCTACACCTCTACCTACCTCTACACCTCTACCTACCTCTACACCTCTACCTACCTCTACACCTCTACCTACCTCTACACCTCTACCTACACCTCTACCTCCCTCTACACCTCTACCTCTCTCTACACCTCTACCTCTCTCTACACCTCTACCTACCTCTACACCTCTACCTCTCTCTACACCTCTACCTACCTCTACACCTCTACCTCTCAACCTCTACACCTCTACCTACCTCTACACCTCTACCTCTCTCTACACCTCTACCTACCTCTACACCTCTACCTACCTCTACACCTCTACCTCTACACCTCTACCTACCTCTACACCTCTACCTCTACACCTCTACCTACCTCTACACCTCTACCTCTACACCTCTACCTACCTCTACACCTCTACCTACACCTACCCCTCTACACCTACACCTACCCCTCTACACCTCTACACCTCTACACCTACACCTCTACACCTACACCTCTACACCTCTACCTCTACACCTCTACCTCTACACCTCTACCTCTACACCTCTACCTCTACACCTCTACCTCTACACCTCTACCTCTACACCTCTACACCTCTACCTCTACACCTCTACCTCTACACCTCTACCTCTACACCTCTACCTCTACACCTCTACCTCTACACCTCTACCTCTACACCTCTACCTCTACACCTCTCTACCTCTACCTCTACACCTCTCTACCTCTACACCTCTCTACCTCTACCTCTCTCCCTGTCCCTCTACCTCTACACCTCTACCTCTACACCTCTACCTCTACACCTCTACCTCTACACCTCTACCTCTACCTCTACACCTCTACCTCTACACCTCTACCTCTACACCTCTCTACCTCTACACCTCTCTACCTCTACCTCTCTCTCCCTCTCCCTCTCTCCCTGTCCCTCTACCTCTACACCTCTACCTCTACACCTCTACCTCTACACCTCTACCTCTACACCTCTACCTCTACACCTCTACCTCTACACCTCTACACCTCTACACCTCTACCTCTACACCTCTACCTCTACACCTCTACACCTCTACCTCTACACCTCTACCTACCTCTACACCTCTACCTCTCTCTACACCTCTACCTACCTCTACACCTCTACCTCTCTCTACACCTCTACCTACCTCTACACCTCTACCTACCTCTACACCTCTACCTCTCTCTACACCTCTACCTACCTCTACACCTCTACCTCTCTACCTACCTCAACACCTCTACCTCTACACCTCTACCTCTACACCTCTACCTCTACACCTCTACCTCTACACCTCTACCTCTACACCTCTACCTCTACACCTCTACCTCTACACCTCTACACCTCTACCTCTACACCTCTACTCTCTACACCTCTACCTCTACACCTCTACCTCTACACCTCTACCTCTACACCTCTACACCTCTACCTCTACACCTCTACCTCTACACCTCTACCTCTACACCTCTACCTCTACACCTCTACCTCTACACCTCTCTACCTCTACACCTCTCTACCCTCTACACCTCTCTACCTCTACACCTCTCTACCTCTACCTCTCTCTCCCTCTCCCTCTCTCCCTGTCCCTCTACCTCTACACCTCTACCTCTACACCTCTACCTACCTCTACACCTCTACCTCTCTCTACACCTCTACCTCCCTCTACACCTCTACCTCTCTCTACCTCTCTCTACACCTCTACCTCTCTCTACACCTCTACCTACCTCTACACCTCTACCTCTCTCTACACCTCTACCTACCTCTACACCTCTACCTCTAAACCTCTAAACCTCTACACCTCTACCTACCTCTACACCTCTACCTCTCTCTACACCTCTACCTACCTCTACACCTCTACCTCTACACCTCTACCTACCTCTACACCTCTACCTACCTCTACACCTCTACCTCTACACCTCTACCTACCTCTACACCTCTACCTACCTCTACACCTCTACCTACCTCTACACCTCTACCTACCTCTACACCTCTACCTACCTCTACACCTCTACCTACCTCTACACCTCTACCTACCTCTACACCTCTACCTCTACACCTCTACCTACCTCTACACCTCTACCTCTACACCTCTACCTACCTCTACACCTCTACCTACCTCTACACCTCTACCTACACCTACCCCTCTACACCTACACCTACCCCTCTACACCTCTACACCTCTACACCTACACCTCTACACCTACACCTCTACACCTCTACCTCTACACCTACACCTCTACACCTCTACCTCTACACCTCTACCTCTACACCTCTACCTCTACACCTCTACCTCTACACCTCTACCTCTACACCTCTACCTCTACACCTCTACCTCTACACCTCTACCTCTACACCTCTACCTCTACACCTCTACCTCTACCTCTACCTCTCTCCCTGTCCCTCTACCTCTACACCTCTACCTCTACACCTCTACCTCTACACCTCTACCTCTACACCTCTACCTCTACCTCTACACCTCTACCTCTACACCTCTACCTCTACACCTCTACCTCTACACCTCTCTACCTCTACACCTCTCTACCTCTACCTCTCTCTCCCTCTCCCTCTCTCCCTCTCCCTCTCTCCCTGTCCCTCTACCTCTACACCTCTACCTCTCTCTCCCTCTCCCTCTCTCCCTCTCCCTCTCTCCCTGTCCCTCTACCTCTACACCTCTACCTCTACACCTCTACCTCTACACCTCTACCTCTACACCTCTACCTCTACCTCTACACCTCTACCTCTAAACCTCTACACCTCTACACCTCTACCTCTACCTCTACCTCTACACCTCTACCTCTACACCTCTACCTCTACACCTCTACCTCTACACCTCTACCTCTACACCTCTACCTCTACACCTCTACCTCTACACCTCTACCTCTACACCTCTCTACCTCTACACCTCTCTACCTCTACCTCTCTCCCTGTCCCTCTACCTCTACACCTCTACCTCTACACCTCTACCTCTACACCTCTACCTCTACACCTCTACCTCTACACCTCTACCTCTACCTCTACACCTCTACCTCTACACCTCTACCTCTACACCTCTACCTCTACACCTCTACCTCTACACCTCTCTACCTCTACACCTCTCTACCTCTACCTCTCTCTCCCTCTCCCTCTCTCCCTGTCCCTCTACCTCTACACCTCTACCTCTACACCTCTACCTCTACACCTCTACCTCTACACCTCTACCTCTACACCTCTACCTCTACACCTCTACCCCTCTACCTCTACACCTCTACCTCTAAACCTCTACACCTCTACATCTACACCTCTACCTCTAAACCTCTACACCTCTACACCTCTACCTCTACCTCTACCTCTACACCTCTACCTCTAAACCTCTACACCTCTACACCTCTACCTCTACACCTCTACCTCTACACCTCTACCTCTACACCTCTACACCTCTACACCTCTACACCTCTACCTCTACACCTCTACCTCTAAACCTCTACCTCTAAACCTCTACACCTCTACACCTCTACACCTCTACCTCTACACCTCTACCTCTACACCTCTACCTCTACACCTCTACCTCTACACCTCTACACCTCTACCTCTACACCTCTACCTCTACACCTCTACCTCTACACCTCTACCTCTACACCTCTACCTCTACACCTCTACCTCTACACCTCTACCTCTAAACCTCTACCTCTAAACCTCTACCTCTAAACCTCTACACCTCTACACCTCTACACCTCTACCTCTACCTCTACACCTCTACCTCTACACCTCTACACCTCTAAACCTCTACACCTCTACCTCCAAACCTCTACACCTACACCTACCCCTCTACACCTACACCTCTACCTCTACACCTCTACACCTCTACACCTCTACACCTCTACACCTCTACACCTCTACCTCTACACCTCTACCTCTACACCTCTACCTCTACACCTCTACCTCTACACCTCTACCTCTACACCTCTACCTCTACACCTCTACCTCTACACCTCTACACCTCTACCTCTACACCTCTACCTCTACACCTCTACCTCTACACCTCTACCTCTACACCTCTACCTCTACACCTCTACCTCTACACCTCTACCTCTACACCTCTACCTCTACACCTCTACCTCTACACCTCTACCTCTACACCTCTACCTCTACACCTCTACCTCTACACCTCTACCTCTACACCTCTACCTCTACACCTCTACCTCTACACCTCTACCTCTACACCTCTACCTCTACACCTCTACCTCTACACCTCTACCTCTACCTCTCTCTACACCTCTACCTCTCTCTACACCTCTACCTCTCTCTACACCTCTACCTCTCTCTACACCTCTACCTCTCTCTACACCTCTACCTACCTCTACACCTCTACCTCTACACCTCTACCTCTACACCTCTACCTCTACACCTCTACCTCTACACCTCTACCTCTACACCTCTACCTCTACACCTCTACCTCTACCTCTACACCTCTACCTCTACACCTCTACCTCTACACCTCTACCTCTACCTCTACACCTCTACCTCTACACCTCTACCTCTACACCTCTACACCTCTACCTCTACACCTCTACCTCTACCTCTACACCTCTACCTCTACACCTCTACCTCTACACCTCTACCTCTACACCTCTACCTCTACACCTCTCTACCTCTACACCTCTCTACCTCTCTACCTCTCTACACCTCTCTACACCTCTCTACCTCTCTACACCTCTCTACCTCTCTACCTCTCTACACCTCTCTACCTCTCTACACCTCTCTACCTCTCTACACCTCTCTACACCTCTCTACCTCTCTACACCTCTCTACCTCTCTACACCTCTCTACCTCTCTACACCTCTCTACCTCTCTACACCTCTCTACACCTCTCTACCTCTCTCTCCCTCTCCCTCCCTGTCCCTCTACCTCTCTCTACCTCTACACCTCTACCTCTACCTCTCTACCTCTCTCTACACCTCTACCTACCTCTACCTCTACACCTCTCTACACCTCTCTACCTCTACCTCTCTCCCTCTCCCTCTCTCTCCCTGTCCCTCTACCTCTCCCTCTCTCTCCCTGTCCCTCTACCCCTACCTCTCTCCACCCCTCTCTCCACCCCTCTCTCCACCCCTCTCTCCACCCCTCTCTCCACCCCTCTCTACACCCCTCTCTACACCCCTCTCTACACCCCTCTCCATCTACCTCCCCCTCTCCACCTCCCCCTCTCCACCTCCCCCTCTCCACCTCCCCCTCTCCACCTCCACCTCTCCACCTCCACCTCTCTACCTCCACCTCTCTACCTCCCCCTCTCTCTCTACCACTCTCTCTCTACCACTCTCTCTCTACCGCTCTCTCTCTACCACTCTCTCTCTACCGCTCTCTCTCTACCGCTCTCTCTCTACCGCTCTCTCTCTACCGCTCTCTCTCTACCGCTCTCTACCTCCCGCTCTCTCTCTACCGCTCTCTCTCTACCGCTCTCTCTCTACCGCTCTCTCTCTACCGCTCTCTCTCTACCGCTCTCTCTCTACCGCTCTCTCTCTACCGCTCTCTACCACTCTCTACCGCTCTCTCTCTACCGCTCTCTCTCTACCGCTCTACCGCTCTACCGCTCTCTACCACTCTCTACCTCCCTCTCTCTCTACCACTCTCTACCTCCCTCTCTCTCTACCACTCTCTACCGCTCTACCTCTACCCCTACCCTCACCTCTACACCTCTACCTCTACCCCTCTACCTCTACCCCTCTACCTCTACCCCTCTACCTCTACCCCTCTACCTCTACCCCTCTACCTCTACCCCTCTACCTCTACCCCTCTACCTCTACCCCTCTACCTCTACCCCTCTACCTCTACCCCTCTACCTCTACCCCTCTACCTCTACACCCTCTACCTCTACACCTCTACCTCTACACCTCTACCTCTACACCTCTACCTCTACACCTCTACCTCTACACCTCTACCTCTACACCTCTACCTCTACACCTCTACCTCTACACCTCTACCTCTACACCTCTACCTCTACACCTCTACCTCTACACCTCTACCTCTACACCTCTACCTCTACACCTCTACCTCTACACCTCTACCTCTACACCTCTACACCTCTACACCTCTACACCTCTACACCTCTACACCTCTCTACCTCTACCTCTCTCTACACCTCTACCTCTCTCCCTCTCTCCCCTGTCCCTCTACCTCTCCCTCTCTCTCCCTGTCCCTCTACCCCTACCTCTCCCTCCACCCCTCTCTCCACCCCTCTCTCCACCCCCTCTCTCCACCCCTCTCTCCACCCCTCTCTCCACCCCTCTCTATCTACCTCCACCCCTCTCTATCTACCTCCACCTCTCTACCTCCACCTCTCTACCTCCACCTCTCTACCTCCACCTCTCTACCTCCCCCTCTCTACCTCCCCCTCTCTACCTCCCTCTCTCTCTACCACTCTCTCTCTACCACTCTCTCTCACCACTCTCTCTCTACCACTCTCTCTCTACCACTCTCTCTCTACCACTCTCTCTCTACCACTCTCTCTCTCTACCACTCTCTCTCTACCACTCTCTCTCTACCACTCTCTCTCTACCACTCTCTCTCTACCACTCTCTACCTCCCTCTCTCTCTCACCGCTCTCTACCGCTCTCTCTCTACCGCTCTCTCTCTACCGCTCTCTCTCTACCGCTCTCTCTCTACCGCTCTCTCTACCGCTCTCTCTCACCGCTCTCTCTCTACCGCTCTCTCTCTACTGCTCTCTACCACTCTCTACCGCTCTCTCTCTACCGCTCTCTCTCTACCGCTCTCTCTCTACCGCTCTACCGCTCTACCGCTCTCTACCACTCTCTACCTCCCTCTCTCCTACCACTCTCTACCTCCCTCTCTCTCTACCACTCTCTACCTCCCTCTCTCTCTACCACTCTCTACCGCTCTACCTCTACCCCCTCTACCCCTACCCCACCTCACCCCTACCCCTCTACCTCTACCCCCTACCTCTACCCCCTACCTCTACCCCTCTACCTCTACCCCTCTACCTCTACACCTCTACCTCTACACCTCTACCTCTACACCTCTACCTCTACACCTCTACCTCTACACCTCTACCTCTACACCTCTACCTCTACACCTCTACCTCTACACCTCTACCTCTACACCTCTACCTCTACACCTCTACCTCTACACCTCTACCTCTACACCTCTACCTCTACACCTCTACCTCTACACCTCTACCTCTACACCTCTACACCTCTACACCTCTACACCTCTACACCTCTCTACCTCTACCTCTCTCTACACCTCTACCTCTCTCCCTCTCTCCCTGTCCCTCTACCTCTCCCTCTCTCTCCCTGTCCCTCTACCCCTACCTCTCCCTCCACCCCTCTCTCCACCCCTCTCTCCACCCCTCTCTCCACCCCTCTCTCCACCCCTCTCTCCACCCCTCTCTATCTACCTCCACCCCTCTCTATCTACCTCCACCTCTCTACCTCCACCTCTCTACCTCCACCTCTCTACCTCCACCTCTCTACCTCCACCTCTCTACCTCCCCCTCTCTACCTCCCCCTCTCTACCTCCCCCTCTCTCTCTACCACTCTCTCTCTACCACTCTCTCTCTACCACTCTCTCTCTACCACTCTCTCTCTACCACTCTCTCTCTACCACTCTCTCTCTACCACTCTCTCTCTACCACTCTCTCTCTACCACTCTCTCTCTACCACTCTCTCTCTACCACTCTCTCTCTACCACTCTCTCTCTACCACTCTCTACCTCCCTCTCTCTCTCTACCGCTCTCTACCGCTCTCTCTCTACCGCTCTCTCTCTACCGCTCTCTCTCTACCGCTCTCTCTCTACCGCTCTCTCTCTACCGCTCTCTCTCTACTGCTCTCTACCACTCTCTACCGCTCTCTCTCTACCGCTCTCTCTCTACCGCTCTCTCTCTACCGCTCTACCGCTCTACCGCTCTCTACCACTCTCTACCTCCCTCTCTCTCTACCACTCTCTACCTCCCTCTCTCTCTACCACTCTCTACCTCCCTCTCTCTCTACCACTCTCTACCGCTCTACCTCTACCCCTCTACCTCTACCCCTCTACCTCTACCCCTCTACCTCTACCCCTCTACCTCTACCCCTCTACCTCTACCCCTCTACCTCTACCCCTCTACCTCTACCCCTCTACCTCTACACCTCTACCTCTACACCTCTACCTCTACACCTCTACCTCTACACCTCTACCTCTACACCTCTACCTCTACACCTCTACACCTCTACACCTCTACACCTCTACCTCTACACCTCTACCTCTACACCTCTACCTCTACACCTCTACCTCTACCTCTACACCTCTACCTCTACACCTCTACCTCTACACCTCTACACCTCTACACCTCTACACCTCTACCTCTACCTCTACACCTCTACCTCTACACCTCTACCTCTACACCTCTACCTCTACACCTCTACCTCTACCTCTCTACCTCTACCTCTCTCTACACCTCTACCTACCTCTACCTCTACACCTCTCTACACCTCTCTACCTCTACCTCTCTCCCTCTCCCTCTCTCTCCCTGTCCCTCTACCTCTCCCTCTCTCTCCCTGTCCCTCTACCCCTACCTCTCCCTCCACCCCTCCCTCCACCCCTCCCTCCACCCCTCTCTCCACCCCTCTCTCCACCCCTCTCTCCACCCCTCTCTCTCTACCTCCACCTCTCTACCTCCACCTCTCTACCTCCACCTCTCTACCTCCACCTCTCTACCTCCACCTCTCTACCTCCACCTCTCCACCTCCACCTCCCCACCTCCACCTCTCCACCTCCACCTCTCCACCTCCACCTCTCCACCTCCACCTCTCCACCTCCACCTCTCCACCTCCACCTCTCCACCTCCACCTCTCCACCTCCCCCTCTCCACCTCCCCCTCTCCACCTCCCCCTCTCCACCTCCCCCTCTCCACCTCCCCCTCTCCACCTCCACCTCTCCACCTCCACCTCTCCACCTCCACCTCTCCACCTCCACCTCTCCACCTCCACCTCTCCACCTCCACCTCTCCACCTCCACCTCTCCACCTCCACCTCTCTACCTCCACCTCTCTACCTCCACCTCTCTACCTCCACCTCTCTACCTCCACCTCTCTACCTCCACCTCTCTACCTCCACCTCTCTACCTACACCTCTCTACCTACACCTCTCTATCTACACCTCTCTACCTCCACCGCTCTACACCGCTCTACACCGCTCTACACCGCTCTACACCGCTCTACACCTCAACTAGTTGAATTCCGGGAAGCCCAAACCATCAGTATTTCAAATCTGCGCGTGAAACGTGGGTAGGATGAGCCGTGCAGGTCAGAAAAAGATGTTCTTTTTACATAATTTGTATTTAATACAATTGGGAAGCAGGAGAACAGTCTCACAGTTGAGATAGGGATTCACATACACTGGCGACCGCTTTTGAATTGGCTTTAAAACCATTCAAAGATGGCTGCAGCGTCTACGTGGGATGCGGTGGACTAAGTGGCAGCCGGAGCCTGATAGCACTGCTTGTCCTTAAAAAAACAAAAAACAAGCATTGGCATAGCCAATAGGTCTCCCCTTTGGGAACTTATAAGTGTTTAGTTATCCAGTACAATATCCTTGGTGCAACAACATCAAGTGTTGCATGGCTAAACACTTATAAGGTCCCAAAGGCGAGACCTATTGGCTATGCCAATGCTTGTTACATTCTGTGTTTGAAAATACCACTTTTAGAAAGTAGGTATTTTTTTGCTCAGCCATCCAGTAGGCCTCTGCTAGGTTTGTGGATTGACTGTCTGGGTTTTGGATGACAGGGGCTGGAGAGGAGCAGTGGCTCCAGAGAGTCTAGATGGGTCAGGGCTGGGCTGAATAGACCTGGGCTGCATTCAGAGTAGTGGGAGGAGTTGTCACTAGCACCTGAATAGGCCTGGTCTGCATTTAGAGTGGTAGGAGGAGATTTTCCTTGCACCTATCTGCCTTGGACAATGCTGTCTCCGCCTCCTGCTGGGTAGCTGGGCCAGAGAGGACCAAACTGGTTTGGACTAAGTACAGACACTCTCTGCCTGAGAGGACAAAGGATTTTGGGCTATAAAAAGAGGGGCTCAAACCTCTAAACTTTAGAACTCGCTGGAATCAAGGAACCTGCCAAGAAGAAGAGCTGGAAGAGCTGCCAGGAGGAGTACTACCCCTTTGCTGTGTTGTTGCTTTGTTGGGTTGGCCTCCAGTTGCTGCTTCTGCCTTGGGCAGTGAAAGGACTGGACTGAACTTTCTTTACTTGTGCTGAGTATCTCCAAGGGCCTGAAATCGAGCTGGCCTCCTATTCTGAAGTCTCAAGGACTGCAAAGACTTCATCAACCTCTCGGTACCACTTCTGGAGCAGTTGTTTCAGTTGCCACAGAGGAGGGAACCGCACCCGACTCCGTCGCTGGCTCTGTGTCCTAATGGCACCGCAGACCGCACCGTCCACATCTCGCACCGCAACCCTGGTCTCACCGACGACGACCGACGCCGCCACCGAGCCGCTGCTTGCACCGTGACCTGTGGGCACCACAGTCCGCACCGCCTCGCTTCACTTCGCCATCCTGGTCTCACCGACGTTGTCGCTGACTGGACACCCGTGACCGCATCATGGTTGGGGGCACCGCTCTTAAAGTTTCACGATGCACCGCCTCGTCCCACACAGACGTCTGGGCCAACCGACGCCAGCTCCCGCAAACCGGCTTTGTCGCCTGCACCGCAACCAGCCAGCACCGCATCGAGCACCGTCTCGCCCTGCACCGTAAGCCTTGGTCAAACCGACGCCATCTGGACGATCGTCACCGAGCCGCTGCGTGCACCGCATCGAGAGGACACCGCGCCCTGCACGCTTCCATTTTGCAACGCAACCGCGATGGTTGCCACGACTGGCTCGCACCTCCGTGTAAGCCGCAAAGAGAAAGGTACTGTTAGACTCTGTTGTTTTCAGCATCGCGGTAGCCCCAGACGGAGCTACCGACCCATACGAACTGTGATTTTGAGGTATTTCTGCAGTTTAGAAGACATCTTGCAAAGTATCTATTTTTTTTAAGTACTGTATTGTGGATTCTTAATCGTTTTTGGTCTTGTTTTGAGTATATAAAAATATTGGATATTTTTCTAAACTGGTGTGGTGTCCTTTTGTAGTGCTTTCACTGTGTTACTGTTGGTTATGTGCAAATGCTTTACACACTGCCTCTAAGATAAGCCTGACTGCTCGTGCCAAGCTACCAAAGGGATGAGCAGGGGTTATTTTGGGAGTGTAACTCCCTTATCCTGACTAGAAGGAAGGGTCCCTACTTGGACAAAGGTGCAATACCTTGCCAACTAGAGACCCCCATTTCTAACACTGTTCGATCCAACAAAGAAGATCTGCTTTAATTTCATTGGTATATCCTAAAAATAATAAAGTAGCCATGATAGTACAATCATTTTAATTATGGCCAACCTGTCAAGCGAGGACAGAGGAAACAACCTCAAGAATTGGAGCGAGGATTGCACAGAAGCCACAGCTCTTCCCAGGTTTCCTCTCACTAGTTATTCTCATCATGGTATATCCAAACACCAAAGTATTTTAATGTGTTATGAGTGACCTGCAATGCTGTCCCCGCTTGGTCAGTCAGAGAGGGGCACATACAAACAGCAGCAGTCCTCCTGATATGAAAGGTCTCCAACTCAGGTCTCAGTGAAGCTGGAAATGACTCACTCCCAACTGTTCAATATGGACACCCCCACCCGCTGAACCCCTCAACATGAGTAACCGAAAGTCAAAGGCTTCACAAAACTTAGTGATGAAGAAGAGACGAAAACCCTCCTGTATTGCAATTAAGAGGGTAAAAGAGCTGCAGAGAACCGGCGGGTGTATGCCAGGATAAAGCGCCCATAAGCCTTGGGTAGACACTTTACGTGCCACACGCTTTGATACAGTTTTTGAACCTGTCTCATACAGTGCAGGTGTTATACCACTAAATATACATACACTATATCACCTCACTTTTACACAGAGCTTCCTACCCCATTGCTGCCGCTTTGAAGCACTTAAAATAAAACATTGCCATTATCCAAGTTCAAGGCACTCGAATAATCGACTTCAGAAGCATGAGACAATGCAAAAGCCCGGCAAGGATTGAACCTTGACACCTGCAGGTCACTCCACCTGTTATCAGAAGTGCTGAACCAGCAGAGCCATCCGGCCGACTTTAGCATGAAGTCTCATGAATATGCAAAGAGCCACAAGCGAGCTTTGGCGACACATGCATGTTTCCAAAAGTCAATAAAGCGTCATTGATGTCAGGGTCATCCTCTCTTTAGATGTCAATCACAGGACCTCACACTGCTCCAGCCATCACAGACTGACATCATCATAGAGTCCTGGAGGTTTATGCAGGCCCGGTGCCATCGTTCTGGTGCTGATGGACTGGTATTAGACACGGTGCTCCTGTTTCTGGTGCTAATGAACCGGTATTGGTTCTGCAAGAGGTGCAGGGTTGTTGGGAAACTTTGTGCCTGTATTAAGGCTCTTTCCTTCAGCAGCTGAGCGGTCTTCAATCTGTATTTTCAAAGATGAACTGGGACTAGCATTCGTGTCCAAACAATGCTCATTGCTTAGTCACTCTGAACAGTTTGAGAAAAGTTTGTAAAAAGAAGGGAGCAAATGGTGCATTTTCAAGCATATTTGAGAAAGCAAGAAGGTTAATAAAGCACTTGTGAAAGTACAGTTATGACATCAATAAAGGGATTTCATATGCAAATGTCACTAGCCACCACTGTAGGGTCGGAAAATCAGTGGTGGTCATTGGCAGAAGTGCTGGTTACTATTGTTATGTTAAGTGTGCGACAATCTTGCTGAGGTAGAGGGAGTGGAAAGAGAAAGGCTGTAGGGCGAAACGCATTTCTAACTCAATAAAATGCAAATACCTGCCAGTAAACTCAGGACAAATAGTTAAACATATATCAGCAGTTAGGGAACAACAAATTAAACTCTTTTTGGTAATTTTCAAGTGCGATTGAAGCTCAATTTCCACACGTATCTGAATCTTCTTAACACACCTGCTAACTCCCTGCAAGCTGCAGAGGCCTGTTCACAAGAGCACAGTGCATCAAAGGCAAGTGGAGCCTCCTGGGATTTCCTTTCTCAATGATTACATCCCACTAGAACAGAGTACTGCCCGAGGCAACACATCATGGAATCTGTTTCCAGGCCCTCTGTTTTTGTTTATGTCCTGACAAATGACTGCTTGAATTTTACTACTTGCATTTGATAGGGCCAGCTTTCAGCAAACCAGTTTATGTAGACAGTATGAAAGCCATTTGTCAGGCCATAAAGACAGCACACAGGGCTGAGGGCCCAGACGTCAGATGGGCTGTACTGAAATCCAACTGTAGACGAAGCTCTCTTATTGGTGGGCACTAATGGCAAAGCCTTTCGAAGCCCTCCTTTATCAATTGACAATGTATGAAAAAAATAAAAACTTAAAAGGGAAACCTTGTCAAAAAAAAAATCCTGAGTGTAAAAATATGCATTATGCTGTGTTCGGCATTCCTGGCCCAGTTCTAAACAAGTGAGGGAACCGGTCTGTTCAAAACTCTGAGCAACCACATTTTCAGTGTAATTAAGAAAAAAAAAATCCATGGGAACCCATGAAGGAGACTCGTACCATCAGCACAACTTTTTATACCTTATAGTATGCTGCCAGAAGGTCGGAGGCAGGAGAGGGGATCTCAGACAGGGCTTATATAAAGTCTGACAGAGTGATGTAGATTTCCCGTAAGTAATCAAGTCATTAGCTGATTACCGCCGAGGCGGTTGGTCGCTGGTAGCAATGGCATATGCACAGCAGAAAGGTGGATGGCCACGTCCCTCGCAGGGGGACACTAGAGGGGACAGCCCCTTAGCGTTTCCCCACTGCCTCTGGAGGGGCTAGTATTTTTTCTATGGCCACCTGGCCGGAAGGGGACAACCGCACGGGCGATATCTCGCTTCCCCAGGGACGACGCACTTCCGGGAGGCGGAAGGTTATTTAGGTGGCCATCTCACTTGGGCAATTCCTCTTTTCCGGCCAACAGCAGAGGATTTTACCATGGCAGGGACCCACCCACCCACCCACCCCGCAGGGGAGCTAAACAAAACAGCACTGCAGAACTGCTATACAGTGTCGCAAACGGAGTTACAGGGTGATCTTTATGCAAAAAGGCGATCAATAACCCATCAGAGGGTGATGGGGCCGCTAATAAAATGAGATCCTCAGGCCATAGGGGGCCATGAGAAGAACGCAACGGCGACCCCTTCATTCCGTAAGGGACAGTTGGTATCCGGACAGCTGGGGGTTGGCCTTACCTCACTCCGTGGTGGCACGGGTGCAGCAAACACATAAAAAAGCATTGGGCCGCAGCCCCAATACGTAATATACAGCACCGGATAAAGAATGAGATGGCAACGTAATGTCCAGTGGCTGGAGATTGTTTCAGGAGGGGTGTCAGCGGTTAGTCCTTAACGGCGCTGCACTCGGATGATCACCCGTAAGCTAACCTTACCTGTGTGTATATATATGCATAACAGAATGCGATAAACTTGCGACAGTTTTCCCACAAGAAAAGGTGTTGGTCTGTTTTGTTTTTTATATTGCAACTGTATAACTGTGTTTTGTCACAAGAGAGGATGCTTATATCGATATGTGAGATAACAGTGGGCTAGGGGTGGGAACGCTAAGCATGTGTAACCCCCGCTGACGCAAAACACTGTTTTTGACTCTTTGTACTCATTAGAAAGACAAAAGCAGTATTTAGCGGCACGCCAGCGGGGGTCACATGTACTTTTTTAAACTAATCTAGAGACTAGTACCACGCACCAGGCCCTTGTTGCTGTGGCAGTGCGGACGGCTGGCGTTTCCATTCCAAGGAGATTGGAGAATACTCTATTCTCCCTTGAGGACTACCTGTGTGAATATGTGCTTGCGTTGTGTTGGGTTCAGGGCTAATTTTGTAAACTCCTCAGTGGCTGCTATAAATTCAACAGGAAGTCTGTGGGTCCCCCAACAATTGTGGATAATTTAATGTCGCTATAAGTTTTCATGCGCATTATTTTTTCCAAAACTGAAAAAACAGTTGAAGGAAGACTCGGCCCACGCATAGTAAAGGGAAATATGTAATTTGTTAAAACTACAGCGGCCCATAAAATACAAAGTGCCTCAAAAATGCCAC